>OZ010789.1:134063802-134663802 GCA_963932465.1 Maratus speciosus
CCGCCGGTTCTGTGTGTACGTACGTATGTACGTTCGTATGTATGTACGTACGTACGTAACGCGATAACTCTTGATAGAAACATCCGATTTGCTTCAAAAATTTTTTCTAGGTTCATTGTGATAAGGCGCTTCCCTGATTAGTTTTGGAAGTTCATTGGTTAAGGATAAAGGGGGAAAAGGGGGGTTAGTTCACCCCCCTTATTCAAATAAATGGGTTTTTCATGCAGAATGATTCGATTTGCTCCGAATTTGGCATACCGGTTTATTATATTAACGAACTTCCCTGATTAGTTTTGGGGGTTCATTGGTTAGGGATAAAGGGGAAAGGGGGGGTTAGTCCACCCCTCTTAATTCAGATAAATGGGTTTTTCATGCAGAATTATTCGATTTGCTCCGAATTTGGTATACCGGTTTATTATGTTAAGGAGCTTCCCTCATTGATTTTGAGGGTTCATTGGTTAAGGATAAAGGGGGAAAATGGGGCTAGTCCACCCCCCCCCACACACCCCCTTAATTCAGATAAATGTGTTTTTCATGCAGAATTATTTGAATTTCTCCGAATTTGGTATACCGGTTTATTATGTTAAGGAACTTCCCTGATTAGTTTTGGGGGTTCATTGGTTAAGAATATAGGGGGGAAAGGGGGGCTAGTCCACCCCCTTAATTCAGATAAATGGGTTTTTCATGCAGAATTATTCGAGTTGCTCCGAATTTGGTATAAAGGTTTATTATGTTAAGGAACTTCCCTGATTAGTTTTGGAGGTTCATTGGTTAAGGATAAAGGGGGAAAAGGGGGGTTAGCCCACCCCTCTTAATTTAGATAAATGAGTTTTTCATGCAGAATTATTCGATTTACTCCGAATTTGGTATACCGGTTTATTATGTTAAGGAACTTCCCTGATTAGTTTTGGGGGTTCATTGGTTAAGGATAAAGGGGGGGGGGCTAGTCCACCCTCTTAATTTAGATGAATGGTTTTTTTGCAGGGTTATTCGATTTGCTTCAAATTTGGTATACCGGTTTATTATATTAAGGAGCTTCCCTGATTAGATTTGGAGGTTCACTGGTTAAGTATGAAGGGGGAAACGGGGGCTAATTCCCCTTCACTTATTATTTGAGGGGCATTATTCTTTAAAATAAGTGTATAATATAAAATTAGTGTGAATAGCCTGTGAGCTCAATGCCATCAGTTTAGCTGGGCACTTTTTTATTCTTTTTTTTACGTCACATATATTTAAATTAATTTGTACACTTTTATAAAATAAGGAACTATTTTTTAAGATAATTTTTACCTTCAACTCTTATTATCTAAAGAACTGTTTTGCAAATAAAATTTAATGTTTACTGCTTGGGAAAATAAAGATAAAAAAAAGTACATCGACGTCCTTTCTCAACATAACAATTTCCTATTGTTCAAGTAAACATAAAAATACTTTTAGGTGAAACAGTTTTAAGGGAATTTTATGCGTTAAAAAAATGTATAACTTTGAACAATTGCTATCGGTTGAATTATTTTAAAAACAACAAATGATATAAAATGATACAATTTTTTAAGCATTTTCCAAACGCTGAATATCGTTATACGGAATAGCATATTCCTGTACCAGGCTGGCAGTTACAATAATATCATTTTTTATCACATAAAAAATAATAACTGCAAACTATTATTTCACGTTCATATAATAGTTATAAGCAAATTTCTAGCATTACATAACAAAGAAAAGAATAGTTCGCTTTTGATGAAAACTCCTGATAAAAGCCATGGTCAAGTTCTTCTCCTTTCTGCAAACAAAAAGGCTCACAAGCGTGTAAACAATGAAGTAATAAGGAAAGAAAAATCAGCAAAAGTCTCGATTTTTAAATTAAATTTAACGTGGGAAAAAAACTGGTTTTGTAGCACGAAAATTATTTCGTCTCTTAAACAACATGTTTTCACCGCGAAATATATTCAATTGTAAAGATTTTTTTTTTTTTTTTTTCGAACACAGAAAGTGAAAATTTCAGAAATAAATGCCTTGGTTTCGTCGATCGTTTTGCAAAAATAAAATTCCTTGTTGCCATATGGCGTTACAGAACTCCCTTGTAGAAGTCTGCACGGGACGACATTTCCAGGTCCGGGCCCGGCCCGACTCAGAGAAAAAAATTCGGCCCGGCCCGTAGAAAAAATATTGGCCCGTCCCGGCCCGGTAAAAAGTTAAAAGTTCGGCCATAGCTGGGCCCGGCCCGAAAATAAATTAAAATCTCGGCCCGAGCTTTTACCCGGCTCGAGTGAATTTTCTACAAAACATTGATTTTTACGTCGATTTGGTAAAAAGTTTGTCTCGTACGAGGAGTTCAAGCCAAAAATATTTATCTTAACTTCTCTTTTTATGCTTATAATCTTCATTTTTATAGAAGTGCCGCAGGGTGCGATATTCATTTTTTTAATGAATCTCTATTTCTTGTATGTAAATGTTTCAGTTATCATTAATATTGTTAATCCATATTCCATGTATTGAAGTGTTAAAAATCTGAAAAATGGTATACAGTAAAATCTAAGACTGAATTGCATAGAAAAGAAAAAAAAATACGTTAGACAAGTTCCTTTCTTAGCAAGTGTAAATGTATTATATATTCTTTTCTTACGTAATAATATATTAATTTTGCATAGATCAACACGTTTTTCAGTTTAAAACAAGATTCCTTCATAAACAGGTTCTTTTACCCACGTGATTCCGTCATAGACAGGTTCTTTTTTGCACGTTTTACTATATTTTAATTTAACTATATTTTAATAAATGTAGAAATCTACTATTCTTTAAAAATAATGAATTTGAATGTTTAATGGTAGAATAGTGACGATTTAAAAATGTATGCATTTTTTGAAAATAAATTTGTGCCAAGCCTAATTTTACTGACCTTTGAACGGACCAGGCCACGCCGAGACAATGATTTTCATACGGGCTGGGTCAAAACTAGGAATGAAAATTTTGGGCCGTGAAAATTAGGAATGAATCCAGCATCCGGGTCTGTGCAGAAAAAATAAGTTAGGCCCGGCCCGTAAAGAGTAGTGACTAGGCCCGGCCTGAACCTTCAGAAAAAAGTATGGTCCGGGCCCGGCCCGAGTGCAGTAAATGAAAATAGGCCCGATCCCGGCCCGCGGGCCGGGTCGGGCTCGGGCTTCGGGCCACGGGCCGGCCCGTGCAGATCTCTACTCCCTTGACCAAATTGTTGCAGAGAAAAATAAAAATAGCCATTCGATTAGCAAATACGTTTTCTTCCAATTTGTGTTTTAAAAAATAAACTTAGTACTTCATGCTGAATTTGTACCAAACTCGGAAATGTTCAATAGGAATAGCCAGTTTTGACATTTTTACTCCCGATACGTCACGACACGAGAAGTTATTCAGTCAAAAAGTTTGGGAATTATGAAAGTTAAAAATTTCGAACCGTAATGTTAATTTCTTTTTAATCTCCCCCCCCCCCCCCCCACCCCCCACCCCCGAAATATAAAGTATATTCCAGGAATGGCGAACCTATGGCACGCGTGCCGAACTTGGCACATAAGAAAACTCCTTTGGCACGCGAAAAAATTTTTAGATTATATTCAGTTTATTGAGAACAATCCATTTTTTTTTTTTTTTTTTTGTTACAAAAAGTATAGTTTTGTGTAACAGGTAAGGTTAGTTGGGGCAACTGGGCCATAATTTTGTGACTCTGGAGCTTCTGGCAATTCAGCTTCAAAAAGCTAATGTTCATTTGAATTAAAGTCTGAACTTCTGTAAACGTGTTCAGTTAGGTTCTTTCTATCAGACAGAAATGCTCAAAATTACATTTTAATATTTAAAAATATAAAAATATACATATTTCATCTTTCTTTCCTCATGGGTCCAGTTGCTCCATAAAAACGGGGTAAGTGGACCAGGAGGGTCTATTTTCCACACGTGTTTATTTTTTTTCATATGGGATATCAGGTCCTGTTTGAAAAAGTGTAAACAACTTTAAAAAATTTAAACCAGGCAGATCTTGTAAATTATATATCAACTAAAGAACATTGTAAGGGAAACCTTTGCTGTCAATGTGTCTATAAAAAGCACTAAGAGTGAAAATATTAGATTTATTTATACCAAAAACATAAAAATTAAGTAAGTACTTATGTACTTTAGTATAGGTAATAAGTATAAAAGTGTCATTGGTATTTTAAGGAAAAAAATATAGCAAGGTAAATCTATGAACAAACGGCTACGTAAGTACTTTATCTGTATCCAGGAGTCTCATTTTATAGGGAAAATTTTATTGTTCCTACCAGAACCCTTAATGAGTTACCTTCATGATCATTTTATCATTTTATTTAACATATTCTAAAGGAAGGTGCGTTGAAGATATTATTTTCAAAATAGTGGTAGGAACAATAAAAGTTTCCCTATAGAATGCGACCCCTGTGCATCGTACAATTTCAAGGTTTGACTATCTCACTTTCAGGGGCAAGTTACTTGCATTCGTAAAATGTTCAAATAATTTAATGACACTAGTATTTACAAGAGAATCTATTTGTAAACAAGTAAAAGTATATTTTCGCGTACTTAATGAAGGTGAAATTTTCATTATAAAATTCCGGTGCCAATGTGGCAATTAGGGATTAAAATTATGTGATGCCATAACGGCATCACCGTCTCTCAAGGGGTCAAGAAATTTGGTTTGATACCATCAAATATGCTTTTTTATAATTTTATTACGTAATTTTAATAAGGTATTCTATAATCTTCTTTATTGTGAGCAAAAAAACAATGGAGAAATTTATTTCCCGAAGTAAGAGAAACTCAAAAAAATTATTCATAACTATTGGGGTAACTGGATCCAGCATGGTCCAGTTACCCCGGATACATGCCCCAGTTACCCCGTTCTTGAAAAAAATATGGGGTAACTGAGACACCAGGAATACATTTGAAACATGAAGTAAATATGTATAGATACCTAATAATATTAATGTAGTTATATGCCTAACCTTTAAAAATAAAGATTGTTTAATAGAACTACTTACAGTATTTTAATAGAAATCCGAGGAAGTTCAACCATATTGAAGTTGTTTAAAAAAAAGAAATGTAAATTTTTGACAACTTATCACAGCAAAGTGAGAGTTATGATTGAGTTGACACACGTTGTTTTAGGAAGTAGAGATTAAGGTGTATTGTTCACAAAAGCTAAAACTTAAAAAACATCAACAGTTTTTTATAAAATAGCCTATGGCCCAGTTGCCTCGTGAGTCCAGTTGCCCCAACTAACCTTATATGACTTTCCGTTATTTTTGAATGATCTACGATATTATAAATTTGAATGAAAGAGCCTTATAGCATCATTTTCTCGCCAAACATTTCAACATACAGAGTTTTACAAATCACTTTGCTTCTTTACCAAATTTCAAAGGTTTTATTTTTGAAAATTGAATATTAAGAGATAGTTTGCATATCAATTCACCCAACTGACAGGCTTTCTACTTTAGATTAGGTATTATTTTACTTAGGTTTAGGGTTTTAAGTTATTTTGGGTTTTATTATAATTGGGTTTTAATTTTGAAAATTGAATTTTAATTGTCAATGTAAATATCATAATTATGTATCTATTGAACCTGCGTCTACAAGCAAAACTAAAAATGATCTGATTTGGAAGTATACATGAAAAGAAAATCTCATTTATTGATTATTAATACGAAATTCGATGCGACATGGCTATATTGTTGAGTAAATACAGCATAATAAATAAGTTAGGAATCGAATTTAGTATAAGTTTAAAAATATTTAAGTAAAAATTCTATAAGTATTAATTATTGATTTTATCTACGTTAAAATGATTCTGGCACGTTCGAATGTTGGTACATAATAAATTTGAAATATTTGGCCCCCCTACTCAAAAAGGTTCGCCATACCTGGTATATTCCGTTTCTTCTTTTTAACCCTTTCCAACAAAGTTGAAAAGTGTTTATGACTTCGGTTTGTCTGTCTGCCGTCTTCGCGTGCTCTAACTCGCGTAAATATCGCCAGATTGTCATGAAATTGATATATGCTATTAGGGTTTACTATGGCATGTTCGATACCGTCGAACCTTTGGGCCACTTTTTCCTGGTTCCACTCACATTTCCATTATTAAAAAATATTATATGTGATTTTTCAACGGCGAAATGGAGTTGTAGACAATTAACATGAAACAATGAAGCAAACTGTATGGTTTTAAAGAGGAATTTTTTTTATTTTTTAACTATTTTTAAAATTTTGGAACAAAGTAGCCCCTGCTAGGACTTCTTTGGTCCATTCACTTAGTTTCATATAAAATGAATACATTTCATATGTAAATGAATACATTTTCATGGAAAACCCTTGCAATAGCATTTGCTAATAAATTAACACTGCAAACCCGATAAACAATTTTTTTTAAACATTTAAACACAATTAACCAATTGTTAATATTAAAGAAACGAGAAGCAATTTTCGTCATGTTATCCTTAGCAACTAGAACAAAAACAATTAATGTAACAAGAACAAAAGAACTTTTTAAAACACCATCAAAAACTTTTAATTGCGCTAGGCCTTCCGAAAGATCTGAGTCTTTCTTCGTCAGGCGCAAAGAAGACGTGCTTCTACTATGAAAGCAGCAACAAGACTCAAATGCTTTCATATTAGAAGCGCGTCTTTTTTGCGCCTGACGAAGAAAGACTCAGATCTTTCGAAAGGCCTGGCGCAATTAAAAGTTTTTGTTGGTGTTTTAAGAAGTTCTTTTGTTCTTATTCATTCATACGAATTTCAACTTAATTTCTTTCAATTAATGTAACATTTTGTAACAGTAACATTTGAAAAAAAGTTACTCAAAACATGTTGTGAGCGATTTGGTTCTATAAAAGGCATTTCTAAGTAATTGGGGCTATTTTCGGACCAAAACAGGCTTGGCACAAAGTAGCCCCGAAATACTAGTTTTCATGCTAGCTTTATGGAAACGTAAACATTTTCTGCCAAAATAAAAAGTTAAAGGAAAAATTATGATCACACATGGGTTACGAGTTACAAAAGGTAATATTTTGACACTTATTTTATTTGTAGCTCTAAACAAGATTGTTTCACAATAGATAGTTTGGAGAGTTAAAATCTACGTACGAAAATAGTTGTATACAAACACATTCAGTGTCGCCATTAAAAAAAATTAAATTACCCCCAAACTACTCAAATACCCCCTAGTAGGGTATAAATTATTTTTCAAGGGCAAAAACTCCAAATTATCTTGTATTGTTTGTTCAATACAAAGAATAAAATCTTTTCTTATGGGCTGGACCAAAGTAACCCTGCAAGGACCAAAGTAGCCCCGACCGACGGTATTGAAAATGAGGTGTGTAGCATTTACGGTTCGTTTACATAGATAGTTAAAAGAATTCCGTTACACTATACGGCCTATGGGGAAAAATCGTCTGCGGTGCATTTTAAAAATACAGTAGATTCTCTCAAATCCGCACAGCCTGGGACCAGAAAATGTGCGGATTTTAGAATTTTGCGAATTTCTGGTCATTGTTTTGTTTACATTTTTGAAACAGTAATTTGAAAGTAATAATGCAATAAAAAATATTAAAAATTCCCTGCAATATAGTAAAAATATTAAAATAATTAAGTAAAGTAAAAACTAAAATGATAAGAAGTAAGATAATTTTAAAAATGATTTAATTATTAAAACTAAAGGTCAAGTAAATAATTAATAATGTATGATTAAATCTGCATAATAAAGATAAGATACATTTCCCTTGAATTATTGAATGAAACTTGCCTCATAATGGTACCCTATTAATTCACATCAAAATCATAAAGTAAGGAAGTTTTATTTCAGGTTTAGCTAATCTTAATAACCAAAAAATCTCGATTAATACATAAAAAGATTTTCCCACAAGATTTAGTATAAAGACTGTGATTACCAAAGATATCAGCAATATCTTTTTTTTTTTTTTTTTTCAAAAATAAATTGTACTTCCTTCATGAAAAACCATGAGTTCAGTCATATTATAGAGAATTAATTACTTATTAAAATACAAACGGAATGATATAAAACTAAAAAATTCTGTAATTTTGTCCCTACATCTGAACTGAAAGTTTCATTGTTTACACCTGCGATGATGTGCGGATTTTAGAGTTGCGGATTTGAGGGGGTCTACTGTATTGAGATTTATATACTATATCACTCACTGAGGTTTACTAGAAGACGGTGTAATCTTACACAAAGTGTATTTTTTTCAAAGAAGGTGTAAAAAACAGTTTCATTTTGTCATAAATGTCTTAAGATCAATTACTTATTTCACAAAGAACACTTGTTCCTTAAAAACAATGAATCTGTGGAAATGTATTTCAAAAGTTATTATTATTATTATTATTATTATTATTATTATGGAAAATCTTTTCTTTTTTTTACTTCAACATGATATTTTTAACGCTTTCCAACATAGTTTAAAAGTGTTTATGAATTCAGTTTTGTTTGACTGACTGTTGGTTGTCGGTCCGTGCTTTAACCCTCGTGAATATATTCGGATAGCCATGAAATTTGTGTATGTTATTGGGGTTCATTATAAACACTTCGCATTGGAAATCAAGTGCGTAGCACTTATAATTAGCTTACAGAGACTTAAAAAAAAAAAAAAATTCCGTTACATTACGGTCTACAAGTAAAAATCGTTTGCGGCGCATTTCATTGATGTCACGATATTTCGAACATAATGAGATTGATATACATGAATGAGATGGATAACAACATGCTTTCTACTACGAAGTATAGAATATGTAGTATTTATAGTTCGTTTGCATGCACAAAGGGGTTCCATTACATTGTGATCTATGGGAGGAAATCGTTTGTGGTGCATTTTAAAGATTTCATGATACTTCAAACTACCGAAATCACTGAAGCGTACCACATGTTTTCTACAGTGCATAGCATTTATCGTTCATTTACAAAGACACACAAAAGAATTCAGTTACAGGCAGGGTTCGTAAATATCATGATATTTTCGAAAATATAAAAAATATCCGATATTTTGAGATATATCAATGTTTTTAAATAGTCAACTTACTGCTGATAATAAATATTTTCAAACATATAATATAAATTAGAAACTAAAACATATTGCACTTAACAGGAAAACTTATCAAAAAATATCCTAAAAATGCATTTTTCTGTCCCTTTTCTTTTTTTCCCTACTTATAACAAAATTGAAGATTAACTAATTAAAAACAGAAACAAACTATCGGATTCAGTATCCAGTATCTAGAAAACAGAAATTTATAAAACAAAATTTTAAATATAATAATTTTTTTAATGGAAAAAATTTATTATAAATGTAAGCTTGTCTTATTTTTTATTTTTATCATGTTGTACAGTTTAAACTCAACTAAACCAAAGCAGAAAAGATTCTTTTCTAATGAAGCTGTATATAACTGATTATCTATATTAGTTTATCTTTCAATACTAGTTCTGAATTAATTATGTCCCACATAATTAATAGTTCTATATTTAAAAATAAAAGCTTCAAGCATTAAGTTTGGAAAAAATGTTTGTTTACTTCTTTAGCTAAAAAAGTCACTGACAGAGAAAAGTTCTTTATCTACAGAATAACACAGTCAATAACAGTTGGAATTTTCATTTCACTTGTGTTGACTGAAAATATCAAAAATATCTTGCACAGTGCTATTTTGAAAATGTCCAAATGTAGAAAATATTAAATATCTTAACATTTTGAAACTAAATATCAAGTATATGAAAATATCAAAAATCTTGATATTTTGAAAATAAATATCGGATATATACAGGGTTCTCGCTGGCGCTCGCCATTGCGCCAAATCACGACAAAATCTTTCATTTGGCGAGTAAACTAACAATCAGACTCGCCTAATTGCGAGTGCTCAATTTTTGCTCTGTTTGTGGGTGTGCCAACACACTAGAGACTTACCGCGTTTCTTAACGATTGATGTAGCTTTACATGTTCAATCACACCGTGCCATTTACAAGGATGTATTTATAGAGATACAGACTCAATATCAATTCAATTTACAACAGCCACACAAAAAGGATTATGCGATAGGTTTTTGACAGTTAATCACTGTCTATGCGCCGGCATCACTCTGGTAAAAACATAAACAAAATTATTCGCAACAAGTGCCAAATATCGAAAAGTTTTGCTGGAATGTGGTGTTGAAATTAACCATACTACTTATTAGTTGTACGTAAAGTATCATTGGCCGGTCAATTTTTTCTATCGGTTGAAATCTCATAGCAATTTTTAGTGTATATTTTCACAAAGGTAAATCAAAGATATCTATTTTTAACTTTCATTCAGGTTACTAAAAGAATGTCTGAAACATTTACACATTTAGAAGGTATTTATTTTTAATAGTTTCTGTAGCGGATAGTTGAATTTCTATTTTACAACTTACTATTTTCTATATTACAAAAAATTAGGTTATTTTAGAACATATTCAAAAAATGTATACAGTAAGGGTTTAAAGATATATTTTTCAGTGTTTCACACCGAATCTATTTTGCTAACATTTATTTTCCTTTGGCTACTGTTTTTTATTTCTTATACACCAACACGCTAATGTTGGTCAAAAGCCTGCGAGAACACTGATATATATTGCGATATATATCCATTGATATATACCTGTATCAACGAATCCTGATTGCAGGGCTGACTAAGATCGATAATTGTTGGAAGTGCGTTTTTCTAACTTCTACAGGAACATACAATCCTTGTTGAGATGTATGTGCTTTTTTAAGTTGTTTATTTAGATATCTCCCTTCATTCTAGGAAAAAAATAATTTTCTTAATAGTACCTTGTTAGTCTGGAAGTGTTGGGGAGTGTTTCACAATCTATGCCCGATGTATAATTTTTAGTTCTTTTATAGCTTCAACAGGATCATGTAATCCTTGTTGATACCGTCCAGTTCATCAGAAAACTCGTCACTTTTGAAATTAACCTCTTGACTCAGCCACGTATCTTATTAATAAACCACCCCTACGATTAAAAACGCAATTTCATTTCTCTTAATAATAGGCACATGTATGTATTTTTATGATTAACGCTTGTGACACGTCCGCGGGCTGACCCTTCTCTTCCTCTCTAACTCTTCACTTGTATCCTGCGACCCCGATTATTCTAACAGACAGCATGACGTCAACTAATAATACGGAACTTGTTTCGGAATCCGACGAGAACCGTTTAATTCGCATCATATTATTTATTTTTCATCATCAACGGTGTGTTAACATCCCCGAGAGATATTCCACACACAATAGAGATGATGGAGGATAAAAGAGACGTTCCGCGCCACCTCCCAGTGAGTATTATCAAGGTTAGAACTGTAAAAAAGTCTGTTATGACGTAAGGATGATTTAAAACTGGCGTTGGAAATGAACTGTTTTCTATAAGGGCTAACAGGTTGATTTGGTTGGATTTACATTCCGAAGGTTTAATTGCAAGTTCCACAACAGACGACAAACCCTTGTTTATTGTCTTACAGTTCTGGCCGTACACTAGAGGTCTGAACGAATTTTCTTTAATTAGATTTGGGTAGATAACGTGTACTGCAAATTTATTGAAAATAAGGTAGGAAATAAGATTATGTTAAACCTTTATGTACTGAATTATGAATTCATGAAAATTTTATTTTCTAAAGCATTTTTCGTGAATTTTTGAAACTACATTAGAAGATTTACATAATCATTTAATACATTTTAGAAGGATTTAGAAGGATTAATTAAATTTGAATTTATAGGGATTTTGTGCAATATTTACAACCCCACTCAAATCTTTTATTTTAAATATTTTTCTTAGTATTTTGCCAAATTAGGAAATGTACAAATATAATGTTCTTACAATAGAAATATTGAAATATTTCCGAACTGAAAAATCTCCCCCCCCCCCCCCTAACGCAAAGAATGCTGAAAAGATGCAAAAGCAAAAGAAATCATCCTTTTAAAAAAAATTGTTTTGTGTAACCAATAAGGCTTTTGGAAGAAGATAAAATAATGCATCTATAGCTCATTCTAAACTGTATTACTACTAATCCATGTATTAAACGAATTTTATAACAAGTTATTTTAATGGTACTTATAAGTACCGTCAGTAGATAAAGGGTTAATGAATTAGGCTTTCACTTAATTTTCAAAAAGCCAGATTTTTAAAATTTTTATACAACTTCTCTAGAGAAAATTGGCGAATTATAATTTTTATTTCATTTTGCTCCTACAACATGAGCACAAGAAACTGAATACTTGTATCTTTTAAAATTAACTGAATTATGCTAAAAAGAAAATGTTGACTTACCCACTTTTTCCTACCATTTGAAAGGCAACTTCGTCAGTAAAAATAGTGACTGTTCACAAATTGATTATGTGTTCTGTAAATCAAAAATTGTTAATCAAGTGTAAAATAATCGTATCAACAATACATGTAGATTAGTGGTCGATGGCAGCACGCTACAAGTAGGGAAACTACAGTAACCACTACTTTTTCCAGTAGTTTGTAGTGTAGCGCGCTACGTTTTGAAGTAATCATAATGTACTCGAGTAGCGCGATACAAAAAAGCTGTAGTTTATAGCAAGTACAGGCGCTATTTTTAACACTACTTCAGGGAGAATGTGCAATTCTATAAATTATGCACTGTAAAAAATTTGCAGCAAAATAACATGTCTATCAACCGTTTTTATTGAAGACGGTTATATAACCGTAATTTAACTGTATTCTAACCATATTATTGTCCATATTATGGTCAGAATACAGTTAATTTATTGTTATGTACCCGTTTTCTAGAAAAACGGTCGGTAGACATACTTTGCCGAAAATTGTTTACAGTGCGTGGTCGCAACTTGTTCCTTTAGTGCAATGTGCTCAGCGCAACAATCTGTGAATCTCGGCTGAAAATTTCAGCTACAGTGTTTAATGACGGTTCGCACAAACTCGTAGATTTTTTCTATCAACACTTGTTGGTAAAACCAGGTGTTGGCCTAGCAAAGGAATTAATTGTCTTGGTGACACTTGGGGTCATCCATAAATGATGCCACGTTTGGAGGGGGGAGGGGGGTTTATAAAATCGTGACAGTTTGTGACAAGGGGGTGGGAGGGGGTAAGAAGAAGTGCGACATCACACATTTTGGTTAAAATAAAAGCATTAAAAATAAGCAGGTTAAATTTTAAAGTTTTCTTGAAATTAAAGTATTTTGTGTTCACACAGTAATGATAACATTTAAAGCCAAATATATTAAATTCCATTTCAAATTCCAAAATACTACTGTTTTTAATTGTTCTTTCATATTAATAATTTATTACTATTGTATATTAATTATGTTTTTTGTTGTAAATCTTAATCTTATTTCACACAAAATAAGTGCACGAATCATTTTTATTATTATGCTCACAAATGTCGTTAAAACACATAGTTAAAAGTTTCAAAATAAAATTTGAAATATGATCTATAAACATAGTACTTTGATTTTGAACTGCATACATGTTTATGTAATATAGCGTGACATGTGACAAGAGGGGGGGGGGGGGTGAAGTGTGACACTTTGTGACAAAGGGGGGGAGGAGGGGGTCAAAAATATGGAAAAAAAAGTGTGACATCATATATGGATGACCCCTTGTCTAACTTACTCGTTATTAGGTATTGGTGTTTTAATGCTGCGTTCCTTCATTGGGAATTACTTTATTTACAGATTTATTTCAATTGTCTTCACTCAGAGTTGTTTTTCTGTAATTTTCTAGATTTTAAAATTAGACAATTGTAAAATTATACATATTGAACTCGATATAATTCACTCTCAACAGAACTCAATACAATTAACATATTAAGAGTCTGTTGGAGAGTTGAATAAACAAATCTATTGGCAAATACATGAGTCTATGATAATTTCACGGCCCAATGCAATAATTACTGTAAGAATAGTAATAATTAAAATTTATGTACTGTATGGTTGTGCATAAATATGATATAAACTAGATTAAATATATACAAGAGTAGGGGCTCGTTATATCGGTTGTTCAGATATAGAGCTCTGATAGTGCCTCCCTAAAAAATAAAATAACCAAAATAATAATAACAAGTCGGGAATTGTACGTCAAACGTGGCAAATGAGATGCGCTCGTACTATATATAGTTTTATAAATATTCAGATCTTGGTGCAATAGCCGTTGCACTCTTATGCAAAAATGCATGAATACAACATTTATTGCGATTATAGATATTAAATTCAGTAATACGGAAACTCATCGCATCCATCTTATCTATCTTAAATAGAAAGTAATCACCATGTCAACCTAGAATCATTATCTATAATGGGATATCATTGAATTAATGACGTAGGATAGGATTTAATAGAATGAAGAAAACTTTTATTGATATCTTTTTAAGTTTTGATTCGATTTTTATAAAATTTGAAATGAATCAACAAAATTCTGCAACGATTCTATATATTAAATTTCAAACCATTCGGATGGTTAGTTTTTACGCTGTTATATGCGGATGGACCAGACTACGGATGGACCAGACTACGACTATAGGGGCTACGCATTTATATAATTACGAACGCGTAATAACCGCAATTTTTATGTAAGTTATACGTAAATGTTGGTTGTATTACACAGTGTTGTAGTCGTAAAATAAAACAGAGGGTATACGCTAAAATCATGAACGTCACGGCTAGAGTGTAACGCTATAGTTTTATTTTAGAAACAGAAAATATATGGAGCTTCTTTAAAAATGCGTATACCTCCGTATACCCTCCACTACACCTCTGGTATTATGCATATCTATCTTAATTTCGCTGAGAAAATTGTAACATGCGTACAATCTAATATTTTGTCGGAAAAAAAATATTTTCTTTTATGTTATCTTTCTTAGTTGTTAATGACCTCTGTTACATCGCGCTTATTTGATTGTGTGTCGTCAGAAATGGTGTAACGAGGGCACTGTATTATTGTACACACGTGTCGTCAATTTCCACTGTAGATAGAATCCTTTGACAAAATTTAACTAACGTTTTTTAACTACGAATAAAATCCAAGGACACTCTGCATATTCAACATTTTGTACCATTTTCATGGGGAAAATCTGTTCTCTGATATTAGTTTTAGGTATCATTTTGAGCAATCTTAGATTATACTAAATATAAATAAAAATATCTACAATATGAAAGATGTATCCTTCATTTATTGCATTTGATATTGATGTTACTGAGTTTTCCTAAAGTATGCTTTTAGACTAGGGGTGCACAACCTTTTTAAGAGAAGGGCCACTTACAAAAATGTGTGAGTTGTCGAGGGCCACATCAGTAACACAGAAAGAATTCTATTTGGGAGAGGTGGGGGGGGGGGGGTCTGTGGCCTATAAAAAACATGGTTTCAGAAGTGTAGCAGATTTACCTCATTAGGTTCTCCTACCCAGTCAACATACGCAATTCAATTTGTCTTCAACAGTTTATGATTGTATATATAACAATAGCAAGGATTATTTTTAAGGAGTGAAAACATTCCTTGACTTTATTCGGGGGAGTAAATTTTGCATTATTAAAAGTGCTAAAGAACAAACACAGACATTAAAGTGGCTAGTGCCGAAAAAAATGTTAACTTTATAAATGAAGTTCAATTGACGGATCTCGCAATTTTTCTGAAGCCGATCAGCGAAATTTGAGATTTTTCCGCGCCTGATCGACAAAATTCGCGATTTTTCCACACCATATCAACAAAATTTGCGATTTTTCCACGCCTTGTCAACGGAATTCGCGATTTTTCCGTGGCCAGTCAACGAAATTCGTGATTCTTAACTAACCCACGAAATTTTCAATTTTTTACGCGGCGAATTATCGAAATTCGCAACTTTTACTCGCGATAAACTGCCGAAACTCGCGATTTTACTGTAGCCGATCGACGAAATTTGCAATTTTTTGGCTTCATCGACAAAATTCGCGATTTTTCTGCGCCCGATCAACAGAACTCCCGATTGTTTGGTGCCCGGTCGGCGAAATTCGCGATTTTTCCGCGCCCGATCAACAGAACTCCCGATTGTTTTGTGCCCGATCGACGAAATTCGGGATTTTTCCGAGCCCAGTCAACGAAATTCGCGATTCTTAACTGACTGAAAAAATTTTAAATTTTCTCCCTTGGCAAATTTGCGAAATTCGCGACTTTTTCTCACGATAATTGACGAAACTCGCAATTTTTTCGCAGTCGATCAACGTTTGCAATTTTTTTGAGCTTCATCGACAAAATTCGCAATTTTTTCCGTTCCGATCAACGAATTTTGCGATTTTTCCGCACCCGATCGACAGAACTCTCGATTTTCTCGTGCTTGATCGACGAAATTTGCGATTCTTAACTTACTGACGAAATTTAATTTTTTTCCCTCGGAAAATTGATGAAATTAGCGACTTTTTCTCGAGACAGACTGTCGAAACTCGCGATTTTCCCTCAGCCGATGAATGAAATTTGCGATTTTTTCGTGCCTGATTCACGAAACTCGCGATTTTTTCGTGCCAGTCAATGAAATTAGCAATTCTTAACTGACTGACGAAATTTACAATTTTTCCGTTGAAAATTGGCGAAATTCACGATTTTTTCTCGCGATAAACTGACGAAACTCGTGATTTTCCCGTGCTCGATGAACAAAATTCGCGACTTTTCCGCGCGCTATCGACGAAACACGCGATTTTTCCTCGCCTGATCGATGAAATTAGAGATATTTTTTGACTAGCGACTGACGAAATTAGCAACTCGAGAATTTCCTATATTGATACAAATGGTATCGGCCAGGCGATGAATGAAATTCGCAATTTTTAACGGACTGACGAAATTTGCAATTGTTTTCCCCGGCAAATTGACAAAATTCACAATTTTTCCTGCAATCTATGATCAAAAATTGCGATTTTTGCCAATTATAAATTGACGATCTTCGCGGGCCACAGGTTGTGCATCCCTATTTTAGACTATCATCTATGTTAAAAAATATATATAAATTTAACTGCTGTAGTAATTCTATATAAAATAATATTAAAATAACATTAACCTAAAAATTAAAATTTTATTCAATGCATAATAAAATACATGTAGTATTGTTTTAATTATATCTAAATATGTTAAAGATAAACGGATATTTATAAAGGGATGGGAATTTGTTTAACCCATTTGTGCCTGAATTTTTGTTTTCTCAATTTTTTTGGTAAAATCACTTTAAAATGTTGCAAAATGAACTGGAAAAATACTAAAAAAAATTAAGCTTATTTTTTTTTTTTTTTTTTTTTTTGTATTTATTTGATAAAATGTAAAAGAACTAAATATGAGTATTTCTAGTAGAATAATATGCATAATTATATATTTTGCCAATATTTATATATAAAATGTTTTTAAATTGTATATTATGTACTATAATTAGTATTTTAATGAACTACAAAAAAATATATATATTTCTTTCTTTGCAGAGATTAATAACGTTATAACTATTATTAATAATAAAATAAGAATAATCGTATTGCAGGCTTAATAACAATTTATTTCATAAATATCTTCGAAAGGAGATTGCATAAATAACTGTCTCCTAAATTTCTAACAAAAATATGTGCCCATTTGTGCCTAGAACCCGATATTTTGTACATAACAAAAATGCATAAAAAATAGGCTTGAACATTTAATTTCGCAATTTAAAAAAGTACGTATTTCAAAAAAGTCCACAAGCTAAGATTATAACTTGCGATTTTGTGTCCATGATAGAAAAAATATAAATAAACTTACTTTTTACATTTCGCCCTCTTGAAAAATTAAAAATCTATAAACACCAAAAAAAGCCTTAATTTAAGCAAATAAATATCCACCTTGTGCTGTCATCTCTCGGTTATAGATAAAGACATTTATAAATAATGATTTTATACCACTTTATAACATGCAATTTTCATGTTACAAAGAAGAAGAAAATTATACAAATGCATTAAAATTTGAAACGTCCCAAAAATGGGACGCTAGGCATAAATGGGTTAAGCTAAAAAAAAATATAAATAAAAACAGTTCAAAATTTCGGCAGCAGAGGGCGATTTTTAATAAACTCATTTAGCATTACAATAGTTTAGAAATTTTATTTACAGGATTTTCATAATTAATCGACCCTATTTTAAAGTTGTCTACCGACGAAGCTGTTGTTCAGATTGTTGTGAAATTTTTTGGAGGACATAATAAAGGTACGGAAATTTGTTGCAGTGAAAAAGAAAATAGGAGGCCGATTTTTAACGAATTACCCATTTAGAATACATTTACGATAGTTTAACAAATTTTGCTATAACCAAACATGTTCTGCGTAACTTTCACCATTTTCAGATACCATCTGGAATTCTGAGATAGCATGTGTGACGGTGATTTCGTATACCCAGGTTCATAAATGAACAAAAAGAAAACTCCAACACAATACTTTAAGAGACTTAAACATTTATTGTAAAGAACTTTTAAAGGAGGGCCGTGAAAAAGTACAGAGGGACGGGGAGAGTTTCGTTAACTGCCCAGGTGGCTGAAGCCCACAGCGGGGCTTAATTGTAGCCTACATGGCTCGAGGTCAGGAGCAAAAGTGAGACAGATTTTGTTCCAATTACTTACAGATTGGCGAACGTTAGATAACCATATGTAAGATATTTGGCGAAAAACAAATTGGGTAGACAAAACAATCAAGAAGTTTTACATTCAGTTAAAAACTACGCCATGGCGGCCTTTATAGGGTTACTAGAAATAAAATTCCTGCGGTAAGTGAGAGTGGCTAAAGAAATAGCTAACACTTGATATTACATGCACGTTACAGATTTAACGACAGATGAAATTAGTCAGCAAGGGGCATATGGCTTTTATCCGACAAAATACAAGGGTGAGAATTGATTATTAATGCAAGCCAAGAGGCTGAGAAAATATGCATTACATATGGTCGGCTGGGAGGCGAAAGAAATTCAGTTCTATTTTATTCTTTTATTTTATCTCAACGGAACATCACTGCGGTTAAGATGTTTTTTCTATCCGTGTGAAAGTGAAAGAGGACTGAGATAAATGATGCCTGCATTTAAAACGAAATTTAAAAAGTAAAAAGCGAAATTTACAGTAGTGTGGTGGTGGGGGGGGGGGGGGGGGATGGTGTCAACTACAAAAAGAAACAGTAAAGTTAAATGTTGATTTTTCTGAGGGGAGAGGAAGTAAAATGAATATATAACGAGAAAGCCGTTATATATATGTCTGCAGACGAAACTGTTGTTCAAATTGTTGTGAAATTTTTTGAAGGACATAATAAAGGTATAGAAATTTGTTGCAGTGAAAAAGAAAATAGGAGGCCGATTTTTAACGAATTAACCATTTAGAATACATTTACGATAGTTTAACAAATTTTGTTATAACCAAACATGTTCTGCATAACTTTCATCATTTTCAGATACCATCTCGAATTCTGAGATAGCATGTTTCATAGTTGACCGCAGTGTGTTCTGGGAACATGTCGTGAAATGCTGTTTTTAGAATAAGGTTAAGTTAATAAATAAAATTACTAAACTATCGTAATGCTAAATGTGTAATTTAATAAAAATCGCCCTCTGGTGGCGAAATTTTAAACTATTTTTATGTTTATTTTTCTTTTCAGCTTAAACAAATTCCCATCCCTTTATTATGTCTTTTACAAAGTTTCACAACTTTATGAACCATAGTTTTGTCTGTAGACAACTTTAAAGTAGGGTCGTTTAATTATGGACACCCTGTATATACGGACTTTTTATTTTAAAAAAATCACATAAAATCAACTGCCGTTTACACATGGCAACAAGGAGTAAAGATGTACCGGGGTCTTAGCTGAAAAGGACTTATAAGGCATTGGTTTCGTATTAAATGTATGCATATACAGGGCATGCAGGGTCACCATAAATGTAATCGGTAGGGATCCCATCCAATCTATGTACCGGGCCTCACAATTTTTGTAGGACCATCTGCATACAGTTATAAAAAAAACTTCGTACGAATTACAACCATACTTTTTTTTTTCATTAATAGAAATGGAGTTATAAGTGATTGTGCAAATTTTTATATATCTTTTATATTTGCTGTACCTTTTAAACAGCTTTATAAAGAAATGAAATGAATAAAAAAATTTATTCTGTATTTTATTTACAAAATACAGAATTTATTTCTAGTTGAAAACAACAATATATTCTGACAAATTAATTGAGGATTTCTTCAATAAGCTAACACTATTTTGTAATGGGAGTAATTCTGACGATATACATTTCCTTGTGAAAGAGTGAAGAAAATATTTGCTAATTCCAAACGGCTGACTATTCCTGGATTTAATTAACTTACAGCGTAATTGCACCTCTCCAGAGAGATTACGAAGAAAAAGAAGTATGAAAAGATTGGTTAACTAGAACAATGTGTATTGAGAGACAGAAACAGGAGAATAACAAATTATCTTAGTGAAGTAGAAGCAGGACGAATAATGGAATAATGTTTTTGATAATTGTAATCATATTAATCTAATAGTAAGCAACCTAACTTTTTATAGCAGTTCGTCATTTCAAATTATCTCATTTTTTTCATGGAAAAATAATGCATAATTTATTTATTTTTTTCAAACATATTTCACAAATGTATAGAAGGGGGACAGGGGGGAGGGGTGGACGTTACACGAGAATAAATTTAAGAAAAAGTTACGTAAATCCCAAAATGAAACAAATGAATCACCGCATAAAATTGATGTAGAAATAATTGTGAAATTAAACGATTGTTTTTATCAAAGTAATACTATGCCACAGATTAACATTTTATATTAACCAATTTCATATTATAACCTTTAAAATAATTTAAATTGATTACTCAAAATCTAATAAAAATTTGTGTGAAAATGGCGGCATAATAATAACTCATGATATATTATTATCTTCCTATACTTCACAAATATCCTGTCTCCCCTACGCGTCTCATTATTAAGTCATTAATTATAAATCATTTATTAAGTAACCCTCACAGTTTTTAATTGGAACTATCCATCCTCTACTGAGCAAGAATGTTAATTTAAGTTTTTTAAAAATTGTATAAAAACTCAAAAATCTCGAAACAGAAAAATTAAGGCAGAGTATAAATACACCTTACGATCAGTCTATAGAAAACTTATGTACTAATAAAAGAAAGATGTAAGCGTGTGTGTATTTTAAAGATAAGACGGTGTCAGCCAGAGCCCGAGGCCGAAAAGGGCTTGGGTTCGATTTTTATACAAGTCTTCGGGCTCGGACTCAAAGTGGAAATAATAACTTGCCGTTTGAGAGAAATAAGAAAGTACTTACTGTAAGTTTCTTAAATTGTTTAACAATCTTTTAAAAAACAGCTTGAAAGGTATTTGAATTGTTATTGATGGGATATAAAGAGAAATATTGTATCTGATTCTAAAGCCTTGGCAAGTGCTAGTAACCTAAAAAAGTCATGGGGTATACCATCATAAGAATTGTGACTTCTGCAGATTTCTCCCAGTGGTTGGATATAAATAACAATTTTTCTATTTTAAACGTTTTTGCAGGGACATGAAAATCACGAAACATTGCCACAAGAGAGCATTTAGCATTAATACTTAAGGCTATGTCAGAAGAAATTTTACGAAAAACTTGAAACAATTTTCCACTGCATGCTTTCGATATCGGGCTCGGGATCCGAAGGAAGAACTCAAAACTCCTGTGTGTGCGCACGCTTTGCAAGGGAAATCTGTCGCACGTAGAGATCTGCAAATTTGGTTCAGCATAGATAAAAACAGGTCCAATTGTTACCCAAGGCTCAGATTTTAGATTAGGGCTTTTTTTTTTTTTTTTTTTTTTTTTTTTTTTTTTGTTAATTTTTGTTGAACGAAACAATTTGTGTAGATTTTATTTTGTAATTCTTCGATTATCCAAGTTCGGCGTCGATTCTGAGCCGCTCATAAAAGCAGTCCAAATTCAGTCTTTTAACCTGATGTAGTAAATTTTATCCTCTTTTCAATAAAGTTTATTTGGAATTCGATTTTTAAATTTTTCGCCATTTTTTTTAAGTACCCATTTCACCAGAAATCAGAAGTTTGTTTTTTATAAACCAATTTCTATTTTATATCTTATCCGCCCAATTTTATATTTTATATTACCCCTATATGGAGCGGGAAAATCAATTAATTTATTTAAAAAAATGAATTTTTTTTTTAAATTAATTATTAAAGAAAGTAAGGCCATCTACTTTTTTCCTCAAACGCGAAGAAAAAAAGAGAAAAAAAATTACAGAGTGGATTTACCGATAATAAACCTTTCTATCGTTCAAAGCCGTTACCATGACGACTCCATGACTCTCATGTTCGGGAGCTCTTTTTATTTCATTCTATGCTTGCGAGATATATTTAACCCCTTGAGGGGCCGTGGGATATATTATATCCCACCTACGATTAATGAGGATTTGCACCAGAAAAATTTTATTAAATTTTACTTTTCTAACTTTGGTGTAAAAAAGGAGTAAAATTCCTTTTTTTTATTTTGCCATATATATATATATATATATATATATATATATATATATATATATATATATATATATATATATATATATATTAATTCCGATGTGAATTCGACATTACAGAAACACAATTACTTGTCCCTCAAAGGGTTAAACAAATTAATCCCGGGAAACGGTATGGTAATTTTAGGTATATTTAAGGTTTTTACCCTGGGTCCAGAAAAAGCCATGCAGGTCTGCTAATAAACAAATAAAGCACAAAATGCATGGAAATTGTGTAATGCTCATTTTTTTTCGTGGCAAATCATTGCATAATTTTTTCTGTCATATCAATTATATAAGTCATAGATTTAATTTTTATTCATTTAAACCTTTAAATTAACATCTCACTATTCGAATTCTTATAAATATCTTAGCGTAAAATGGTGGACATGATAATATTTCTTTAGATTAATGATATTCTATACTTGACAAATGCGCTGTCTCCCTTCTTCGTCTCATTAGAAAGTCATGTATTCAAAAGCACCCATCAGCGTTTTAATTGCAAACTATCCGTCGTTTGCGAAATAAGAATATTAATTCTCAATTAAAGTGGGAAGGGGGGGGGGGGGGGGTCACGCAATCGAACGCTAACTATGAGGCAATCCCTGTGTCAAGGACCGGTTTCTGACACGGTCAGGATTTTTAGTACGATAGGAATCGCTGGATTTCGAGATAGAGATCGGTCATTTTCGTAGAGATAGTTCAATGTGAACAAAATGAAGTCGTGAAAAAAAATTCCAATGAAGCGATGGGAAAATCTCTGTTTTGGAATCTCATGGCGTGCAGGTTCGAGTTGTGGCGAGAGGTATGGGCAACCTGATCAGGCATTTGTTCAATTATCTGCGACAAAAGCTATTTACGCTCGGGGAATTCTTGATTGTCGAGAAGAATTAATTGCCTAATGTCTCGCAATAATAAATTTTGTCACTGATAATATCTTAATTTTTTTTTTTTTTTTTTTTGTAAAATTTCTGACGCAACATAATGAAACAAGCTGTATTTTTTCACGGCTTTATCGGAAAAAAAAATAACTACGTAACTGTGATTTTTATCAATGGTCATATAATTGAATGTACAGCAAAAGATTTTACTGATAATAATGACTCTATATTAAATCAGATTTTATCGTCTGTTTTGTGAATGTAAATGATTTGTTTGACATTTGTTTTGGATTCAAAAATAAACAGCCCTGAAAATACTCAAGAGTTAGTATTTTATTCCCCCATCTTTACTTTCCCCCTTTTTTCACTTGCAATGAGTCTTGATTTATAATATATAGAAGAAAAAGGATGAAAAATAATGTGATAAAATGTAGTAAATGCTTTTTTTTCCCCATGTGTCTCGAAAGAAAAATAAACTATTCTTCCTCTTTTAAATTTGTGAACAAATAAAATTTTTACTTTGCGCTTAACCCCTTGAGGCCAAGCAAAAATGCCTCTAAATATTGAATTCTCACCGAAATAATTGAAAAAATTTATTTTAAAATAAGGAAAAGCAATTTTTCAATGATTTTCCTCCAAAGTTAAAAATATAAAATTTAGTTAAAATTTTCTGTTGAGAATTTTGTTTAAATTAGGTTGGATATATTTTATTCCACCGCCCCTCAAGTGGTTAAGGTTGCCCGAGCCCGAAACTACTATAAACTAGTATGTTGCGGCCGTCACAAAACTTTCTTCTATATAAATCACGTCAATTAAATCATTTAAATAGTAAAAGAAATTGCATCAATTTAGTACCAGTTCATATCAAAGTATATCTGAATTTGAAGAAGTTTGATGAAAATTCGTGCATAAGTTTTTGAGATAGATCTATAGCGGAAATTCTGAAAATCGAAAAAAATGCAGCATAGCAGCGTCACCTGTTGAGCGATTTACACCAAAATGTATAAATCATCAATTCATGTTAAAGACTAATTGAATCTGAAGTTTGATGAAACTCCATGCATTAGTTCTGGAGATTGAGCTATTGTGGAAATCGTGAAAAACGCTGCATGTTAGCACCACCTTTTGAGCGATTTGCACCAAAAACTAATCAGCACCAATTTATATTAGGGACTAACTGAATATAAATTTTTATTAAATTCTGTGCTTTAGTTCTTGAGATAGAGCACCCACAAAATTTGTGTCACATACATACAGACATCAGAACCTCAGATTCACAGACAGACATTTTGTAAAAACATGTTTTTAGGAATCTTTGACCCCTAAAACGTGTAAATCCGTCGAAAACCGAAAGTCGAAAATTTTCACGAATCCAATACTTCCTTCTTGTAAAGATAGAAAAAAGTATCGGATTCGTGAAAATTTTCTTCTTGTAAAGATAGAAGAAAGTAAAATTAGAGCCCGAGCCCGTTTCGAGCAGCGACACGAGCTGGGACCGTCTCATCTCTAGTATCTATTACCTCTACATCACTACTACCGGAACTGAAATACTGTATCACTGTACACAGAAATGTTCTAATGGGTTTTTTTTTTTTCCTTCCAGGGCAACGTTGTTAAATTGTCCAAAGGCACACTCTCAGAAATACTTTCTTCAATTCACGAAAATATTCTTGGCAGCACTGGTACTGGTATATATCCAAGAATGGAAGAAATTTTCTTTATTTTTTTTTCCGTTTTAGGACAGAAAATGTCCGTAATCTGGAAAAGAGAGTTTGAAAAAACAAAACAAGTTGGAAATTGCACGTCAAACGTGACAAATGAGGTGCGTTCGTACTATAACTAGTTTTATAAAAAAAAATTCTGCATTGCATATGGTACTGAATGTATATTTTAGTGCACTTCATAAGCGCCATTCTGTTCGAAAAGCTGTGACATCATTAAAATGCACTTGAAATAATATTTTCCCATAGGCCGTCATGTAACGGAAAACTTTTGACTGTCCCTGTCATTAAACTATACATCCGATTTTCATAAAATTTGAAATGACTCGACAAAATTATGCAATAATTATATATTTTAAATTTCAAACGATTTGGTTGGGTAGTTTTTGCGCTGTTCTATGCGGAGAGATGGGCGGAACGACGACTATAGGTGCTACGTATTTATATAATTACGAACGCACCTAAAAATGCGTCTCTCGTTCTTCTGTGGATCCCCTTGTGTTTGAATCTGAGACTGCGAATCGAATCCAGCATCTTAACCACTCGGCCAGCGAGCACTTGGGAGAGGGCAGGTTTAAAATGAAGATATGGATTTTTAGTAGGAGAGCTGTTGAACATTTTTGAGTAGGTATTTGAGGCACCCTGAAAATTTGTGCAGCACTTCTTTTGTAATGCTTGAATACAAAATGGAATGTCTGGCTGAAGGATCGTGGCCCAAAACCTGTGCCAGACACTTGTCAAGTGCCATTTTTTGACACTACCCCAAAAATGTATTTGAGGCACGTTGAGATTGAAACAGAATAATATTTATACTTAGAAAAAAAATATTTTGAAAATGACAGACACTTTAGTCGGCCCAAAAACTGTGCCAGACACGTGTCAAGTGCCATTTTTTGACTACCCAAAAAAGGTATTTGAGGCACGCTGAGATTGAGGCACAATAATATTTATGCTTAGAATAAAATATTTTGAAAATGACAGACACTTTAGTCGGCACAAAAACTGTGCCAGACACGTGTCAAGTGCCATTTTTTGTCTGGCACAGGTTTTGGGCCACGATCCTTCAGCCAGACATTCGATTTTGTATTCAGGCATTACAAAAGAAGTGTTGCACAAATTTTCAGGGTGCCTCAAATACCTTCCCTAAAATGTTTAACAGCTCTTGGACTATTTCTTCAAATGGAAGATTGGTAAGACTTCTTAAATTTCTTGTTCAGAAAGCTCTGAAATTTAAACTTAATTTCAGGGACATTACATCGTTATGAAATAATGGTTGGTGTTTGAACAATTATTGAATAACAGAAGATAAAATTTATTATCTATTAGACATATTTTTAATAGGACATAATTTGATTGTTAGATGTAAAATATGAATATTATAATTTTAATTAAATTCGTGAAGAAATGTTTGCTTTTTTGAATAAAATTGATTTTTTTTTAAACTTTATTCAACTACTATATATTTTTTAAATGTGTTCGTCAAGAAAATTTTTATACGAATATTTTTTTTTAATACTCTAAGAAATAAATTGCGAATATGGTAAAGCGAAACTTCGGTATTAATACAGCCAATACGCATGCGTGCAAAAAATGAACATAATTTCCCCCTCTTTTTCAGACTTTCGGGAAGAATTAACGGAAAAGGCATGTTTTCTAGGAGTACGGAAATTACTTGTTTAAAAATGACGGATAATTTAGTGCATAAAGACGAATTTTTCTGACAGTGCATGGACATTTAAAAAGAATGTGCTTTTTTTCATCGCCTACTTACATTTCTAACAAAACGTAGATTTGTGTAAAATAAATAGATCAATAATAAATAATCTCACTTCCTTAAAAAATTCCAGCTCATTCAAAGACTGACTAGGGAACGTTCCGAGGTGCAAGTTGTGGAATCGGACGAGAGTGGTATCAAAAGAAAGGTCTCGTCATGTACATTAAAAAGTCCAATGGAACTACCCGTCCGAATCCAGCCGTTTTCGAGATATCCTCACTTGAAGTGTGAATAAGTAAATAAATAAATTGGCAGGCAGGCATATAAATTGTTCGCAAGGTAAAAGTTTCTTTCCTTTGTTTTAATCCTCTACCAATACCTTTTCCTGAGCTACGAGCAAAATCCTTTACACCCACACATTGCCAGTTATTTCCCCTCTTTTAGACAGGCACTTCGCATTCTACGAAGTTTTCGCGTACGGCTGCATTCGGAGAGTTTTTCCATCTGTTTTTGCTATTTCCAACACCTTGTTTTATGCAAAATTTTCCGAACTTTTACTTGGAACCAAGAACATTTTGCAAATTTCTTCGTAAAATAACCTCCAAATAGCGAAGTGCATTCTCTATTTAACGAACTTTTCTTTGGGATCTAATTTTTTTTTCTCCCCATTTCTTAAAATATTACTGGACATTTCAAACTTATTCTTTCTTTTAACACATTTTATGATGATCATTGACCATGAACAGGTCTTACCAGGCACCTAACTCACCGAGAGCAGTAAAATCGCTGTGATTCTTTGCTTTCCATCCAAGAAGTGCAAACTTTCAATATCCCTTTTTAAATCTCAATGGAGCTGCCCCGTGTCCTTAAACTATAGTTTCCCGTTTTCTAGATTGTTGATCATGATCAATCGTGTTGGTAATTTCGGTTCTTGTAGCTCAAAAACGTCAAAGCGGAAGTGCTTGAGTATCAAAGAAAAAAAATATTCTTGCTGAGGTGGATAAAGGCTTGAAGAAAAAGAATACTGCTTTAAAATTTGGTATTCCTCCAAACAGCTTATCAAAAAATCTTTAAAAAATCGTGATTTTAATGTAAAATAATTTTTTTAAACTGAAAATAGAATGTATTTCTAGACAATGTTTTGTTTCATTCTTATTTCCCTTGCAGATTTCTTTTTGATGGGTAAAATAAATAAAACAAATGGATATAATTTATAAAAAAAACTGTGACTAATTACCTTTTTTAAATTATATTTAGTGTTTATGGACTTAAAATATGTTACATGTAGTTTAATTTATTTTAAAATGTGACTCTCTATTTAACGAATTTTCCATATAACGAACTTTTTTTCGGGATTTAGCTACTTCGTTAAATAGAGGTCCGACTGTATTTACTTATTCACACTTCAAGTGAGGATATCTCGAAAACGGTTGGATTCGGACGGGTATTCCATTGGACTTTTTAATGTACATGACGAGATCTTTCTTTTGATACCACTCTCGTCCAAATCCACAACTTGTACCTGGGAATGTTCCCTATTGAGAGTTCCTTAAAATATATTGAAAGATACATTTTCGGACACAGAAAATTAAATAATAAGAGGAATTCTGGGAAAGCACGCTGTCTCGTACCCTAATTGTTATGATACGTGAAAATATCATTAATAACTTCTCACAGTATTTACCAGATAAATACGTAAATCTTTAATTCTGATAAATTTATATTCATTCCTTCTTTGGTTCTGAAAATTTCAAACAAACAAAAGTGAATGCATTCATAATATTTTGTTATTTATAGTCATTATTGTTGGACAGAACCCTCACACATCTGATTTTATTTATGTATAAGTTTATATTGCATTTAATTTCAGCTATTAAAATATACTTTCTATAATTTTTATTTCTATCTTGCACTTCATTCCTATTTTATTAAGAGGTTTATTTTTTAAAAATGTATGTTACGCCTATTTAAAATGTACTGTTTTCCCCAGATTTATTATAGTAAAATTAATATACTGCGGCGCAGCAAATCCATTCAGCAGTAAATTATTTTTAAGATTTATAATGTGATATTATTTGAAATAAAATGAATTTAACTTAACTCTTCATGGTTTTAATTTATTTAAGTGTATAATTTCCTTGTTTTAATCAAATGTGTCATGTTCTTATCAATTCGGGATCACTGGGTATATGGTACATAATTAATATAAATTCCTGCAATTTATGAGCATAATTTTACAGGTAAGCAGTTATTGTATTTGATTTTGTGTATATTATACACCTGTGCAAAAAGTAATACTTTAGAATGTACATTAAACTGCAAATTCCGTAACCAATTTTACCTGCAAATCATTAGGCCACCAAGTATGAAACTTGTGATTACAAAAGAGCCAGATTACCAACGAGGCAAACTTCCACCAGTAAAAACGAATAGAAATTTTTGTGTTATTCATTTGTGTAAAGGATTATTATAACTCACACATTTAAAACTAAAGGTTTGGCCGGTGATGTAAAAGGTAAGTACATTGAAATGTTTCGCAGAATCCATTTTTATTATTGAGCTCTCATCCCATTGACTGCAAACAGATTCAGCAAAGTAAAGAGGAAAATTTTATTGAAGAAATGTTGACATAATATACTGATGGGGTGGGCCGCTTAGAAAAAGCGTGTCTTCCCAAAGTCAGAGTATCAGGCCGAATGATACATTTACATATCGAATGCACGCCACATCCACTGGAATACCAAGCCAATATGAGAGTTACGCAAACGCCAAATTATCCGTTGCATAGAAAAACAATGGGAGAGAATTTAAATTATTGGCGAATAAAATGATAAAGACAAAATCGCGACATTACATCAAGCAACCCTACCAAAACATTAACAATACGTAAAATTTATTTATATTATAGATGTCAAATATAATTTTATGATAAAATTTATTGCCTGAGTTAAAATGCAAGAAATGGATAAAAACGCTTTGTTAATAAAAATGATCGCTTTCTTTTATAAACAAAGCAAAGGAAAATTACCCCCATAAATATTGTAACTAAAATAGATTAGTATTAAATTAATATCGAAATGGCAGAAATGTAAATTATCGTAAATCAAGTATAATTTAAGCTGTTGACTTGCAGATATAAAATAGCGAAATCAAAATGATAATGAATCATTTCGTTAAAAAGACATGTTTATTATTTAATGTTTTACTTCCGCATGAAAGAGACGAGAAATAAGCCTGAAATTACTTTTTAGCAAATCCATTTATGAATGACTGAATACATGGAAAGAAAAAGAAAACATTAATTTAAAAAAAAAAGAATAAAAAGGACAATATATGATGATTGCATCATCATATATTATGACAGTAATTTTCCATGAATATGGCGTTTATATAAGATGAAAATTTCAATTCGCATTTACTGGTGGAAGATTATCCCGTTGGTAATCTGGCCGTTTTATAATCGCAAGTTTCATACTTGATGACCTGATAATTCAGTTACATACTTCTCTTGATTTCTATTTCATTCTATGGATAGTTATTTTCCTTCGTTTTTGACTAATTTATTTTTATTCGTCGTTTCTTTCTCCTCAAAATTAGCTCACTTCTATTCTGGCATATTGCTCTGTTAATTTATGCTGTCCGTCCCCTCTTTTTTTTCATTAATTACTTTATTAAATGCGGCAGTTTGTAATTCAGAAGATCGGTAAAATCACACAAACCCTGTCAACATTTATTCCAACAAGTAACAAAACACAGGATCCTAGTATCTCTGACCATACCGTCAACCGGGGCTACTTTGGGCCACTTTTTCCTGTTTCCATTCACATTTCCATTATTAAGGGGTCTCAGGACTCTTAAAGCTCTAAAAGTTTCGAAATTTAAATTTTTTTAGATGTTAAAATTTTATGTTTTCTGAACATTTTGATATAATTGTTATCTTAAAATTCCCATTAGAACAGAAATTATGGCATTTAGAATTATACTCACTCAATAGCTGAAGCGGTGTTTCCAAAACTTTGAAGTTATTTTTCTCCAAATGACGTTTTTGGGCATAACGCGCACGATATCTCAAAAACTTCTGAATATTTTTTCATGAAATTTTCAAAACATATGTTTCATGTTAGTCTGTATAAACTGAACCTAAAATTTCCTTTTTATTGTAAAAATAAAATATTTTTTTAGGGGGGTTATATTGTTGCAATTCTCTAAATTTTGCATTAGCTAAATACAACTTTGTATTACAAATATAAAAATGCTTTAAATACAAATTTATTTAGGTTCAGTGTCATTATTATAATCTGAGGTATAAGTAGGCACCAAAATGTTCATTCTAGTTGCAAAATGTATTTTGTAATCGTGCGCATAAGCTGTTATGCCGATTTTCTGCTCGTCAAATGTCTGACAGTTTGAAGTCCCCTGTAAATGCTAATTCTGCATCTTGCAATTTTTCAAATATTTGAAATGAAAGAACATACTTGTATCTTTCATTCCCATTTAAAATTGTGTCTTAATATCAAATACATTTTAAGATATTAAATGTTGAAAATGGTCCTTTTTTTCATTTTTTCCAATTTTAAGAGTCCTGAGACCCCTTAAAAAATATTACATGTGATTTTTCAACGTCGAAATGGAGTTGTAAACAATTAACATGAAACAATGAAGCAAACTGTTTTGTTTTAAAGAGAACATTTTTTTAATTTTATTTTGTAACTATTTTTAAAGTTTTGGAACAAAGTAGCCCCTGCTGGGGGCTTCTTTGGTGTATTCACTTAGTTTTACATAAAATGAATATATTTCATACGTAAATGAATACATTTTATTGAAACTCCCTTGCAATAGCACTTGTAAATAAATTAACACTGCAAACTCGATAAACAAATGGTTTTTTTTTTTTTTTTTTTTAACATTTAAACACAATAAACCAATTGTTAATATTAAAGAAACGAGAAACAGTTTTCGTCATGTTATCCTCAGCAACTGGAACAAAAGAAATTAATGTAACATTTTGCTACAGTAACATTTGAAAAAAAATGTTACTTAAAACATGTTTTAACAGATTTGGTAGTATAAAAGGCATTTCTAAGTAATTGGGACTATTTTCGGACCAAAAAAGGTCTGACACAAAGTAGCCCCGAAATACTAGTTTTCATGTTAGCTTTATGAAAACGCAAACATTTCCTCTCAAAATAAAAATTTAAATAAAAAAACTATGATCACACATGGGTTACAGGTTACTAAATATAATATTTTGGCACTTACCTTATGTGTAGCTCTTATCCAGATTGTTTCAATATAGAAAGTTTGGAGAGTTAAAACTTACACATGAAAACAGTTGTTTACAAACACATCCAGTGTTGCCACTAAACAGGGATGTAGTGGAGGGTATACGGGGGTATACGCCGTATACCCTCTGGATTTTTTTAAGGAACACCGTATACCCTCTGTTTCTCAAGAAAGCTATAGTATAGATACACTAGGGTATACCCTCTGCCTTGAGCGTATACCCTCTGCTTAGAACGTATACCCTCTGTTTTTCTTACGACTACACCACTGCCACTAAAAAAATTTAAATTACCCCCAAACTATTCAAATACCCTATAGTAGGGTATAAAATATTTTTCAAGGGCAAAAACTCCAAATTATCTCGTATTGTTTGTTCAATACAAATAATAAAAACTTTTTTTACGGGATGGACCAAAGTACACTTTAGCGAGGACCAAAGTATCCCCTGTTGACGGTAAATAAATACTAACTATACTTTTTAACATTATGCCGCTTTCGACGTTCGGATTGACAAATATTGGTTTAACAATTTCATTAGCATAAATTCATACAAGATATCAACCGCGCAGTAGCTTACAATAACAGTTTTAGTGGGGAAAAAATGTTTCTTCTAAAAATTAGTACATACAAAGTTACTTTTAAAAAAGAAAATAAATAACCTCTAAAACAAATTTTATGTGCATTTCTTTGATACATCTTTTATTTTTTTTTTTATGAGGGAGCGAATAATTTTAAAAATAATTTTAAATTCATATATATATATTTTTTAAAATCTTGTTTTGTTCAAAGATCGAACATGATCGTAGTAACATGAACGGAAGAAACAAAAATTTGACCCAGTTCTTACATTCATGTTTTCTGCTTTTAATTGCTCTTCTCCATCTTATAATGGTGCTATAAATTCATTGTTTTTCAAACTATAATATTGTTTTGAATGTTTGTCTTTTTAACACACTGAACGCCATGGCATATAAATGTGCATGCCATACTACACGAATACGTGTGCCATCAACATTTTTATTGATGGCAATTTATTGCCAATGAAAGGGCATTATTTATAATTTACTACTATGGATTACAAGAACGAAAAATTGTGCGTCCAGCATAGATTATGAAACCCTTTTCAACACATTCAGAATACTGTAACAAAACTTCACAGTTTATGAAGGAAAAGGGTGATATCTAAGTAAACAATTTAGAAAACGCCAGGGATGTAGTGGAAGGTATACGGTAGTATACGCCGTATACCCTCTGGATTTTTTCAATAAACACCGTATACCCTCTGTTTCTCAAAAAAGCTATAGCATATATTCTCTATCCCATACCCTCTGCCCAGAATGTATACCTTTTGGGTTTTTTACGACTACACCACTGGAAAACGCATAACGCATTTGAAAACACAATATTTGCACTTACCAGCAATAGTCGGAAAAATGTCCGAATTTATGTGTGTAGCCATGTATATGATCTATATATTTGTATGTATACTATATTGTATGCTAAAAGTTAGTTCAATTAAATGAATAACACAGCTGAAAATATCCATCCAGCAATTTCCGTCAGTAAACGGAAATGCTCTTGAGATATTTAGTGCAGCCTGTATAGAATCTATAGAATACACAACAAGTAATATGCAAAAAACTAGCTAAATTTGAAAACGCGTACCCCAACTGAAAACACAATTCCAGCAATTATTGTTCATAGGCAGAACTGTAGCCAAATTATTTTGTGTATCCTGGCAGATGTACGATAAACCATATTCACACTAGATTCTACAGTAAGCGCGTTGTGCTACACCTCAGTGATACAGATAAATTTCAATATGTTTCAAATAGTATAAAACACTAAAATACACCGCTAATCAGTAGCGCCAACTTTTCAAAAATATTGGGTGCGCTCAAAAAGTTTTGAGTAAAATAACACATATAATTTTTTCCTTTTGTGTGTATGTGTGTGGAGAGAGAGAGAGGTAGAAGCGGAAGGTTAAAGATGATAATTCGAAGTTAAATTATGTTTCTTCTAAGCTAATTTTTAATTATAAATTTATAAATAACTTTATTAAATTATATTCTTACTAGAAAATCCCGCGGCTTTGCTCGCGTAATATTTGAAATATGCCAAGTGATATTTATATGTCTAATTTTTATTAAAAGGTACTAACTAAATTTTTATTTTATTAAAAGGTAATATTTTATTTTATTAAAAGGTACTTATTACTTTTAGGAATAATTAAAAAAATTACTATTTAAAACACAGTTTGATTAAACATCATTGTTACACTGCATAAGGCAGAAATGAGACTTAAATTAATAAAACGAAATAAAACTAAATAAGTAATAATTTAGAAAATATTTTGAAACATTTATGCTCAACTAATAGGCTCATTTCAGTATTCATTTAAAGTTTTTATTTTTTAGAAACCATCTTCTTACATCTTAAAATTAACACCATCATGTCAAATTCCAAGTCTTACCACCTCTCTCAACATAAAGGGCTATGTTGAAATAGGAACTGTCACCATTAATTTGCCAACATTGATTTTGAAATTGGTTTGTTATTTCCTAATATTCCACAGAAACGTAATTTAGAAAGCTTTTAAAGGCCTTTTTTAGAGCGTTTGTTGTTTCTGTAAATCCCAGGTGGTAGAATCATCGGCATAAAATATAGCCCGTGTAAGATCAGAGACTGTTACCATTGATTCGCAACTATTACTTTTATATTTGGTTTATATTCCATGAAATTGCGTAGAAATCGTAATTTAGGACTTTTTTAGAATGCTTTTCGCACTTCCCCTTCACTTCACCTCTTTTTAAATCGAATTTATTTTCGACAGACCTTAGAGGGCATTTAGATTTTACAAGTAACTATCATGCCATATTTAAAGTTTCTAGCCTTTTCAGTTCACAGAAATCGCAATTTAGAAAGCTTTTAGCTACTGCAACCCTCTGGTGGTAGTGGCACAGACATAAAATATAGCTTATGTTTGAGCAGGTTCTATCACCAACAATTTGTTATTATTTTTTTAATCGGTTTGGTATTTGATAAGATTACATAAAAATTGTAATTTATAACGCTTTTCGCTCACTTCATCTTTTTAAATTTGAAATTTTCTTTCGACAGTTCATAGAAAGCAGTTGCATCTTGTAAGTAAATAACATGCCATACTTCAAAGTGTTAGACCCTTCAGTTATGCAAAAAACGCAAATTAGAACCTGTTTCGCTTTTGTAACCCTCAGATGGTAGTGACAGCAACATAAAATATAACCTATGTTATAGCAGGGACTGTCACCATTGATTTGCAACCATTACTTTTGAAATAGCTTTGGAATTTCTTGAGATTGAGTAGAAATCGCAATTTAGAACGTTTTTAGAAAGCTTTTCGCGCATTTTCACCCCTTTTTAAATTTCCAATTTTTTCGAAACTGTTCTTAAAGATCATTTATATGTAATAAATATGTACCTTCCCTAATTTTAAGTTGCTAGCCCCTACCGATCACAAAAATCGAAATTTGGAATGCTTTTTTGCTCCTGCAACGTCTAGGTGATAGTGATACCGACTTGAAATAGCATCTATGTTAGAGCAGAGGCTGTCAGCATCAATTTCTTACCATTACTTTTGAAATCAGTTTGATTTTTTCTGAGATATTGGTGACAAATCGGCATTTACAGCGTTTTTAGAACGCTTTTCGCTCTTTTTGCTCCTGCATCTCCTCTGGGGTAGTGGAAACAGATATAAAATATAGCCTGTTTTAGAGCAAGATCTGTCACCATCATTTTAACCATTTTAACACCAATATTTTTTAAATCGGTTTGGTATTTCCTGAGATTATGTAGAAACTACCATTTAGAACGTTTTTTAGAACGCTTTTTGTGCATTTTCACCCTTTTTAAATTTCGAATTGATTAAGAACTGTTCTTAGACATCATTTATGTCTTATAAGTAACTAATATTCCAAATTTCCTATTTCTAGGTCCTTCAGTAACGCAAAAATCGCATTTTTAGAATGTTTTTTGCTCCTGCTCCCCCTGTGGGGTAGTGGCACCGACATAAAATATAGCCTATGTTCTAAGTTGGAATAACACCATCATTTTGATACCATTACTTTTGGAATCGGTTCGGTATTTCCTGAGATTATGTAGAAACTACCATTTAGAACGTTTTTTAGAACACTTTTTGTGCAGTCTCACCCCTTTTAAATTTCGAATTGTTTAAGAACTGTTCTTAGACATCGTTTATATCTTGTAAGTAACTAATATTCCAAATTTCATATTTCTAGGCCCTTCAGTAACGCAAAAATCGCATTTTTAGAACGTTTTTTGCTCCTGCACCCCCTTTGAGGTAGTGGCACCGACATAAAATATAGCCTATGTTCTAAGTTGGACTAACACCATCATTTTGATACCATTACTTTTGGAATCGGTTCGGTATTTCCTGAGATTATGTAGAAACTACCATTTAGAACGTTTTTTAGAACGCTTTTTGTGCATTTTCACCCCTTTTAAATTTCGAATTGTTTAAGAACTGTTCTTAGACATCATTTATATCTTGTAAGTAACTAATATTCCAAATTTCATATTTCTAGGCCCTTCAGTAACGCAAAAATAGCATTTTTAGAACATTTTTTGCGCCTGCACCCCCTTTGAGGTAGTGGCACCGACATAAGATATAGCCTATGATCTAAGTTGGACTAACACCATCATTTTGATACCATTACTTTTGGAATCGGTTCGGTATTTCCTGAGATTATGTAGAAACTACCATTTAGAACGTTTTTTAGAACACTTTTTGTGCATTTTCACCCCTTTTAAATTTCGAATTGTTTAAGAACTGTTCTTAGACATCATTTATATCTTGTAAGTAACTAATATTCCAAATTTCATATTTCTAGGCCCTTCAGTAACGCAAAAATCGCATTTTTAGAACATTTTTTGCGCCTGCACTCCCTTTGAGGTAGTGGCACCGACATAAGATATAGCCTATGTTCTAAGTTGGACTAACACCATCATTTTGATACCATTACTTTTGGAATCGGTTCGGTATTTCCTGAGATCATGTAGAAACTACCATTTAGAACGTTTTTTAGAACACTTTTTGTGCAGTCTTACCCCTTTTAAATTTTGAATTGTTTAAGAACTGTTCTTAGACATCGTTTATATCTTGTAAGTAACTAATATTCCAAATTTCATATTTATCGAACCTTCAGTAACGCAAAAATCGCATTTTTAGAACGTTTTTTGCTCCTGCACCCGTTTTAGGGGTAGTGGCACCGACATAAAATATAGCCTATGTTCTAAGTTGGACTAACACTATCATTTTGATACCATTACTTTTGGAATCGGTTCGGTATTTCCTGAGATTATGTAGAAACTACCATTTAGAACGTTTTTTAGAACACTTTTTGTGCAGTCTCACCCCTTTTAAATTTCGAATTGTTTGAGAACTGTTCTTAGACATCGTTTATATCTTGTAAGTAACTAATATTTCAAATTTCATATTTCTAGGCCCTTCAGTAACGCAAAAATCGCATTTTTAGGACGTTTTTTGCTCCTGCACCCCCTTTGGGGTAGTGGCACCGACATAAAATATAGCCTATGTTCTAAGTTGGGCGAACACCATCATTTTGATACCATTACTTTTGGAATCGGTTCGGTAGTTCCTGAGCTTACATCCTACAAATAAACAATTTTTTCCTCTTTATAATATGACTAGCAAACCCCGCGGCTTTGCTCGCGTAATATTTGAAATATGCCAAGTGATATTTATATGTCTAATTTTTATTAAAAAGTACTAACTAAATTTTTATTTTATTAAAAGGTAATATTTTATTTTATTAAAAGGTACTTATTACTTTTAGGAATAATTCAAAAATTACTATTTAAAACACAGTTTGATTAAACATCCTTATTACACTGCATTAGGCAGAAATGAGACTTAAATTAATAAAATGAAATAAAAATAAATAAATGATAATTTAGAAAATATTTTGAAACTTTTATGCTCAATTAATACGCTCATTTCAGTATTCATGTGAAGTTTTGAATTTTTTAGAAACCATCTTCTTACATCTTAAAATTAACCATCATGTCAAATTCCAAGTCCTACCACGTGTCTCAACATAAAGGGCTATGTTGAAACAGGAACTGTCACCATTAATTTGTCAACATTAATTTTGAAATCGGTTTGTTATTTCCTAATATTCCACAGAAACGTAATTTAAAAAGCTTTTAAAGCCCTTTTTTAGAACGTCTGTTGTTCCTGTGAACCCCAGGTGGTAGAATCACCGGCATAAAATATGGCCTGTGTAGGATCAGAGACTATTACCATTGATTCGCAACTATTACTTTTATAATCGGTTTATATTCCCTGAAATTGCATAGAATCGTAATTTAGAACTTTTTTAGAATGCTTTTCGCACCTCCCCTTCGCTTCACCCCTTTTTAATTCGAATTTATTTTCGACGTTCCTTCGAGGGCATTTATATTTTATAAGTAACTACCATGTCATATTTAAAGTTTCTAGCCTTTTCAGTATCACAGAATTCGCAATTTAGAAAGTTTTTAGCTCCTGCAACCCTCTGGTGGTAGTCGCACATACATAAAATATAGCTTATGTTTGAGCAGGTTCTATCACCAAAATTTGACATCATTATTTTTTTAATCGGTTTGGTAATTTATAAGTTTGCTTAAAAATTGTAATTTATAACGCTTTTCACTTACTTCATTTTTTTTAATTTGGAATTTTCTTTCGACTGTTCTTAGAAAGCAGTTGCATCTTGTAAGTAAATACCATGCCATGCTTCAAAGTGTTAGACCCCTCAGTTGTGCAAAAAACGCAAATTAGAACATGTTTTGCTTTTGCAACCCTCAGATGGTAGTGACAGCAACATAAAATATAACCTATGTTATAACAGGGACTATCACCATTGATTTGCAACCATTACTTTTGAAATAGCTTTGGTATTTCCTTAGATAGAGTAGAAATCGCAATTTAGAACGTTTTTAGGACGCTTTTCGCGCATTTTCACCCCTTTTTAAATTTCCATTTTTTTTTTAAACTGTTCTTAAAGAACATTTATATCTAATAAATATGTGCCTTGCCTAATTTTAAGTTGCTAGCCCCTACCGATCACAAAAATCGAAATTTAGAACGCTTTTTTGCTCCTGCAACGTCTTGGTGATAGTGATACCGACATAAAATAGCGTCTATGTTAGAGCAGGGGCTGTCAGCATCAATTTCCTAACATTGCTTTTGAAATCAGATTCATTCTTCCTGAGATATTGCCGACAAATCGGCATTTAGAACGTTTTTAGGACGCTTTTCTCGCATTTTGCTCCTGCATCTCCTCTGGGGTAGTGGAAACAGATATAAAATATAGCCTATCTTGGAGCAAGATCTGTCACCATAATTTTTACACCATTATATTTGAAATCGGTTCAATACTTCCTGAGATTGCATAGAAATCGCAATTTAGAAAGTTTTTTACAACGCTTTTTGCGCATTTGACCCCCTTTTAAATTTCGATTTTTTTAGGAAATGTCCTTAGAGATCATCGATATCTTATAACTAACTACCATTCCAAACTTCACGATTCTAGGCCCTTCCGTAACGCAAAAGCCGCAATTTAGAACGTTTTTCTCCTGCACCTCCTTTGGGGTAGTGGCACCGACATAAAACATCCCCTATGTTGGAGCAAGGGTTGTCACCATTATCTTTTAGATCGGTTTGGTATTTCCTGAGATTGTGTAGAAATCACCATTATAACGTTTTTTAGAACGCTTTTCGCGCATTTTCACCCCTTTTAAATTTCCAATTGTTTAAGAACTGTTCTTAGAAATCCTTTATATCTAATAAGTAGCTAATATTTCAAATTTCATATTTCTATGCCCTTCGGTAACGCAGAAATCGCATTTTTAGAACGTTTTTTGCTCCTGCACCCCCTTTCGGGAAGTGGCACCGACATAAAACATAGCCTATGTTGGAGCAAGGGTTGTCACCGTCATTTTGACACCCTTATTTTGACACCATTTTTTTTTAAATCGGTTTGGTATTTCCTGAGATTGTGTAGAAACTACCATTTAGAACGTTTTTTAGAACGCTTTTTGTGCATTTTCACCCCTTTTAAATTTCGAATTGTTTAAGAACTGTTCGTAGACATCATTTATATCTTATGAGTAACTAATATTCAAAATTTCATATTTCTAGGCCCTTCAGTAACGCTAAAATCGCATTTTTAGAACGTTTTTTGCTCCTGCACCCCCTTTGGGGTAGTGGCACCGACATAAAACATAGCCTATCTTGGAGCAAGTATTGTCACCATCATTTTGACACCAATATATTTTAAATTGGTTTGATATTTCCTGAGATTGTGTAGAAACTACCATTTAGAACGTTTTTTAGAACACTTTTTGTGTAGTCTTACCCCTTTTAAATTTCGAATTGTTTAAGAACTGTTCTTAGACATCGTTTATATCTTGTAAGTAACTAATATTCCAAATTTCATATTTATAGAACCTTCAGTAACGCAAAAATCGCATTTTTAGAACGTTTTTTGCTCCTGCACCCGTTTTAGGGGTAGTGGCACCGACATAAAATATAGCCTATGTTCTAAGTTGGACTAACACTATCATTTTGATACCATTACTTTTGGAATCGGTTCGGTATTTCCTGAGATTATGTAGAAACTACCATTTAGAACGTTTTTTAGAACACTTTTTGTGCAGTCTCACCCCTTTTAAATTTCGAATTGTTTGAGAACTGTTCTTAGACATCGTTTATATCTTGTAAGTAACTAATATTTCAAATTTCATATTTCTAGGCCCTTCAGTAACGCAAAAATCGCATTTTTAGGACGTTTTTTGCTCCTGCACCCCCTTTGGGGTAGTGGCACCGACATAAAATATAGCCTATGTTCTAAGTTGGGCGAACACCATCATTTTGATACCATTACTTTTGGAATCGGTTCGGTAGTTCCTGAGCTTACATCCTACAAATAAACAATTTTTTCCTCTTTATAATATGACTAGCAAACCCCGCGGCTTTGCTCGCGTAATATTTGAAATATGCCAAGTGATATTTATATGTCTAATTTTTATTAAAAAGTACTAACTAAATTTTTATTTTATTAAAAGGTAATATTTTATTTTATTAAAAGGTACTTATTACTTTTAGGAATAATTCAAAAATTACTATTTAAAACACAGTTTGATTAAACATCCTTATTACACTGCATTAGGCAGAAATGAGACTTAAATTAATAAAATGAAATAAAAATAAATAAATGATAATTTAGAAAATATTTTGAAACTTTTATGCTCAATTAATACGCTCATTTCAGTATTCATATGAAGTTTTGAATTTTTTAGAAACCATCTTCTTACATCTTAAAATTAACCATCATGTCAAATTCCAAGTCCTACCACGTGTCTCAACATAAAGGGCTATGTTGAAACAGGAACTGTCACCATTAATTTGTCAACATTAATTTTGAAATCGGTTTGTTATTTCCTAATATTCCACAGAAACGTAATTTAAAAAGCTTTTAAAGCCCTTTTTTAGAACGTCTGTTGTTCCTGTGAACCCCATGTGGTAGAATCACCGGCATAAAATATAGCCTGTGTAGGATCAGAGACTGTTACCATTGATTCGCAACTATTACTTTTAAAATCGGTTTATATTTATCTGAAATTGCATAGAATCGTAATTTAGAACTTTTTTAGAATGCTTTTCGCACCTCCCCTTCGCTTCACCCCTTTTTAATTCGAATTTATTTTCGACGTTCCTTCGAGGGCATTTATATTTTATAAGTAACTACCATGTCATATTTAAAGTTTCTAGCCTTTTCAGTATCACAGAATTCGCAATTTAGAAAGTTTTTAGCTCCTGCAACCCTCTGGTGGTAGTCGCACATACATAAAATATAGCTTATGTTTGAGCAGGTTCTATCACCAAAATTTGACATCATTATTTTTTTAATCGGTTTGGTAATTTATAAGTTTCCTTAAAAATTGTAATTTATAACGCTTTTCACTCACTTCATTTTTTTTAATTTGGAATTTTCTTTCGACTGTTCTTAGAAAGCAGTTGCATCTTGTAAGTAAATACCATGCCATGCTTCAAAGTGTTAGACCCCTCAGTTGTGCAAAAAACGCAAATTAGAACATGTTTTGCTTTTGCAACCCTCAGATGGTAGTGACAGCAACATAAAATATAACCTATGTTATAACAGGGACTATCACCATTGATTTGCAACCATTACTTTTGAAATAGCTTTGGTATTTCCTTAGATAGTGTAGAAATCGCAATTTAGAACGTTTTTAGGACGCTTTTCGCGCATTTTCACCCCTTTTTAAATTTCCATTTTTTTTTTAAACTGTTCTTAAAGAACATTTATATCTAATAAATATGTACCTTGCCTAATTTTAAGTTGCTAGCCCCTACCGATCACAAAAATCGAAATTTAGAACGCTTTTTTGCTCCTGCAACGTCTTGGTGATAGTGATACCGACATAAAATAGCGTCTATGTTAGAGCAGGGGCTGTCAGCATCAATTTCCTAACATTGCTTTTGAAATCAGATTCATTCTTCCTGAGATATTGCCGACAAATCGGCATTTAGAACGTTTTTAGGACGCTTTTCTCGCATTTTGCTCCTGCATCTCCTCTGGGGTAATGGAAACAGATATAAAATATAGCCTATCTTGGAGCAAGATCTGTCACCATAATTTTTACACCATTATATTTGAAATCGGTTCAATACTTCCTGAGATTGCATAGAAATCGCAATTTAGAAAGTTTTTTACAACGCTTTTTGCGCATTTGACCCCCTTTTAAATTTCGATTTTTTTAGGAAATGTCCTTAGAGATCATCGATATCTTATAACTAACTACCATTCCAAATTTCACGATTCTAGGCCCTTCCGTAACGCAAAAGCCGCAATTTAGAACGTTTTTCTCCTGCACCTCCTTTGGGGTAGTGGCACCGACATAAAACATCGCCTATGTTGGAGCAAGGGTTGTCACCATTATCTTTTAGATCGGTTTGGTATTTCCTGAGATTGTGTAGAAATCACCATTATAACGTTTTTTAGAACGCTTTTCGCGCATTTTCACCCCTTTTAAATTTCCAATTGTTTAAGAACTGTTCTTAGAAATCCTTTATATCTAATAAGTAGCTAATATTTCAAATTTCATATTTCTATGCCCTTCGGTAACGCAGAAATCGCATTTTTAGAACGTTTTTTGCTCCTGCACCCCCTTTCGGGAAGTGGCACCGACATAAAACATAGCCTATGTTGGAGCAAGGGTTGTCACCGTCATTTTGACACCCTTATTTTGACACCATTTTTTTTTAAATCGGTTTGGTATTTCCTGAGATTGTGTAGAAACTACCATTTAGAACGTTTTTTAGAACGCTTTTTGTGCATTTTCACCCCTTTTAAATTTCGAATTGTTTAAGAACTGTTCGTAGACATCATTTATATCTTATGAGTAACTAATATTCAAAATTTCATATTTCTAGGCCCTTCAGTAACGCTAAAATCGCATTTTTAGAACGTTTTTTGCTCCTGCACCCCCTTTGGGGTAGTGGCACCGACATAAAACATAGCCTATCTTGGAGCAAGTATTGTCACCATCATTTTGACACCAATATATTTTAAATTGGTTTGATATTTCCTGAGATTGTGTAGAAACTACCATTTAGAACGTTTTTTAGAACACTTTTTGTGCAGTCTTACCACTTTTAAATTTCGAATTGTTTAAGAACTGTTCTTAGACATCGTTTATATCTTGTAAGTAACTAATATTCCAAATTTCATATTTATAGAACCTTCAGTAACGCAAAAATCGCATTTTTAGAACGTTTTTTGCTCCTGCACCCGTTTTAGGGGTAGTGGCACCGACATAAAATATAGCCTATGTTCTAAGTTGGACTAACACTATCATTTTGATACCATTACTTTTGGAATCGGTTCGGTATTTCCTGAGATTATGTAGAAACTACCATTTAGAACGTTTTTTAGAACACTTTTTGTGCAGTCTCACCCCTTTTAAATTTCGAATTGTTTGAGAACTGTTCTTAGACATCGTTTATATCTTGTAAGTAACTAATATTTCAAATTTCATATTTCTAGGCCCTTCAGTAACGCAAAAATCGCATTTTTAGGACGTTTTTTGCTCCTGCACCCCCTTTGGGGTAGTGGCACCGACATAAAATATTGCCTATGTTCTAAGTTGGGCGAACACCATCATTTTGATACCATTACTTTTGGAATCGGTTCGGTAGTTCCTGAGCTTACATCCTACAAATAAACAATTTTTTCCTCTTTATAATATGATGACTAGCAAACCCCGCGGCTTTGCTCGCGCAATATTTGAAATATGCCAAGTGATATTTATATGTCTAATTTTTATTAAAAAGTACTAACTAAATTTTTATTTTATTAAAAGGTAATATTTTATTTTATTAAAAGGTACTTATTACTTTTAGGAATAATTCAAAAATTACTATTTAAAACACAGTTTGATTAAACATCCTTATTACACTGCATTAGGCAGAAATGAGACTTAAATTAATAAAATGAAATAAAAATAAATAAATGATAATTTAGAAAATATTTTGAAACTTTTATGCTCAATTAATACGCTCATTTCAGTATTCATGTGAAGTTTTGAATTTTTTAGAAACCATCTTCTTACATCTTAAAATTAACCATCATGTCAAATTCCAAGTCCTACCACGTGTCTCAACATAAAGGGCTATGTTGAAACAGGAACTGTCACCATTAATTTGTCAACATTAATTTTGAAATCGGTTTGTTATTTCCTAATATTCCACAGAAACGTAATTTAAAAAGCTTTTAAAGCCCTTTTTTAGAACGTCTGTTGTTCCTGTGAACCCCAGGTGGTAGAATCACCGGCATAAAATATGGCCTGTGTAGGATCAGAGACTATTACCATTGATTCGCAACTATTACTTTTATAATCGGTTTATATTCCCTGAAATTGCATAGAATCGTAATTTAGAACTTTTTTAGAATGCTTTTCGCACCTCCCCTTCGCTTCACCCCTTTTTAATTCGAATTTATTTTCGACGTTCCTTCGAGGGCATTTATATTTTATAAGTAACTACCATGTCATATTTAAAGTTTCTAGCCTTTTCAGTATCACAGAATTCGCAATTTAGAAAGTTTTTAGCTCCTGCAACCCTCTGGTGGTAGTCGCACATACATAAAATATAGCTTATGTTTGAGCAGGTTCTATCACCAAAATTTGACATCATTATTTTTTTAATCGGTTTGGTAATTTATAAGTTTGCTTAAAAATTGTAATTTATAACGCTTTTCACTCACTTCATTTTTTTTAATTTGGAATTTTCTTTCGACTGTTCTTAGAAAGCAGTTGCATCTTGTATGTAAATACCATGCCATGCTTCAAAGTGTTAGACCCCTCAGTTGTGCAAAAAACGCAAATTAGAACATGTTTTGCTTTTGCAACCCTCAGATGGTAGTGACAGCAACATAAAATATAACCTATGTTATAACAGGGACTATCACCATTGATTTGCAACCATTACTTTTGAAATAGCTTTGGTATTTCCTTAGATAGAGTAGAAATCGCAATTTAGAACGTTTTTAGGACGCTTTTCGCGCATTTTCACCCCTTTTTAAATTTCCATTTTTTTTTAAACTGTTCTTAAAGAACATTTATATCTAATAAATATGCACCTTGCCTAATTTTAAGTTGCTAGCCCCTACCGATCACAAAAATCGAAATTTAGAACGCTTTTTTGCTCCTGCAACGTCTTGGTGATAGTGATACCGACATAAAATAGCGTCTATGTTAGAGCAGGGGCTGTCAGCATCAATTTCCTAACATTGCTTTTGAAATCAGATTCATTCTTCCTGAGATATTGCCGACAAATCGGCATTTAGAACGTTTTTAGGACGCTTTTCTCGCATTTTGCTCCTGCATCTCCTCTGGGGTAGTGGAAACAGATATAAAATATAGCCTATTTTGGAGCAAGATCTGTCACCATAATTTTTACACCATTATATTTGAAATCGGTTCAATACTTCCTGAGATTGCATAGAAATCGCAATTTAGAAAGTTTTTTACAACGCTTTTTGCGCATTTGACCCCCTTTTAAATTTCGATTTTTTTAGGAAATGTCCTTAGAGATCATCGATATCTTATAACTAACTACCATTCCAAATTTCACGATTCTAGGCCCTTCCGTAACGCAAAAGCCGCAATTTAGAACGTTTTTCTCCTGCACCTCCTTTGGGGTAGTGGCACCGACATAAAACATCGCCTATGTTGGAGCAAGGGTTGTCACCATTATCTTTTAGATCGGTTTGGTATTTCCTGAGATTGTGTAGAAATCACCATTATAACGTTTTTTAGAACGCTTTTCGCGCATTTTCACCCCTTTTAAATTTCCAATTGTTTAAGAACTGTTCTTAGAAATCCTTTATATCTAATAAGTAGCTAATATTTCAAATTTCATATTTCTATGCCCTTCGGTAACGCAGAAATCGCATTTTTAGAACGTTTTTTGCTCCTGCACCCCCTTTCGGGAAGTGGCACCGACATAAAACATAGCCTATGTTGGAGCAAGGGTTGTCACCGTCATTTTGACACCCTTATTTTGACACCATTTTTTTTTAAATCGGTTTGGTATTTCCTGAGATTGTGTAGAAACTACCATTTAGAACGTTTTTAGAACGCTTTTCGCGCATTTTCACCCCTTTTAAATTTCCAATTGTTTAAGAACTGTTCTTAGAAATCCTTTATATCTTATGAGTAGCTAATATTTCAAATTTCATATTTCTAGGCCCTTCGGTAACGCAGAAATCGCATTTTTAGAACGTTTTTTGCTCCTGCACCCCCATTGGGGTTGTGGCACCGACATAAAACATAGCCTATCTTGGAGCAAGTATTGTCACCATCATTTTGACACCAATATATTTTAAATTGGTTTGATATTTCCTGAGATTGTGTAGAAACTACCATTTAGAACGTTTTTTAGAACACTTTTTGTGCATTTTCACCCCTTTTAAATTTCGAATTGTTTAAGAACTGTTCTTAGACATCATTTATATCTTATAAGTAACTAATATTCAAAATTTCATATTTCTAGGCCCTTCAGTAACGCTAAAATCGCATTTTTAGAACGTTTTTTGCTCCTTTACCCCCTTTGGGGTAGTGGCACCGACATAAAACATAGCCTATCTTGGAGCAAGAGTTGTCACCATCATTTTGACACCAATATTTTTTAAATCGGCTTGGTATTTCCTGAGATTGTGTAGAAACTACCATTTAGAACGTTTTTTAGAACGCTTTTTGTGCATTTTCACCCCTTTTAAATTTCGAATTGTTTAAGAACTGTTCTTAGACATCATTTATATCTTATAAGTAACTAATATTCAAAATTTCATATTTCTAGGCCCTTCAGTAACGCTAAAATCGCATTTTTAGAACGTTTTTTGCTCCTTTACCCCCTTTGGGGTAGTGGCACCTACATAAAACATAGCCTATCTTGGAGCAAGAGTTGTCACCATCATTTTGACACCAATATTTTTTAAATCGGCTTGGTATTTCCTGAGATTGTGTAGAAACTACCATTTAGAACGTTTTTTAGAACGCTTTTTGTGCATTTTCACCCCTTTTAAATTTCGAATTGTTTAAGAACTGTTCTTAGACATCATTTATATCTTATAAGTAACTACTATTCCAAATTTCATATTTCTAGACCCTTCAGTAACGCTAAAATCGCATTTTTAGAACTTTTTTGCTCCTACACCCCCTTTGGGGTAGTAGCACCGACATAAGATATAGCCTATGTTCTAAGTTGGACTAACACCATCATTTAGATACCATTACTTTTGGAATCGGTTCGGTAGTTCCAGAGCTTACCTCCTACAAATAAACAATTTTTTCCTCTTTATAATAGAAGTATAGATAGATAGATGATGATGATGATGATGAGTATAGATAAGTTGTTCCTTATAAATACATTAATATCTATTTTAAATAACATTGGAATTGCTAACTATTGAAAGTGCAAAAAACTAACTGTCAATAAAAGCATACGTTTTAGCCTCCTAAGTGCTTTATCATTTCAAGACATAAAAAAAGACGGCAAAATAGTCAGGAAATTTGTTTTCGTGAGAAATTTAATTATGCATCCGCTGAAGGGATTTTCAGCGCTCCTGTAAGCCTAACGGATGTCCTTACTATTTTTCAAACTTACTTTTTTTTTACTATTTTGAGAACGTTAATAAAACCAAATTTCATTTCGGCGATTAAATAATTAAAAAAATTACGAATTAAATTAATTGATATTGCGTGAGCGGAGAGAGAGATCAAGTTAATGGGCGGGCTCGCACCCCATGGGCCCATGTAAGTTGGCGCCACTGCTGCCAACGATTTTTCCCATAGACCGTAATGCACAAAATCCACTGGAGTGCCCCTGTAAATGAACCGTAAATGTAAAACTCTTCATTTTTTGTACCGAAGTTCCCCAATAACATTTATCAATTTCATGTCTATCTGACCGAATTCATGAACTCTTTTCAACTACGTTGGAAAGAGTTAAAAAATTAATATCGTGCTCCAACACCCCCCCCCCGCCCCCCGAGATATCTTTAGTAATTTCAGTTTGGCAGTCAACATGTAAAAATAAATAAAATCTGATGTTTTTTTAATTAAAAAAATGTATAAAGTTAACATTCTGTACAAAATTAACAGACATTGCAGCGATTGGGAATTGTAACCCGACTCGATAAACACTGAAAACCATTTCGTCAATGTCTTTCAAAAAAGCCACTTTTTCACTGTCTGAACAGTCCTCAATGTATTAATAGAGTTCCAAAAATATTTTGAATGATTTCTCTTCCGATTCAGGGCGTTAATTTCAAATTCATCATTTCTTATAATTATTAATGTGATATTTTATTAGCTTAAACGCTTCATGCTCAATATTTGACACAAAATGTAAACCAATAACGAATATCAGGGGCGCGCCAGCACTATCCAGCGTCTGTGTGCAGAACTTTAGTTGGCGCCTGAAATTTGACTTTGCAATTTAAGGTCCTCTCCCCCACCAATAAAAAGTCTTCGCGATGGCCCTGGTTGCAAGGGTGCAAATTTTCTCAAGATATCGTTTCCCATCAAGAGATATGTGCTTTGGATATCATTTCGTGTTTTAGAAAAGTGAGGGGATGGTGCGCATTTTATATAATTTATGTTTTACCAAGAATTTTTGGTCAGAACAAAAAGACTAACAAATTCGAGGTTTGCTTGAAAAATCAGACTAGAGCATGGATAGCACTCTTGGTGCATGCTACCGAAGGCAGCGGGGCCCTCAACTCGAGCTTCCTTCAGATGAATTTAACAAATTCGAGGTTGTACCCTTCCGAAGACAGTGCTGCTAACAATAGTTCATTTGGAAAGATTTCCGTTTAAAAATATAAAATCAAAACAAGCCGGCCGGGTCGGTTAGTAGGGCATAAAGTGCACAGGAATTTAAAATTATTTTTTCATAAATCTATATTTTTACCCGATTTACCCGATATTCACTTTTACCCGATATTTTTGCCATGAAGGGTTATGTGTTTGACGCGCATCTGGGCATGTATGTGGGTATGTGGATTTCTTTATACCCTCGAAGCATCCCAACGGCTGGATGGATTTTAATGAATGAGATCTCTATCGATTCGTCTTAACCGTCCGATGGTTATAGGCTAGCTTTTGTTTTCATAAATTCAAAATGGCGGTAGAGAAGAAAAAAAAAATTACGCACCATATTGAGTGGCACGTCATTGAATAGGTCTTTCAAAATGAAGATTATGTTTCCTAGACTATTTTAGAGTCAGAAGTTCCGTTTATATTACACAACGATCTCTAGCTTAACTTTAATTCTAACCTTCATAGAAATTTAAAGACCTCATGAAAACAGTGTTTATAGATAGGAACTAACAATTAAACACAACTTAAAAGCCATCAATACAAGTAAATAAAACAAACAGCTAAGTAATATAAACTAAAAATTCGTCAATAAAAAATTAAATTAAAAAAATCAAAAAACCCGACTGCGTAAAAAGTGAACTAAAAAGAGGGAAACAAGATGACGTAGGAAAATAGTAGAGCGTGTAATGGAAATCCTTTTTTTTTTTTTTTTTTTTTTTTTTTACTTAAATCATTGCAGTCGGAGGCAAACATGTAGGTAGAAGGAGCCGCAGTACATACTTAAACATGAATCTGATGCCTCGGACTGCAATTACTTAAGTAAAAAAAAAAGGATTTCCATTACACACTCTACTATTTTCCTACGTCATCTTGTTTCCCTCTGTTTAGTTCGCTTTTTACGCAGTCGTGTTTTTTTATTATTTTTTTTTTTATTTAATTTTTTATTCCGTTCATATGAGAGCCATCATTGTAACTCCTAACTTATATATGTCTAAATGGAACTTTTTTTGCTATTCCAGTCTCTGTACCGTCTAAGGTTATATGTAATGCCAATAAGTGCTGATATTTCAATACTTTCAATTTTATGTTCTGAATTGAAATGAATAAATCTTACAATCATCACAGTTAGTTATCCAGTTTGTGATTAGACACGAGCGTACACAGGGGTTGCAGGGAAATGTCGCCTCTCTCAATCTTTGAAAAAGTAAGAATTTTTGGACATTTGCGGCCAAATTTAGACTATTTTCACCATACCCTCTCCCTTAACAACATTTTCCCCCGCCATGATGATATAGATCCAGAGTACAAGATAGTATAGATAAAAAGTATTTGTTCAGCTCTGAGGTCTGCGGTCCGAAAAAACACACAATTTTTGTCCAGTACTTACTAATTTCTACAGAAGTGATCATTGGTAGAATCTCTAAAAAAAGACATTGCTTCGTTTGTCTAAAGTAAAGACTTTACTCTATGAACACGAAAATCACAATGTTAAACCTACGGCACGGAATGCAAAAAACCTTCGCAAATGGCTGAGATTTTATTTTTACCAATTAAATTTTGTCCCATAGCTGAGGCCAGTTTCTCCAATCTACAGTACAACCTCTTTTATACGAAACTCCCGGTTAACCGAAATTTATTTTTAAAGCTTTTTTTTTATCACATTCTTTGCGTGCAAAATCCATTTTGAAAGCTTTTTCTTTTAACTATCATATTCCTTGTGTGCAAGCGACCCTTTTCCAAAACTACGAGTACATATAAATATTTTCGATCCCCTTTTTTAGAGTCCCTTTGAATTGAACTTGAGCTCCCGTAACCTGCGGAGTGGAACGAAGAAGACGAACAAATTAGCAATTCTGAAGCTTTTGAAAATTTTGCAAAAGGTTTGGCATGGCGGGAGCCGCAGAAAGACTGTGACACTGGAGAGCTAATAATTTTTAAAAACTCCCTTTAAAACAAAGGCAATCGAAACTGCGACAAACAAAATATTTTTTCAAACCCTTGTGATATATGTAAAAGGTGCTTAATTTCAAAATTAAAATTCAGGTAATTTATTCTTGTTTATATTTTGCTATTGTTTTATTTTTTTTAAGCACTTGCTACCATAATAAGAAATATTGCACATATTTCTCTTTAACCTTAAAATTGAAGTATTCTCGATTATCCGAAAATTTCGATTTTCCGAAAGATGCTCTGTCCCAATTACTTCGGATAATCGAGGTTCTACTGTATTTTTAAAATTAAAAATCCATTTTAAAGGATGTTTTCTTTAAAATTAATAATAATGGGATTCTTTTAATTGTTACCAGTGACCGTTATTTAGTGTTAATCATTTAATGTTATTAATTTGTTATTTAGTGATTAAGGTTTCTGGCCCCTTCACCTACAAAACATTTGAGATAGCTTGTCCCTCTGAAAAATCTAATTCTAAATTTACTATGATTTAAATTATTTATGTAAATTATTTATATTTTTATATAGAGTTACCGAGTCATAAGGGAACTTATGGGTATGAGGCTATCATCGTTGAGATGTATGTGCATTCTATAAGATGCTTGTGACGCATATGTCTACCGCTATTCATGGCTTGATTACTGCAGGGGAAACTTTTACCAGTGTTTCCGAATAGTAATTTTCATCTTATTTATGACAGAAATTCTGCAGTTAGGCGACGACTGCTATTAAAAAAAAAGAAAGAAAGAAACAGGTGTAATTTAGCTCCTGTGGTAATAAAATTGTACTACGCTTAACCACAACTGCAGTGAGGTAATAGAGTTGCGTGTTTTCATCCTTATGAATTACGGCGCTTTTCATTGTTTACAGCTACATGAGGTTCCACTCTGTTTATTGAAGGTTGGACAGGTCTATGTTTTAATCACTTATTAGGAGACTCAGAAGTAAAATAAAAGTAAATAAATTTTAAAAAAGGAATTGAATATTTATAAGTTTATCGCAGGTAAATCTACAAAACATAATTCAGATGTCAAGAAAATATAACACATTTCAGTAAAATTAAGGATTTTTTTTTTCAAATAAAACGGCACGAGATTTTTGATTTCGAGAAGTCTCCTCAACTTTTGTCTCCTCAACTGAAATATTTGGCGCTTTTACTACTTTGGCGCCTGCGTGCGTCGCACACTTTGCACACTGGGTCGGCGCGCCCCTGACGAATATAAAAAACTAATAAGTGCAAAAATTTGCGTTAGTTTACTCGTTTTATTATATCTTTTATTTTCCTTTGCATCATTTCTGCGGCTGTTATTTACAACAACTTTGAAATGACGAGATTTTGAGATTTTTCATAACAATTTAAAATGAATTCTTTAACCTATTTTTATAATATAATCCTCATAACAATTTAATGCGGGTTTTTTTAAATATATAAAAAAAATTACCTACCTGCCCAATTTTCCATTTTACCGTTTATTCAGACCGGTGAATGATTAACCGATTGACAGAGTTGTCGGTTCAAATTTCATTTTTTTTCAAGCAGATGGGTGATTCAAAATTTGGCTGATAAGAAAAAGTACGTAAGACATCGTAAAAGCATTATCGATAAAGCATTGTAGTAAGCATTGAGATAACTTCTTGCTAAAAAAGACGAAATCAAATGTCAGTTATTTTTAATTTATCAGTATCACTGAATATGTATGTTGTAATGTAATCGACTACATTCATTATCGATGATTATCTTCCTTTGCTATTACTGCTATAGATTACCGCTAAATATTGACATTATAACTTACCGCATCTTTCTTCACTTTCATTAATTTGGTTATTAAAATAATTATTTTCCGTTTCTATCATTGCTTAGATATCATTAAATATAATGAATAATAATTACTGCACGTTTATCAAACTGGAGTAATTATTATTTCCTTCCTGTTACTCTTTGGTTATGATTAAATATTACCAGTCCAAATTACTGTTCCGTTTCCTTGCTTCAATTTCACTACATAAAATTATAACCGAATATTTCTACTTAGCCCGCCCACCCGGAAGGTGCAAATTCTTCCCAAATAACGTGATGTGGAATTACACTTTAAAAAAAATTAAGCCTTTACATTACATTTCAATTAAAAGTCGGTGGAATAAAGATTGACTTGTTATTACGTCTGCAGTAATTCCGTTTAGTGTTCGTTAGAAATTTCTTTTGTCAGCTTAGTTTTTGAGTGTAATTTCCTTTTTTTTTTCCCTGCATCATTCTTCATTTTTTTTAACCGTTAAATATTGACGTTGCGCTTTCGCTACACATTTCAGTGATTCATAAAGTAAAAGTAAGTGTTTAACAAAACGTGGTGTGAACTGAATAAAATTCCTGTAAAACATGCTGGTCTTTAATGAGTTAAGCTGTCCATTCACAAGTAATTATTCCCTTTCTATTACTCATTGAATATCAAAAAGCACTACCAATATAATTCAATATATCTTTCTTCACTTTCATCAACTTATACATTCGAATAACTTGATATAATATCATTAAATAGCGTCAGAATAAATTACTATATCTTTCTTCACTTTCATCAACTTCTTCATTCACGATTAAATTATCTTCATTTCTGATACTGTTTGTTTGTCCACAAATATAGTCATTATAATTTACAGCATCTTTCAACGCATGAAATGTTGACTTTTAATGAAATATTTATGTCAGCAAATTTGGCAATCATCTAAAACACTCAAGTATAACGATAACCTAATAATATAATTATGAATTACAGTCCTGCATCGGGTCGAGTTAACGCTTTTAGCTTTTCGTTGCTGGTCAGGTCGACTTTAATTATTTTGAATTAAGGTTGGGATTTGACTTTTTTTGGGTCGAGTTCGGGTTGGCCCGTTTTGTGAACAAAAAAAAAAGTGTCTAAAATATTTTTTAGATGAAAAAACTATACATTTGAACATTAATGAGTAAAAGTATATTATATGACTATTTTTTCAACATATAAGATACAAATGGTAATAGAGATATAATTGTAGGCTATTTTTCAATAATTGTATTAAAATATGGAATAATTTTCTAGTATTTTGGGCTTAGGTTTAGTATGTCGGGATAATTAACGTTTTTAAAGTAATATTTATGTCTGCAAATTTGGCAATTACATAAAACTCTCTAATAATATAATTAGGAATTAGGACTTTAATTGTTTCGGGTTCAGGTTTTGGGATTGACACTTGCGGATCAGGTTCGGGTTTACCCAATTAAAAAAGAAAAAGCCTAAAATACTTTTTTTAGATGAAAAAATTATATATTTGGACTTTAATGAGCATATATATATATGTGTGTGTGTGTGTGTATGTGTGTGTGTCTGTGTGTGTGGTCGTTTTTAAAAGATAAAAGTCACAATTGGTAATATAATTGATATAATTGTACACTATTTTTCAATAATTTTATTAAAATATGATAATTTTTCTCCCCTTTCGTGTTCGGATTTCGGGTTTAGGTTGAAGTGTGTCCGGGATCCGGTCATGTTTCAGGTTGATGAAATTTTTTTGTAGCGTTCGGGTTATGTTTCGAGTTGACTTGAAATAGTATTTTTTGGAGAAGATTTTATTATGTATCACAAAATAACGCATTCATTTTTTACAAGATTTAATCTTATATTTGACTGTAATATTTTGAATCTATTTTAAACCACTTACTTGTATTTGCCTGAATAAGATTTCCTTTATATATACGAGGTGGAACCCATCGAACTTCGACGAAAGAAAATGTTTAAGAAAGAACTGTTTTATTGATTTATAATAAACCGACAAAATTAGTTACAATAGAAAATACATCTTAAATTGGTTAGTCTAACTCTCAAACAAATATTATTTTAACCTAAAATTAACAAAATACCATTTCTATAAAATTCAGTAGTCCAGGGGTCGCATTCTACAGAGAAAATTTTATTGTTCCTACCACTATTTAGAAAATAATATCTTCATAGTACCTTTCTATAACATATTTTAAATTAAAAAAGTATTAAGATTATTGATTATTAGTTCTGATAGGAGAAATAAAATTTCATTTATGGAATGCGACGCCTAGTTGCCTGAATTATGAAAATTAAACTTTAATCGCATATGTAATCAGTAAAATATAATAAAAAACAGTTGTTATGATGAAGTTGTTAATTAAGTCTCTTATCCTTCGTTTTCCTGAATCAAAACGATGAAATTTATTCTAGTCTGATACAATCAGATTTTTTTTCCCCTGTAAAATCTAAACCCGACATCATTTTCACCTTCTCATAATTTATTTATGTACTTCTCATATCCGTATTCATCATGTTTTTTTAAAAAATGGTATTTTATTTTGATCATTTTAAATTCATTTTAATTCAAAACTTGAAGTCACGATTGTCAACAACATATTTGCATGTGAACAGTCGCGCTCTTAACTTCAGATAACAATCTCAATACCGAAGAGTAAAAATTGCGGTAATTTATGTTTTTTAGATGCATTTGTGTTAAAATGTTTAGTATTATCTAAGAGGTTGGTCGTTTTCTTTTAAATATGACGTCATTTTCACGTACTTAAGCATTTTGCCTAGTGTCTCAAATTTAGTATCAGCACTCATGCAGAAGAAAAAAATATGGAATCTTTATAAGGAAAAATGCATGTTTTCTAAAGCAGTACGTCATTTTCCATTCGAAATATTTTGGTGCAATATGTCCCTAATGGGATTTTGCGCCACTTAATCCTATACAACAAAATTTAAATCTTAGAAAAAATATATATATTTCTTTTAATTTTTTATCAAAAAATGGCATGAATAAAGATAAATAAACATCATTATTATCTCAATTCTCCAATAATGACAGCTATCTAATTACGATCATTTTAAAGAAATTTCATAAAATATTTTTTAAATTAAAATATTAAAGAGAGGATATTAAAAAAAGGCTAGTGCGGGCACATATACAAATGAACAGCTTCCAATTAAAAAAACTATTAGTAAAATTGGTTCAGTAGAAAGCTCAGGGCAGATGATTAAAAAACAGCCTTATGTTTTAAATATAAAAGATTATACAAAATTATAAAAAAATAAATTAAGCAAATTTTATTATTTTTTTTTATTATTCTAATAAAATTGTAGTAGAATGTTTTAAAGAATAGCAGTAAAATTTTATTAGTCAAGAGAATTTTGGACAAAAACATAGGGAACCTGATATTATTTTAAACCTCGAATTATTGCCAAGATCCACATAGTTTGCTTGTATAACTCGACGAAGCCATTCATCCAGACGATAATCATCAAGTTTTTTAATATATGTCACTACTTTTTGAACAAAGGCTTCCAAACTGAACATGCACATTGTATGTGACTGCTCTTCTATAAAAACTAATTTTTGTAAAACATTGCGCTTTATCAGCCTGTGATTTCGACACGTTTTAAAAGACGTTTTTTCACCTGTGAAGAATTTCAAAGCAGCTGGTGTGAAAGGACGTAATTCTACAAAACATATTTCAGTTTTAAGAATTAAAAACCACGCTTTTTTTATAAAAGGACGTCATTTGCATCCGCTAAATCATTCCACTTTTATTATCCAATCGTAAACAACATCTATACAGAGCTTCTAGAATTCTTAAATTTTGTAGTGAGTCCTACATCTATAGAAAAGTATTTAAATGACGTCATTATCGCAGAATAATACACAAACACAACAAAAAGCAATATCGTCATTCAAGAAGCTCGGCAAAAAAAATGTTATTTAATGTTACATATGCCTCCACTTTTTATTTTGTTTATAATAGCTCCACGTGTTATCAGAAATCATTATCAGAAATCATTTTTTTTTCAAAATTCGGAAAATATTATTACACACGGATAAATAAAATTGCATTCTTTCAGCTTTCTGATACGATATAAGTAATTGTGAAGAAAAGCCACACAGTTATTTAAAATAAATTTTCGTAAAGAGAAAGTGTTATATCATTTGTAAAATATTTTTGCTATAAACTAAGAAACATTTAATTGACGAATAGAAACGAATAAAACGAAACGGTATTTTTGACATAATATGTATTTTAATTTCAATTTTTATGAGGAAATTTCAACAAAAAAGTACGATAATCTACTATTTCCCTTTACTTTTAACAGAAATGCAGTACGTCTGTTGCCACAATTACAAAATTGGTACTAAAAACTATACAAAAATTAATATCTCAAAAATAAATTGAGATACAGCTTTCAAACAAATTGCATTTAAAAGTACATTTTTTTCCTTATACGACGGTATAAAAAATTAAAATGTGCGATTTGTAAAAGTTTAAAATTTTTCAGTAGCGAAAATTGCAAAACGAAAATTCATTTCAAATTTGAAAGTTTTGCCATTTGCAGAATGACGTATGCGTTACGCACAGATATGTTTGTCCTTTATAATATAGATAGATAGATAGATAGATAGATATTTTATACTTCTCCATCTCCCATCAGATTTATGCACAGATTAGCAAAGAAGTTTATTATTAAAGCATTCTGTGTAAGACTGAGACTATTTTACTATTTTAAAACACTTAAAAATACGCAAGTGTAAATTTATTATCATTATATTTTTTACATTATATGATATTTATATTAAATTTGTTGTTGTGATAACATAAAAATTATCAATAAAATAACAAATGTACTAAAACTGTTTAGATTAGTCGGATGTTCCAATCCCAAAACTTTCTTCTATCTCATACATGTTAATACATCAAAAAGCTTATTTTTTTTTTTTTTTTTTTTAAATTATGCATTTTTGAAACAAACAAGATGCTGAATGTGCATCGCTGCCCGAGCATCCAGTGTGAAACAAAACTACACCGACTTTTATTTTCATCTTAAATTTCTGCTCCATATTATTAATCGGAATAAATCGAGTTTGTCTCGGTCACATTTTTCAATAAAATCAATATTTTTCGTCATTCTTTTGTGTATGCTTGCGAATCACCGGCTTACCTGGATGCGATGCACCCTTTGTCGAAAATGTGATTAAAATGTGAAAATAAACCAGTTGTCACTGATAGATGACATCTCGCACTAGTGAAGTGAAATAAAATGGTGTGTGTGTTTATGACTGAATCAACAGTGAAATGTGCGCTCTAAAATTATAATGTGAGCTAGAAATCTGCACGAGCCGAAATTTCCAGGCCCGGGCTCGGCTTGACTCATAGAAAAAAAAATCGGCCTGGCCCGATACAAAGAATAAAAATTCGGTCCGAGCCCGGCCCGGCCCGGCCCGTAAGAAAAAAATATTGGCCTGGGCCGGCCTGGTAAAAAAGTTAAAAGCCCGGTCCGGGTGAATTTCTACAAAACATTGATTTTTACGTGATTTGAGTAAAAATTTGTCTCGTACGGAGTTCTGACCAGAAATATTTAGAAATATATAGAATAAAAATATATAGGAAATATGAAAAAATATATGAATATATATATATATATATATATATATATATATGAAAATATATAGAAATCTTTTTTTCATGTTATAATCTTTATTTTTATAGAAGTGCCGCAGCCTGCGATATTTATTTTTTTAATGAATCTCTATTTATTGTATGTTTCAGTTATCGTTAATATGTCATTAATTCAGTGTCATGTTTCAGTTATCATTAATATTGTTAATCCATATTCCACGTATTGAAGCGTTAAAAGTTTGAAATATGCTATACAGCAATGGTTCCCAAACTTTTAGACCGACGTACTATTAAATCGAAGTTCATACTTCCGCGTACCACCAGGTAACAAATGTAATGCTAATATAGGGACTCGGGCTCGGGCTTCGGGCCACGGGTCGGCCCGTGAAGATCTCTAATGTGAGCTTCGAAACGAAGCAAAAGTTCTATTGCACAAAAGTGGTGCATTCTTGAAGGAGTGATCCTGTACCTGTAGATTTCATGTAGATTTAGAAATAATATATGCTTGTTAAGTTTATATGCGAATAATTCAGAACTGATAATTACTTAAGGTATTGATACCCGGCAAAATTTGGAAAGAAGCCAAGGTTTTGATACAATTCGCTACATGAGCAGTCGATGTACAACAGAACTACGAAAAATCGAGAAAATCGCTCAAAACTCGATATCACAGCGAACCCTTCTTGGGCAGTATCCCCATTTTCAACGGGAACTTGGCGTCCATATAGTCAAAAACGTATATATGAAACTTGGTTCAATTTTATCCATAACTACACTTTCCGATGATACAATAGAAAAATCGCACAAATATCGCTTTCACGGCGCCCTCTTGCGCGAGGACGGAGAATATCTCCATTTTCAAATGGGATGTGCTGCCTATTACTGCTAGCCAAAAGCATATATATGAAGTTTTGTTGAATTCTATGCATAACTTCATACGCTTTTCTGTGATATAAAAAGGACACCCACACGGACAGACAGACGTTTTGTAAAAACTTGTTTTTGGGGATTTTTCTGTTTTCGTGTTGGAAACAGGAAGCCGGCAAAAATTCGATTACATTCAATGCTTTCTTCTATTATAGATAGAAGAAAATAAAAATCTAATAAAGTAGTCATATTTATTATTCTCTTCCTATAATATTAATAAGAATATTAACAGAATTTATATTTTAAACAGTTTTATGCTCAAAAATGCTGTTTTATGCAAATTAAAATGCAGATTACAATACTTTCTTCTATTATTATAGAAAAAGAAAATAAATATCAAATAAGATATTCATATTTATTATTCTCTTCTTATAATATTAATAAGAATACTAAAAGAATTTATATTTTAATGCAGTTTTATGCTCAAAAATACTGTTTTATGAAAATTAAAATACAGATTACAATACTTTCTTCTATTATTATAGATAGAAGAAAATAAAAATCAAATACGATATTCATATTTATTATTCTCTTATAATATTAATAAGAATATTAAGAGAATTTATATTTTAATGCAGTTTTATGCTCAAAAATACTGTTTTATGAAAATTAAAATACAGATTACAATACTTTCTTCTATTATTATAGATAGAAGAAAATAAAAATCAAATACGATATTCATATTTATTATTCTCTTATAATATTAATAAGAATATTAAGAGAATTTATATTTTAATGCAGTTTTATGCTCAAAAATACTGTTTTATGAAAATTAAAATACAGATTACAATACTTTCTTCTATTATTATAGATAGAAGAAAATAAAAATCAAATACGATATTCATATTTATTATTCTCTTATAATATTAATAAGAATATTAAGAGAATTTATATTTTAATGCAGTTTTAAGCTCAAAAATGCTGTTTTATGCAAATTACAATTCAAATGCATTAAAACAGTTTAAAAATAAAGTAGAATATTCAGATTTATTATTATTTTTTTTAGACTATTAATAAGAATATTAACCCCTTAAAGGGCGGTGATGCCGCTGTGACATCACATAATTTTAATCCTTAATTGCCAAATTGGCACCCGAATTTTTTTATGAAGTTTTCACTTTTATTAAGTACGCGAAAATATACAGTTATTTGTTTATAAATAAATTTTCTGGTAAATACCGGTGTCATTCAATTATTTCAACATTTTACGGATACAAAAACCTTGCCTCTGAAAGTGTTAATAGAATTTAAAGTAGTTTTATGCTCGCATAAGATTATCAATAAAAAAAGTTTTAAAAATCAAATACTCTAAAACAGTTTAAAACTTTAAAAATACGTGAGAGTAAAATATTTTAATTGTTTTTCTTTTAGTTATCAGAGAATCTTTTTTTTATATATACAGGGTGCCCGAGAATTCCTGGACACATTTTAAAATTCAGTATAAAATCTAGTAATTGTTGTACAGCAATGCGGTTTGGACTAAAATACTTTTCAGGATGAAAAGTTTTCTTCAAGCGAATTAAATAGTTCCGAATTCCGATTATAGATGGCGCCACTGGATAATATGTTTGCTTTCAAACATGCGGGTTTTTTTTTCTGATTTTCAGATTAATTTTGACGTTGTGACACAGAAATGACGATTCACAGCACTTGGAGAATTTTTGAATTGAAAAATAATTGATAAATATTTATTGGCCTTAAAATGGCTTTTGAAAAAAAAAAAAATAGAAAAATTGTATAAAATTGAATATGTTAGATAATATTGATTCCGGGGAAAAAACCTCCGACGTCCAGCTTCGAACCAGGATCCTTTTGAACAGCAGGTAAATGCACTAACCATTGAGCCACCTAGCCTGAGCGAAAAAGGCCAGATGTTATTAAATTAATTCATTTAATTAAAATAATATAAGACTTTTTCTTTTCTGATTTGTCTTGTGGTCGGAAGTATTCAGATATAAGTATGCAAAATTTTAAGTCTCTAACTTATACAGTTTCCGAGAAAGAACTGTGACAGTCAGACAGACAGAGGAGAGAGACGAATAGGGTTTCATCAGATGGACGAAAACCTGAAAATGAGGAAGTTTAGGTAAAGTGCAAGATATTTATTAACAATTTTAAAAATATATGTATATACTGTTTTTGGAGATTTTTTAATATTTTTTGAATAAAAAAATAAAAGTATAAGACTATAAAAATAAAAGTATAAGATACATAGACGGACAGAATAAAAAAAAGGGGTTGGGAGAAGACAATAAGGATAAAATTTTAATTTTAGAACGTTCTACGATTGGATAAGGTCAAATTTAACCCTTAACGGACCAATGTACCCATATGAGCGGCATTGGCATCCTTACCAAATTTATTGGCTTTGCATCACTTTCTTTTTTTTAAGAAACACTTTTACTCGTACTTTGACAACATGTGCAAAAGAAATTAACTGAAAAATTTACTTAAAAAATATATTGGTGGGAATAGAATATAAAAACAGAATCATGTATTTAAAGCCACGGTCCGTTAAGGGTTAATAAATTATAATTCTGATAATAAAGTGATTGAGGTTGAGGACCCCCTAACGAGTCGCCACTGTGCATATGTGTAACATTGTTAAACAAGAGATTAGTAGTGAAAAGAAAGAATAAAAGTTTTTCAAACTTACTTTTGTGACAAGCAAGATAGCGGTTTCTTCTTCGCTTCTTCCAGTCAGATGCTCATCTCCTCTTATCTCTGTTTGAAATAGTGTTCGATAGTGATGTGATCATCGGAATTGCTGATGGATGGCTGACGGGCTCCGGATCAAGGCGTTAAAAGTGTGTTTAATTTCTTTCTTTCTTTTTGGAAACTAATTATTATTTGAACCATAAGAACCTATTATACTGTAATTTACAGCACATTGTAAAAAAATTCAAATGTTTATTATTTTATCTATGAAAATATAATACAGCCACGAACGAAAATAGACAGCAACAGTAACCTCTTGAAACTTTAAAATTTTCTTTCCCTGTTTGTTTCTAAAATACACTTCTTGCTCCTTTATTTGATAGACATCTTGAAATATAATTCTGTTGAAAATATTTTTGTCTACAACCTACAAAAGATTAAAGTTGTTTTGAGGAAACGGAAAAATACGTCCAAACCGCTCAGAGGGTTAAGTCACTCTCTACATGGAATTTAATGACATAAAATATTAAAGGATGTCTCTTTTTTTCTTAGTTTTCAAAATATTTCTAAAATCTATGCTTAATTTTATAGGAAGTGTTAAAATTTTACTCAGAGTTTGTCAGTTTTTATAACATAAAATATTAAATTAATCATAGATTTTAGAAATATTTTAAAAACTTAAAACTTTAGTCTCTTTTTTTATTAGTTTTCAAAATATTTCTAAAATCTATGCTCAATTTTATAGGAAGTGTTAAAATTTTACTCTTAGTTCGTCAGTTTTTAATACATAAAATATTAAATTAAGCATAGATTTTAGAAATATTTGGAAAACTTAAAATTTTACTGCCAGTTCGTCAGTTTTTATAACATAAAATATTAAAGGATGTCTCTTTTTTTCTTAGTTTTCAAAATATTTCTAAAATCTACGCTTAATTTTATAGGAAGTGTTAAAATTTTACTCAGAGTTCGTCAGTTTTTATAACATAAAATATTAAATTAATCATAAATTTTAGAAATATTTTAAAAACTTAAAACTTTAGTCTCTTTTTTTTTGGTTTTCAAAATATTTCTAAAATCTATGCTCAATTTTATAGGAAGTGTTAAAATTTTACTCACAGTTCGCCAGTTTTTATAACATAAAATATTAAATTAAGCATAGATTTTAGAAATATTTTGAAAACTTAAAATTTTATTCCCAGTTCGTCATTTTTTATAACATAAAATATTAAAGGATGTCTCTTTTTTTCTTAGTTTTCAAAATATTTCTAAAATCTACGCTTAATTTTATAGGAAGTGTTAAAATCTTACAATTCATCTGCTTTTAACACGTAAAATATTAAATTAAGCATAGATTTTAGAAATATTTTGAAAACTAAAAAAAAAAAAAAAAGCAGAAAAAAAAAAGAGACATCCTTTAAGAAGAGAACACTGAAAGAAGTTAAAAATATAGCCAAAAAGAAGCAATGCCGTATCTCAGATTTGATGAGCTGTATTTAATTGCATCTATTATCGACTTAGAGAACATTTTAACAGTTGTATACTTATAGCCTAATTAATTCATGGGCTATTGGGAGTTCGGACACTACATTTTAGGTAGGGCCCCCAAATTAGAATGAACAGATTATAAACAGTATATTTTTATATTTTGTGCCTTTTTTAAAGAAATATTTTTAATTGGAAATCAACTATTTTAATTGAACATTGAACTAAATATTTAATAGGTTCTAGGCTCCACTTGAGCTGTATCGGGCCCTGCAGTAAACACGATATTTTAGAGAAGTAATGGAGTTTTTTTTTATAGGTCAAAGTGATAAATTGATATGATTTAATTTTCCAGTCAATTAATGTGATCCTGAATGTGATATGCACTGTATATTTTATTATTATAACATTTAAATAAATTTAGAGGAATTTATATTAATTTTCATAAATTATTTTTGGCTTCACGCTTTTTTCTTTGGGTTTGATACAATTATTTTTCTGTTATAAAAGAACATAAAAGCATATTATAAAAAGTAAAAATAAAAATAAAACATTACAGCAAAGAAATATTTTTCCACAAAAAATACTTTTCTCTTTGGGTTAATATAATTTTTTTTCTATTAAAAAAGTACATAAAAGCACATTATACGTTTATTAAAAAATAAATAAAACTTTACAACAAATAAATAGTTTTCAACGAAGAATCTTTTTTCTTTAGGCTAATATAATTTTTTCATTATAAAAATAACATGAAAGCATATTATATACTTATAAAATAATAAAATATTGCAACAAAGAAATATTTTTCAACAAATAGATATTTTTCGACGAAAAAGATTTTTTCTTTGAGTTAATATAATTTTTTTCTAATTAAAAAAGAACATAAAAGCATATTATACATTTATAAAAAAATAAATCATTACAACGAAGACATTTTTTGACAATAAAGTTTATTGAAATGGAAAACATTTATTGAATTATAACTATTTGTGCTAAGGCATAAGAGCAAAGTCGTGTCAATTAAATACAATATTCATTATTGTACATAATTTTTAAAGATTTCTTTCTATAACACACAAAACAAGCACAACAAAAAATGCAAATATTATTTTCTCATGTAATATTGAAAATCTTTAACCTGGCACTGTGTTTTTTTCTTTCAGCCACTTTGAATGGGCATATCTTGAGATATATATAAAGATACAAAGGGCTAATGATATGTATAATTTTAAACTATTTACCACCTAATATAAAATATTAGCTTAATATATTATTGATACAGAGATGGGAACACCACACTCCCTAAATTTTAATACCAGTATTTCTATATAATAATTTTCGCTTTATTTTATTAAGAAATTCTGTGATTAAATAAGGCGAAGATTATTATACCAAAATAAGAGTATTAAAATTTAGGAACCGTGCAAGCCCGGCGCATAATTTCGATGAATAAAAATATAACTAATAATATGACCGAGTAATCGCATAATGATTTTCCCCTCTATCTCTCTTTAACCCCATCGAGACTGGCGTCTCTTACATAAATTTTATTCGGATAGAACCCTTTTCTAAAGCTCTAATTAAGGAAAATATTTTTTTCCCTTATTAATGGTGCCAAAAACAATCTTTGTATGCACCCATTGTCTTGGATGGGTTAAAGATGTTTCTTCAATCAATTAACCCAAAACGTCTTACAAAATGTAAAATGTTTGTAAAATGTAGCACATGTAAAACATTTTTGTGTTTGAACATTGTTGTAACTATAGACAATAGTAGTTTGTGCAGGCGACAACCTTTCCGCTTTAAAACTGCAATAAGAAGTTTTAATATTCCTGATATTCACCATGTTTAGAACCTAAAATGTTTTCAATTAAAGTATTTGATAAATGATTGCTGAAATAAATGGAATAATTAATCTTGTCTGTCAAAATTTATTTACAACTTTATGAAATATTCCTGTCAACACATCATCAAATTGGTATTTGTGAAAAAAAAGTTTAGATCTTGATCCAAGTGCTGTCAACAAGTGCTCTAAATTTTGGACAGCATAATCAAAAAACGGTGTTCCCTCTTCCACTTTTCTGTTTTGTAACTGAGATTTATTTTATCTTTTGAGGTTGATTGATCATAATCGATTATAGTGGATCAATCACAGCAGTACAAGGTTATCTATTTCTCCGGCAATGAGTATGCTCATGGGAATTGAAATTTCTCGAGGTTTGGGTAAAACACCTTTTGATTTGTATTTCTCGTTAACTGAATAATCAACAATAAAATATAGCAAAAATAAGGCATATCAAAATTCCCAAAATTGTGTGATTTAAAAGATAAATAAAACACAGTATAAATAATATCTGAAGTAGAAAATTACAAATAACACAACGCAACGCATTATGAAAATAAATACAGCTGTTCTTAGCATTCCGTTAGTCGCGCCTTATCTGACAGAACTCTCATGTGTATTTTTAATACATTAATTTTTTTTGTAAACCATAAAATATATTCAAAATATTAAAACATTTGATTTAATGTTATTTATTTCTCCTTTAAATTGTGCTTTTTATCTGTTTTATTTATTAATGTTTACAATATACTCTGGTGTATCTGACGGATACAGCGCGACCACGCTTGTTTGAAAATGGCGAGGAACTCTTTTCTGTAAAAGATTCAAATGTCAAGATTCTGCCAGCTTCCTTTTGCATACAAGCTGTTTCTCTAAGAAACTGATGTCATTAACCCGAATACGATTCTTATTTACACGTTTATCATTGTTACTGTTAACACTTTAAAAGGATGCAGAAAATTAATAAAATAAACAAGAGTATAATTTTAATTTATTAATCTCTAAAAAGTCTCTTTAAATTCATTAGAAATTAAATTTAGCAATTTTTTTCATTAAGAGATCGTATTCAGTATTATACCAGTCGTGACAATAATAAAAAATATACGAGTGGAGCCCGTCGAATTTCGACGAAAGAAAATGTTTAAAAAGGAAATGTTAGATTGAGTTTATAATAAACTTTCAAAAATAATTACAATAAAAAAATCATCTGACATTGGGGAGTCTAACTCTTAAAATAAATATTTTTTTAACCCAAAGTTACCAAAAAACTATTTCCATAAACTTCAACTGTTCAAATTATTGAAAATTTAAACTAAATTCATATACGTAATCAGTAACACATAATCAAGATAAGTAATTTTTATGATTATCAATTTAGCCTCTTATGCTTGATATTACGGAGGGAAAAATCAGCAAAAATAATTTCACTTTGAAACAATCATAGCATGTGATTTTCCCATGAAATCTAAACCTAACGTAATTTTCACCGTCTCAAAATTTACATGTATTCACAATATATTTATTAATAAGTACAGTATTTATTAGTAGATTATTAATAAATATATTTCCTAACTTGAAGTCATGTTTGTCAGCAACAACTTTGCATGTGAACATTAGCACACTTGACTTGAGGCTCTAACCTCAGTACCGGCGAGTAAAAATTCCAAAAATTTATGTCTTTTAGACGCATTCGGTAAAACATTTAATATTTTTTTTCTAAGGAAATAATCGTTCTCTTTTAAATATGACGTCGTTTTCGCTCACTGAAGCATTTAGGCTAATGTTTCAAACTCAGTTTCAGCGGAATGAAAGAATATTGAAATATAACAGCTTGAGGGAAAATGAAGGTTTTTTTACAGCGTTTGTTCAATTTTTTAAAGTTATTCTTAATTGTAATGAGAAAATGGCATCGATAAAAATGAATAAAGTCCATTATTTATCTTTTTTCTGCAACAATGGAAGTAATCCGATTGCCACCACTTTTTAATTTTTTTTTTTTTTTTTTTTTTTTTTTTTTTATGGGAATATTTTAAAAAAAATAGCTTCTGCGGGCACATCTACAAATGAATAGCTTTCATTTTGAAAAATAATTAGTAAAATTGATTCAATAGAAAGCTCAGGGCATATGACAAAAAAAAAAAAAAAATGCTTTGCCTTTTAAATATGTATATAGATTTCTCTAATCACTTACTTCTAAATGATAATCATCCATTTCGTCTAAAAACTCAGAAATGACGGCCGACTGACTACATTATCCTCTCTATCTCCTCAGTGCAGCAACTGGGAAAGTAGCAACAAACTTTCATTTAATCCGTTCGCTGAAAAATAAAACAACAAAATCATTTTTTCCCACACGTTGACTATCGGTAACGTTATCACAGAGAGCTCCAAACGAACAACGCTTCCCTTTCACGGGGTGGTTAAAGCATCGGAACATCCAAAGTGCAGAGGTCTTGTCTTTTGCCGGTCTTGTTCTTTGGTCAGGGCGTTTGATTCTCATCATCAAAGGATTCGAACGATTTTTTTTTTCCTTTCCGTTTTCTTTCCGAAACAGTATTGCATTTCTTGTCAACATTCGTTCATAATTGTCCGTAAACTTTGTCCTTAATCCTTAAGGCTGTTCTCAAATCCAAAAGGCCAACTTTATGACAAGTTTTAATTTATTTTTGTTCGGAAATGCATGAAACTAGCAGATGTTGTAGTTCAGGAATTGTGTATTCCAACTGTTTTTTCCGTTTTTTTTGCAAACACGATAGATTTTTCAGAACATAGTGTCAAAGTGGGCGTTTTGAACCGAATTTCCGCGCGAAAGAAAAATAACCTCTCAAAAAAGGGTGAAAATCGTCTTTGTCAAGTAATCAAAATCGCTTATAACTCATTAGGTAATTTATTTATAAAAAAAATGGAAAACACAGTTCTGTTAGAAATCGCTTCCATAGTCAGGCCTTCCAGTTTTATATCTTTCCGTTAAAAAATGAATTTGTAAATGTGTCAAAACGTTTTGCGCTTGTTGAGCATAGAGCAATTGAGAACAGCCTTAATCAGGGGAAGTGGGGCGAAATGTACTGTGGCTTGAAACAGATCCCTTTAGTGTCATTCAGTGTTGAATTCAGACACTTTTCTCCGGGGGGATTTCTTTGGCTCCGGGGGAGGGGGGACATTACAGAGTTCCGGGGGGGGGGGATTACACTTTTTGACCATTGAATACATAAAATATCAAATCTTCCGAGAGGGACATCGCATTGCTCCAGGGGAGAATGTCCCCTCCGGGCCACCCCCTGAATTCAACACTGGTGTCATTTGAGTCACTTTCGCTAGAAAATAGCAGTAATCAAACCCAATAAATGAAATGTCGGTTATAGGAATATGTAATATACAGAGTAACTTCGAAATGCTGGACTCGTTTTCATCACGCGGTTATATTTCATACACTTTATTTTGTATCTGAGTGATTTAAATTGCATTTGAGGACGTGAGTTTCAAAACTCGCCTTATCCAAAATTTAAGGGGTCGGTATCTTTTAAAGCGTCCAAAAATCGATTTAAAAAATAGCTTATTAATTAAACACGATTCTTTAAGAACATTTAAAAATAAACCCCATACCGAAATTCGCATTAGAAAAGAAGTTATGGCTTAAACAATTTGAGCTTTTTCCATGTAATCAAGGGGTGATTTAGTTTTTAATGTCAATTTTCTCAAAACAGTGATTTTGATCTTTGCGTACACGATTTCTGAAAAATGGTTACCTAGAATTTCACGAAATTTTCGATGAATGTAGTAAACATATAGAGGCACAAAATGACTTATTATTATGTTTCTCAATTAAGGAGTTTAGAATCCACGACTACTTTTGTATTAAAAAAATCTCAATACTTTGAGTTTCTTTACAAAAATATTTTTTTCTCAAGATCTACAAGTTTTATTTTTTTCATTATAGGTCATTTTGAAAACACATTATATCTGTACTCATTTAAAAAAAATCTTAGTTTGTTTTAGCCATTCAAATATAAAAAATCATGCACGCAATGCATTCAAGAATAATTTTTTCTTGAAAATTGTATCATCTATAAAAATAAATTTAAAAACTCTATATATGTGCATACTTTGTTTAACAACTTTAATTGATAAAATAAATCTTTCATAATGTGTGTTTTCAGTTTTATAATTAAAAGTCAATTATTTATAGAGTGACGACAATTCTTATAGGTCACTTTTTCATGTATTTTGTTAGTTCAAAGGGTACCCGACCCCTTAAAAATCTATTTTTCTCTATCAATCTATTCTATTGGTGAACCTGCATCGAAAAAACACTACAATCTGCAAAAAAACTAGTTTTATCATGTATTTATGGCATTGTAGAATCTTGGTTTACAATGAAAACCAATGGGCGCAGTCAAAAGTTTTTCGCGATTTTCCAAAATTTGATTACCTGGGTTAGGCGAGTTTTGAAACTCACGTCCTCGTTTGATTATTATACAGTAGAACCTCGGTTCTCGAATGCCTAAGTTGTCAAATAATTTGAATTCTCGAGAAAAATATTCGAACGAAATTCGATTCGGTTTTCGAACAGAAATTCGGTTCCCATACAATAAGAGTGTTGACGCCAAATTGACCATATGAATAAAAGTCGCAATAGCGACGGAAACATAAAAGTGCGCAAGTAATTTATTATAATTATTGCTTTTATTATCTCTTGATCTCTTGATAAAATTAACTTTACATCATCTCTTTAATAATAATAATAATAAAAATCTGCCATATTTGTTACTCTAGTAAAAATAAATTACCAATAATTTATATTCGTCCCCCACTGCACAAATTTGAAAACTGCTCTTTTAAATTTTTATCTGTCCTAACTGTTACTGTGTGGAAGCAACAACTGTAATAATGATGGTGATTTAACTTATTCGATGAAATTTCAATTCTCATCCACCCTATCCCGTTCCTTTAACCTCTAGCATAAGTTGGCCATAAAAATGTTTTCAGTAGCTCTGTTACGGCAGAAATTCGGGACTCTACTGTATATTGAATTTTAAATAACCCCCAAAACAGAAAACATCCTTGGAGTATGTTTAGGTGACCATGGCGACCACGGAAACGGTAAATTGTTTATATGACGTCACCAAAGTACTGTTGCAGCACACACTGCTATTCTATGTCTTATGTCGCCATTTTTAATATACAAGAAACATTGTTAAAAATCTACAGCTTTAGCAGCATAGTCACCCCACCGCTTTTATAGAATATCTCTATTCTGACCAATGAGAATGCCCCATCGTATAGTCAAGTAATCGTTTTCTATAAAAGCGGTGGAGTGACTATGCAGCAAAAGCTACAGATTTTTAACAGTGTACAGTTTCAACGATTTTTATAGCTTTCCGCAGAGTAGATCATTTTGTGATGCGAAAACAGAGGGTCTTAACATTCGGAATTCACAAACTTTTCTCACTGCAATCATAAAATTGTAAGAGAGAAAACTCTATTATTGTTTTTCACCTGGAGTGCATACTTTGAAATGTCTACGTCTAAAATTTTATTCCGATTACTTGAACACTTGTATCCCTAATAGCTCATAATTTTTTTATGACCACTTTGCAAGTAAACTACATGTATATAGCACAAAAAAAAAAACTAAAATTCCTTACGGCTGGCTGATTAATATGTGAACTTGATTGAAAGTAATGAACTTGACAAAAAATATTTTAAAGTACGTATTTTAGCTTTATTTTTTTCAATAACCACGGATAAAACTATTTTATAATATAAATATAATTTTTGATTTTATATTCTGTTTCAACAAAACGTATAAATTTGCATAGTTATCCAAACATTAAAGCATTAAACATAACATTAAACACTATTCCACATTTCTTCGGTCACTGTGGTCATCCTTTGCACTAGAGTCCCAAACACATCGAGTGACTTTATTTATCAGAGTGGCGACACATGCATAAGGCCTATACTACTATTGGAAGTTTTTGACCAAAATGTGGCAACACACTTCATAGAGTTTGACGATACTCTCCTGAACAAGTTTGCTTAAACGAGTTAGGCTAATGTCATACGAACGTCTTTTTGCACACTTTTTACCCAACATATCATCCCTATATCATCCCATGCTGTATAGAAAAATGTCACTTTTTAGATTAAAACTCTCAAACTTCTTCGAGATTCCCTAAAGTCGGGGGACACTATGCCCGTGCCTACTTGCCTCGACCACAAACGCCAAAAGTCCCGATCTTTCATGATGCAAATACAGTATAACATCAAAAATCCGGCATCATCGAAACCGAGACTATCCCGGATTTTTGAAGGAATATCAAAAGTAGCGCTATATTCTTAATGATGTCTTTAGCCATAATTTAATTCATTATCTATACTAATCTATACTTCTATACTAATATTATAAAGAGGTAAAAACTGTTTATTTGTAGGAGGTAAGCTCTGAAACTACCGAACCGATTCCAAAAGTAATGGTATCAAATGATGGTGTTAGTCCAACTTAGAACATAGGCTATATCTTATGGCCACTAGCCAAAAGGGGGTGCAGGAGCAAAAAATGTTCTAAAAATGCGATTTTTGTGTTACTGAAGGGCCTAGAAACATGCAATTTGGAATGGTAGTTACTTAGAAGATAAAGGAAGATCGATCTTAGAAGATCGCTAAGGACATTTCTTACAAAAATCGAAATTAAAAAGAGGTGGAAATGCGCGAAAAGCGTTCTAAAATACGTTCTAAAGGGCGATTTTTACGCAATTTCAGGAAGTACCAAACCGATTTCAAAAATAATGGTGTCAAAACGATGGTGACAACCCTTGCTCTAACATAGGCTACATTTTATGTCAGTGCCACTACCCCTAAAAGGGGTGCAGAAGCAAAAAAAAACGTTCGAAATTTCGATTTTTGTATTACTGAAGGGTTCAGATACATGGAATTTGGCATGGTAGTTATTTATTAGATATAAATGATCTCTAAGAACATTTCTTAAAAAATTCGAAATTTAAAAGGGGTGAAAATGTTACGTGACAGAATCTTTGAAACAAAAAAAAAAAACTCTTATAATATCCCAGACTTAATGACTTTTATTTTAATTCATTTTCTGTTACTTTCTTTTCAGGGTTCTCATATGTACGTGTTTGTGCCCAACCCAGAATATATGCGGTTGATGTTGGACTTTGCCAAATGTATCTGTATCGGCTTTTCGCGCGTTCTTTTTTTTCTGTCATGTTTCTTACGGAAGGGAAGATGTGTTTTTTTCCTCTCCCTCCATTCTCTGTTATTAATTACATTTAAACTAGAAATTTCATTAAATCTTTTAAAGGAAAGGAAATCTGCTTTTGTGGCTCAAGCGTGCACACTATCTATTCGAAAAGAAGATTATTATGCAACACAATCAACTTTCTATTTATAAAACTTTAAGTATTTTCTTGTGACATATGCAGACGATTTCAATGAAGAAGTTGAACCAAGGATCGGGGCGGACCCTGCGACATTTTGAGGTAAGCCAAATTCCTTATCTCTTTTTTTTTCTAACTTTGGAAAAAATGATATATTAGAATATACAATATTCAAGAGGTCTCTCCTTAATAACAGATTATGTGACGTGATTTGTCGCATTGCTACAGAGGAAAATTGGAAAATTATTGTTACTTTATTCTTTAAGAATAGTATCTGAAAAGGTTTGAAATATAGAATTTGATATCATATGAAGCTTTAGAAAAATGTTTTATAATAAGTACTTTTGCTATGCCTAAAAAAGCATAAGCAACTCAACGATACTATTGAAACATTATTATTTAAAACCTTTTTACTCCTATAATTTGAATATTGACATAATATTTATGTGGTGACAGAGCACAGAGTTTGAACTTTGCACTGCAAAGCCTAGCACATTCTTAGATGAGGCTCGGGATGATCCACCCCGACCTCTGAGTCAACGAAAAAAACTGCTGAACTGACACAAACTATTGTGAAAAGATAGAGTTGACTGTTGGTTGCTCATGAGAGCAGACGTGTTGAAACGTCGCTGTTCGACCGAATACCGGGTCACGGACCTGAGTAAGGCGGAATATCGCCACCCAGTTATAATTATCATGTTTAAATGTAAATACCCCATCTGTAAATATTTCACCCACATAATCAAGAGCATTAAAGTTTCAGATTCCATCAAGAATCGGCCTGGACTTTACTTCTAGACACCGACCACAGTGTACACTTATTCGTTAAAATAAATGTGCATTAAATTTCTACAGATTGGGGGATCGACCGGGATATTTACATCCAAAGTGAGGATGATTGAACTTGTACTAAAGAAATTCTGATGTCCTTAAGCTGAACGATGCTCTGAAAAGGAAAGAAAAAAAGTTGCTTTCATCGAATGTTCCGTGAATTACTGGAAAGAGAAAAAAGAAAAAGGGAAATTCTCATGCAGGAAGAAAGATAGAAAGAGTGTTTCTATCTGTGCGCGTTGAAGTTTCAACTCATCTTTTTAAAAAGATCTGTTCCTGTGAAATGAATCATTTGTGAAAATGCATCTGATAAAGTTTTAATAGGTCGTTTCTAGTATTCGAGAAGAAAATATACGCTGACCTAAATAGTGAGCGGTGAAAGTTTTTTCCCGTCTTATATGACGAAAGGTTTTCTTTTTTTTTTCTTTTCTTGTGATAAAATGGGGAAGTGTTTTTTTTATTTTTCCCCATAAAAAATGTACAGTAAGTTTCTGTTGTGTACGCCAGAAGAAAAGGAATATTTTGTAATTTATGCAGAAGTGGATTTTTTTTTGTTCTGCACTTTTTTTTAATAAAAGAAATAAGGCACTTGCTTAGACGTGTCTGCGAAGAGGAAATATAGGAAGGTGGTTTTTTTTGCTTCCTAATGATATACATGATCTTAGATTCCTAATACATGATTATTTTTTGCTTCTTTCAGAGAAAAGTGTTTTAACGATATCATTTTTTTTATCTTGTTATTTTTTTTATGTGAAAAGAAAGAAATATATATTATGTGAGAATATTTAGATTGAAGCAAGTTTTTATAAAACAGGTGTTAAATAATTATTTTTTTTTTTGTATTGTTATATTGTGAAGAAAATATATATATTTATTTTTTTGGTGGAAATATCAGGTACAAAGTAAGTCTGTTTTAGAAAACTGTTAATATTATTATATATATAGATATATTTGATTTATCGGGTGCTTATATATTATTGATTTATATTGAAGTGTTTTATTTTATGTGTTAATTGGTTAGATATAATTATGGCACACTTAATAAGGTCTAAAAAGATCGATCTGGTTACTGCGGTAATCGAGTTAGGTTTAAGTCCTCCAGATGGTGCTAATAAAAGTCAAGTGACTGATTTAATTTTAAAATCCGAAGGGTATAATGAGGATTTAGTAAAAAATTTGCTAGCGGGGATTATAAGCGAGAGAGAAGAAAGTGAAAAATTGTTGCAACAAAAAGAAATCGAAAATCGTGAATTTGAATTGAAAAAATTACAATTGGAAAATACACAAAATACCCAATTGCATAATCTAATATCTACAATCGCCAGAAAGGGTTCCGATGTTCTAAAATTGCTAAATAGATATAATAATGAGGAAGAAATTAGCATTTACTTAACCCTTTTCGAACGGCAAGATAAGCGTCTTGGGATAGAAAAAGATGAATGGGTTACATATCTGTTGGCACTGTTACCTCTCGATATTGTTAGTTTAGTAAATCGCGAAAGTGAAGAACTATCCAGTGATTACGACTGTGTAAAGAAAATACTTTTAAGACGTTTCAAACTTACACCAGAGCAATTCAGGCAAAAATTCTTTTTACATAGAAAACAAAATTCAGCGTCATGGAAAGATTTTTCATTTGAAATCTCAAATTTTCTGAATGAATGGTTGTCGGGATTACACATATCAACGTTCGAAGAGTTAAAAAATATTTTAATTATTGACCAGATTAGGCGAAAATTGTCCCTAGAAATGAAGGAACACTTTTGTGACGAATTGCCAAAATTTACGAGTGTAGAAGATTTGACCAATAAATTGGATGATTTTGAAACCGCCAGAATTAACTTACGGAAAACTGAAATTAAGCCCCCAAACACGGAATTTAGAAAACGTCAAGGTAGTGAAAATAATAGAGCGTTCCATCGAAATGACATTAGTCGCGTACCATATGAGAAAACTACACACCTACCCCCCAAAAGAATTTAAGTACAAAAATCCGTTGTTTCAATTGCAATGACCTTTCCCACCGTTTTAGGGATTGCCCCCGAAAAAAAGAAAGTCCGGTCTGCTGGAGGTGCAAAAATTCCTGGCCATAGGTCTGACCAGTGTACAAATAATTCTCCTAAAAATGCAAATGCTGCCGTAAGCAATAACTCAAATCCGGTTGATAAAATAATAAAAAGCGTGGGGATTTTAGGGAAAAATATGGATGCTTTAATAGATACAGGAAGTGACGTCAATATGTGTAGCAACGATACTTATACAGCCCTAGGATGCCCTAAATTGCATGAAAATGATTTGGTTTTATCAGGTATTGGTGGTAGTCAAATTACACCCATAGGATTTATGACCGTAAAAATTGAAATAGATGGTTACACAGTGAATGCAGATTTATACGTCGTAAAAAATTTGAGCCATTCTATAATTTTAGGAAATAACTTTTTGAAACAGGTAAATTTCAATATGTCGGGAAAAGGATTGCAAATTACAGGGAAACGAAAATTGAAGGAAGTTAGGGTGAATTATGTAACTGCTTTCCCGCAAGAAACAATCATGACAAAAACCAGACGCGTCATCTATGTCACACCCAAATTTCATGCGATGTTGCGGTCAGAGAAGCAAAACAATCCCACGATAGGAAAAACGATTGCGACAGCTGAATTGGTGAGAAAGGAGCAAATTAGTCAAAATGAAACAGCTTGCAACTTTAGTGAAAAAATAAACATGTAATTAAGCTCTGATAAAAATTGTTTGTTGGAAAGTGAACAGTGTTCTGTCCCACAGTTAGACTCAGCGAAAACCACAGATATTTATTTAGCTGAGACAGCTAATTCTATTAATTTTCAGGAAGTTGAGCTAAACCACATTACAAACAACACTATTAAGAAAGAGTTAACGGAGTTGATCACTAATTATAAGCCAAACAAGGTTAAGGACACGGAGTTAAAAGTAAATATAGTATTAACTGATGATATTCCGATTGCGCAACGACCGCGTAGGTTAGCATATCCAGAACAGGAATTTGTAGACAAACAAATACAAGAATGGTTGGAAATGGGAATTATAACGGAGAGTAATTCTAATTATGCATCGCCTATTGTGTTAGCGAAAAAGAAAGATAATTCCTGGAGATTGTGTGTTGATTATAGACCCCTCAATAAAAAAATAATTAGAGATAATTTTCCTTTGCCAAGAATAGAGGACGTTTTAGATAACATTGAGGAAGCGAAGGTTTTCACTACATTGGATTTAAAAAATGGTTTTTTTCATATAGACGTAGCAGAGGAGAGTAGGAAATATACAGCATTTGTCACGCATAACTCCCAGTACGAATATTTAAAGCTTCCATTCGGATTATCGATTGGCCCGCAGAATTTTCAGAGATATATTCAAGCTGTTTTTAAACAGTTAATTAAAGAAAAAGTAATATTAATTTACTTAAACGATGTCATAGTACTTGCGAAGACTGAGGAAGAAGCGCTTTTAAAGCTGAAACGCGTCCTAGAAGTTGCATCGGATTACGGACTTGAATTTAATTTTGCAAAATGCCAATTCCTTAAACGGAAAATTGAATTTTTAGGTTATATTATCGAAAACGGAACTACTAGGCCCTCGGAAGCCAAAACTTTGGCAGTAAAGAATTTTCCTGAACCCCGCACCCTTAAACAATTACACAGTTTTCTGGGTTTAACTTCTTATTTCAGAAAATACATCCCACATTATGCAACTATAGCGAGACCTTTAAGTGATTTATTAAAAGCGGGAAATACATTTAAATTTGGAATCCTCGAAAAACAAGCTTTTGAGACTCTTAAAGAAAAACTAGTTAACCCCCCAGTATTGCATACATTCCGAAGAGGCGCTAGACTAGAATTGCACACCGATGCAAGCGCCATAGGTTTTGGTAGTGTCCTACTACAAGAAGATGAAAACAAAAACTTACATCCTATTCATTATATGAGCCGTAAAACTACACCTACTCAAGCAAAATACTCGAGTTACGAATTGGAAACACTTGCGGTAATAGAATCGGTTAAAAAATTCCGAAACTACTTATTAGGCACGAAATTTAAAATTGTGACAGATTGTTCCGCGTTTCAAAAGACAATGGACAAAAAAGACATTACGCCAAAAGTAGCCAGATGGGCTCTATTCTTACAGGAATTTGATTACGAAATTGCCCACCGATCAGGATCCCAAATGAAACATGTAGACGCATTGAGTAGAAATACAGTTCTAATAGTTACCCGATCGCAAGATGAATTAACTTTAAAAATAAAGAATGCACAACAAGAAGACGAACACATACAAGCGATAAAAAATTAATTGAAAAAAATGAAAGTTCAGAATATTTTATAAGAAACGACATCGTATACAAATATGAAAATGATAGAGAACTTCTGATGATTCCTACTAATATGCAAAAGGAAATAATACGCGATGTTCATAACAAAGGTCATTACGCAGTGGCTAAAACTGAAATTATTTTAAAAGAAAATTATTTTATACCCCAATTAAGAAAGCAAATTGAAAGTGTCATTGGCAATTGCATAGAGTGTATACTTTGCAATAAAAAGCAAGGAAAAGGAGAAGGTCTGTTAAACCCGATCCCCAAACAAAATATGCCCCTCGAGACGTATCATATAGATCACATTGGTCCCATGCCTTCTACAAATAAAAATTACAATCACATTTTTACTGTTGTGGACGCATTTACCAAATTTGTTTGGCTATACCCCGTTAAAACTACAACCGCTAAAGAAGTCATCGATAAATTGACCAGACAACATGATATTTTCGGAAATCCATCGCGAATCATTATCGGTAAAGGACCAGCATTTACCTCCGCTGATTTTGAGAAATATTGTAAGGAAGAGAACATAGAGCATATTCCCATAACAACAGGGATACCTAGAGGAAACGGTCAAATAGAGCGAATGCACAGAATTCTTATCCCAATTTTAGCAAAACTTAGCGTAGAGGACCCCACTAAATGGTACAAATTTGTCGCGCCTGTGCAACGCATCATGAATAGTACCGTATCGAGGAGTACAAAATTTACACCTTTTGAATTGCTGACAGGAACGAAACTGCGGCAGAAAACTGACCTGCAAATCAAAACGCTGTTAGATGATGAGGAATTAAATTCGTTCATATCGGAAAGAAATTCGAATAGAGAAATAGCTAAGCAAAACATACTAAAAATACAACAGGAAAACATGAAAACGTATAACAAAAAGCGAAAAAAGGCCAACACATATAAACTCGGTGATTTGGTGGCCATTCAAAAAACACAGTTTGGGACAGGTACCAAACTAAAGCCTAAGTTTCTTGGTCCCTATGAGATTACTGCGGTAAAAAGAAACGATCGCTATAACGTGAGTAAAGTTGGGCACCATGAGGGTCCAAATACGACCTCGACGGCTGCAGATCACATGAAGCCTTGGACTTCTACTGTCTAAGACGAAATATTTGAGCTTTAAGTGATTTTTGTGTTTTTTTATATATATTTTTTTAAACTGTGTGTTATTGATATCTTTTTTTTTATTACTATTATGAAAAAACTGTGAAAAGAACTGCTTCCAAGTGACAAGCAGAAAAACTTTATTATTTTTCTAACTCTAAAAATATTGGTCAAGGACTGAAAACTTTTGCTCACCAGTATTTAGTGACTGATTTTACTATTATTTTGTTTTATATATTGTTTGTGAATTTTTTTTGTGTGTATAATATACGTTCTGGAAAAAGTAGTCCAGTACCAGTCAGGTATATAGAGTAGATGGGTGACTGGGAGGACCCAGCCCTGTCAGGTAGGCCGAATTGTGGTGACAGAGCACAGAGTTTGAACTCTGCACTGCAAAGCCTAGCACATTCTTAGATGAGGCTCGGGATGATCCACCCCGACCTCTGAGTCAACGAAAAAAACTGCTGAACTGACACAAACTATTGTGAAAAGATAGAGTTGACTGTTGGTTGCTCATGAGAGCAGACGTGTTGAAACGTCGCTGTTCGACCGAATACCGGGTCACGGACCTGAGTAAGGCGGAACATCGCCACCCAGTTATAATTATCATGTTTAAATGTAAATACCCCATCTGTAAATATTTCACCCACATAATCAAGAGCATTAAAGTTTCAGATTCCATCAAGAATCGGCCTGGACTTTACTTCTAGACACTGACCACAGTGTACACTTATTCGTTAAAATAAATGTGCATTAAATTTCTACATTTATATATATGTAATATATAGCGGGGACCCGTCATCGGGGGATGCTCTGACTCGGGGTGACTACGGGCACTTTCGAGCATCGCGGCCCGCTCCGGACGGCCGGTACTGTGCAGGGGCGAACCGTGGCTGGTTCGTCGAACGGTATGATTTTCTGGTAGTCGTGGCCATTTCATGGTGAGTGAATATAAGTCCAAGCAGAGAAGATAGAATTCGTTGGGACCTGGTTTTTATTGTGTCTTCTAATTACATTGTGTTCCTTCAAAACCCAGGTCCAGATGACTTGAGAGTTGTCGCTGGACGATTTCCCCAAATGCGCTGCCGAGGGGCGGCAGTTACTTTAGCACTTCATTTTTGTAAAAAGCTACGGGTTTTTCGTTGTCCCGTCTTAAATATCGAATATTTCCGCTAGAGTGCGGCACTACAGAAATAGGAGGTGATCTAATTTCATAGGCTAACAATTATCCAGGCATTATGACGTTTTATGGGTTCGGCATCTGGGATCTTTAGCCTCACCACAAAAACGGAGAATTGCGTTTACCTCAGCATTTTTATTCTTAAAGATAGATCAATTTTGAAGCCTGAAAGTAATAATTGTTGGGTAGGAAAACCAAGTTAACAGGGGCAAATCAGACTTGCATTGCGGACTACGCATTTCAAAAGTTAAATAAATTTGGGAGTTTTAAGTTTTTGAACTTTTACTTTTAAACTTTAAATTTTAAAAAGGTTTAAATTTTAAAAAAGGTTTAATCTTTATCATTTCATATCCCCCCCCCCCCCACTAAAACAAAGATCCACAGGGCTCGCCTGCAAGACCTGTGGGTCTGTGATAGAAAAACTGAACGTAAGCAATTATAATGTTTGGAAGTTCAGATTAGAAATGTATTTACAGAAGGAGGACCTCTATAGTGCTATCAGTCAGGATCCGCCCGATCCAATGACAGATGATTTCAGAAACAAAAATAGGAAAGCGCGTGCCATTATAAATTTGTTGATCGATGACGATCAGATTATTCATGTGAAGAATTTAAAAAGCGCGCGAGAGTGTTGGCTTGCTTTAAAGGAAGTTCATGAACGTTCTAATCTAAGTAGTAAACTATTTCTTCTAAGAAAACTTTATTCCACAAAATTAAACAAAGGTGGTAATATGGTTGATCGCCTTACCAAAATTTATGAAACGCGCGATAAGCTAGCCGCTATCGGCGAAAATGTAAGTGATCAACACCTTGCTGCTTTAATGCTCTGCTCTCTACCTTCCAATTATGACGGTCTCATTACCGCTTTGGAGGCGAGGGATGAGCGTGACCTTAGTGCTAGTTTTATTCGCAAAAATTGATAGAAGAATATTAAAAAAGAATTGAAAATAACCGCGAAAGTGATAACAGTCACTCCGCATTAAAGGTGGTGAAATTCCATAAAAACAAACAAAATAAATTCTGCCGGTACTGCAGAAAGAACTCTCACAATATTGAGGATTGTTGGACCTTGAAAAATAAAAATAAAAATAATCCTAAGCAGTACCAACACCCTAATCGTTTTCCCAACCAGTCACAAAAATCGGCTATATGCTCTCAGGGCAGCGCATATGCGAATACTAACAAAAATGAGAATTTTGAAAAAGAAACACCTAATGATAGAAATGTTACATTTTTTGTTGGGGATAATGTAAAAGATCTCTGGGTGATTGATTCAGGGTCTTCAACTCATATTTGTAATAACAAAAACAAGTTTAATGATTTTCATAACAGTGCTTCTAGCGTAACAATCACAAACGGTCAAGAGCTTTGCTCTGAGGGTTACGGGACTATCAAATTAAATACATTAATGTCGGATAATGCACACAGAACGATAACACTAAAGAATGTATTGTATGTACCCGAAATTGAAACAAATTTAATTTATATAAAAAGGGCTACTGAAAATGGTTGTAAAGCCATATTTGAAAAACAATCTTGCAAGATAACTCACGAAGGTGTTACGTACCTCGAAGGCTATGTAAACAATAATTTATATGAATGTAAAATAGAACAAAATATGTCTCACAATGTAAATATTATAAATGAATGCGAAAATAAAAATTGTCTACACAAGTGGCATAGGCGATTAGACCACAGAAACGTTAATCATATTAAGGAATTAGTAAATAATGATATGGCGTTAGGAATTAAAATTGACAAATGTAAACACGGTGATACATGCGAAACATTCATAATTTCTAAACTCACTAGTGATCCATACTTCAAAGCCGCTAGTTTTCGAACTACAAAGTCCACAGAATTAGTGCACTCCGATTTATGTGGGCCTATGCAAACAGCGACGGTTAGCGGAAAATACTATTTTTTGACTTTTGTAGATGATTTTAGCTGGTTTACCATAACGTACTTACTGAGAACCAAAGATGAAGTTTTCTCTAAATTTAAAGAATATATTGCAATAACCGCGAATAAATTTGGCAGGAAGGTGCGTGCTATCCGTACCGACAACGGAGGGGAATACATAGGGAAGGAAATTGAAAATTATCTAAAAAATGAGGGAATTAACCATCAACTTACTGTTCTGTATTCCGCGCCTCAAAATGGGGTTGCGGAGCGTAAGAACCGTACCTTGATGGAGATGGCTCGCTGCCTACTTAAAGACAGTGGTTTACCTAACTCATTCTAGGACGAATCCGTCTGCACCGCAACTTACATACAAAATCGCCTCCCGACTTCATCCAACGACTGCACTCCCTACGAAAAATGGACTGGTCGCAAACCAGATCTTTCAAATATTAAAACCTTCGGTTGTCGCGCCTTTGCTTATGTGGAAAAGACTCATAGAAGAAAATTGGATAATACAGCCATAGAGGGAATATTCGTAGGTTACGACAATAGGAGTAAGGGCTACAGAGTTTGTACGGACGGTAAGAAAATCGTAATAAGTAGAACCGTAAAATTTCTGGAGACTAAAAGTGAAAACATAACTGAGGATAGCATATCAAATAAAAACAATGAAACACAGAATTCTGAAAATCCGGTTCCGAAATTACAATTAATCGAGGATAATATTGACAGCGTCGAAAATACAACGCAAAATCAAAATGCAAATGGATACAATGGAGAACGTCCCGCGTAGATCAAACAGACCGAACAGGGGAGTTCCTCCCGATAGGTTTGCGTTCTTAACAAATAACGTTAAAGTAGAAGATCCGAAAAGTTGGGACGATATAAAAAATATGCAAAACCCGATTGAAAAGGAAAAGTGGATCGAAGCGACTTTAGAAGAAATGAATTAATTCTCTTCGCGAAAAGGATACATGGGAATTAGTCGAAGTCCCACCAGGAGCGAAAGTGATCGGTTGCAAGTGGGCGTTCAAATCTAAATACAATAGCCAGGGTTTGCTGGAAAAGTTTAAGGCTAGGCTGGTCGCAAAGGGTTTTTCCCAAAAATATGACCTTTGCACCAGTCGCGTCTCATACGACAATTAGAAGTTTTTTAGCAATGGCATTGTATAAGGATCTGAACTTAAGACATGTAGATATTAAGACCGCTTTCCTTCATGGGGAATAGCAAGAAAATGTGTATATGCATCAGCCTGAAGGCTATGCAGTTCCGGGAGAGGAGCATAAGGTATGCAGACTCAAAAAGGCCATTTATGGTTTGAAGCAGGCCGCCAGAGCGTGGAACCTGACATTACATAAATCATTATCTAAATTAGGTTTTCACCAAAGTAGGATCGATAAATGTTTATATAAACAAACAACCAATAACACAGCGACTTAGGTAATCGTTTATGTAGATGATCTCCTCATAGCTGGGGAAGATGAGAACATTAATAAACTTGTAAACGAATTAAACAAAGAATACCCTGTAACTGACTTATGTGAAGCAAAATATTATCTAGGAATAAATATAAATCGGCCTGACAAAAATACCATGACGCTTGATCAAATTAATAAAATTAATGATTTGATAATCAAATTCGGCTTAGAAAACTCGAAACCAACTAATATACCAATGGAACCAGGATACGTTAAATTAGCGGATAATGAAAATCTCCTTCCGAATAATACGAATTACAGACAAGCTGTAGGAGCTCTACTCTATATCGCGACTGTATCTAGGCCAGATATAAGTGCCGCTGTAAATATTTTAAGTCGCAGAAACGAGCGTAAAAGGGCTAAGGATTGGGAAGCTGTTAAGCGAACAATCAGATTTCTTAAAACTACAATTGACTTAAAATTAACATACACTAATTTAGAGAAACCTGTCTTGAGGGCATATTCTGATTCAGACTGGGCAAATGATCCTACTGACAGAAAGTCAGTGTCAGGAATCCTACTTATGATTGGAAATAACCCACTTCTGTGGACCTCAAAAAAGCAGGCTTGCATTGCCATGTCTTCAGCTGAGTCAGAGTACGTGGCTGCCGCTTGTGCAGCACAAGAGACAATTTGGATTCTACAGCTCCTGAAGGAACTGGACCTCGAGCAAGAACTACCTATACAACTGTTTGAGGACAACCAGTCCTCCATCAAACTTGCTGAAAGCGACAAGCATCATCAAAGATCCAAGCATATATATCTTCGTTATCATTTATTGAGAAACCTTGTCGAGGAAGGGACAATAACTATGACTTACCTTGAAACTGCAGCAATGACTGCCGATCTGCTGACGAAACCCCTACCCAAGCATCGATTCGTGCTTCACAGAAAAACTATATTAAACCTGTAAAACTTTTTTTGTTCCGGCGATTCAGCGGGGGTGTTACGTGCCAGAATCTTTGAAACAAAAAAAAACTCTTATAATATCCCAGACTTAATGACTTTTATTTTAATTCATTTTCTGTTACTTTCTTTTCAGGGTTCTCATATATACGTGTTTGTGCCCAACCCAGAATATCTGCGGTTGATGTTGGACTTTGCCAAATGTATCTGTATCGGCTTTTCGCGCGTTCTTTTTTTTCTGTCATGTTTCTTACGGAAGGGAAGAGGTGTTTTTTCCCTCTCCGTCCATTCTCTGTTATTAATTACATTTAACCTAGGAATTTCATTAAATCTTTTAAAGGAAAGGAAATCTGCTTTTGTGGCTCAAGCGTACACACTCGAAAAGAAGATTATTATGCAACACAATCAACTTTCTATTTATAAAACTTTAGGTATTTTCTTGTGACATATGCAGACGTTTTCAATGAAGAAGTTGAACCAAGGATCGGGGCGGACCCTGCGACATTTTGAGGTAAGCCAAATTCCTTATCTCTTTTTTTTCTAACTTTGCAAAAAATGATATATTAGAATATACAATATTCAAGAGGTCTCTCCTTAATAACAAAAAATGCGCAAAAAACATTCGAAATTGCGATTTCTACGCAATCTCAGAAAGTACCCAACCTATTTCAAAAGTAATGGTTGGAAATTGATGATGACAGCCCTTGCTCCAACATAGGCTCTATTTCATGTCGGTGTCACTACCACCTAGGGGTTCAGAAGCAAAAAACGTTCTAAATTGCGATTTTTGTGTTACTGGAGGGCCTAGAATCCTGAAATTAGGCAGGGCAGTTATTTATAAGATACAAATGATCTCTAAGAACATTTCCTAAAAAATCGAAACTTAAAAAAGGTGAAAATGAGCGAAAAGCGTTCTGAAAAACTTTCTAAATTGTGCTTTCTACGCAATCTCAGGCAGTACCGAGCCGATTTTAAAAAAAATAATGGTGCGAAAACGATGATGACAGCCCTCCCTGCAACATTAGGCTGTATTTCATGTCGGTGCCACAGCCCAAAGGTGGTGAAGAGGCAAAAAACGATCTAAATTGCGTTTTTTGTAATACTGTAGGGGCTAGCAACTTGAAACTAGGCATGGTAGTTACTTATAAGATATAAATGATCTCTAAGAACATTTCCTAAGCAATTCGAAATTTCCCCTTGACCGCTGAGCAAAAGGGCAGAATTGCAATGTTGTTTTCTCTTTATATTTTTTTTAAGTCTAAGAAAAGATTATTTTTCTAACCAGATACAAAGAAAAATAATTACGTATTGCAGTATAAGCCTCGAAAGTGCTAATCCTAACAAAATATTTTAAAACTGCATTATATTTGTAGAATTACATTAATTAAAAAAAATGCTTCTACTGCAAACCTGCAGCGTAGTGAACGGATATATCAGTTCGCGGCGGTGAGAAGGTTAAAGGGGTGAAAATGGACGAAAAACGTTCTAAATTGCGATTTCTACGCAATCTCAGAAAGTACTCAACCGATTTCAAAAGTAATGGTTGGAAATTGATGATGACAGCCCTTGCTCCAATGCAGGATCTATTTCATGTCGGCGTCACTACCACCTTGCGGTTGCATTTTAAAAAACTTTCTAAATTGTGATTTTTGTGATACTGAAGGGACTAGCAACTTGAAATCTGGCATGGTAATTACTTATAAGATGTAAATACTGTCTGAGAAGAGTTCCTTAAAAATCTGAAATTTAAAAGTGGTGAAAATGAACGAAAAGCGTTCTAAAAACGTTCTAAATAGCGATTTCTACACAATCTCAGGAAACATAAACTGATTTCAGAAGTAATGGTTTCAAATTCATGGTGACAGTCCCCGCTCAACATAGCCTATATTTTACATTGTTGTCACAACCACCTGGGGGTTACAGGAACAAAACATGTTCTAAATTGCGTTTTTTGTGTTACTGAGGGGGTCTAACATTTTAAATTTGGAATTGTAATTACTTCAAAGATGCAAATGCTTTCTAAGAATTGTCGAAAAAAAGTTCCAAATTTAAAAGGATGAATTGAGCGAAAAGCGTTCTATAAGCGTTCTAAAGTTCGATTTTTATGCAATCGTATGAAATATAAAACCAATTTCAAACATAATGATTGCAAATTGATGGTGATAGAACCTGCTCAAACATGAGCTATATTTTATGTCGAGGGTTGCAGGAGCAAAAAACTTTCTAAATTGCGATTTTTGCGGTACTGAAGAGGCTAGAAACTTTAAATATAGCACGGTAGTTACTTATAAAATATAAATGTCCTCTAAGAACAGTCGAAAATAAATTCGAAATTAAAAAGGAGTGAAGCGCAGGGAAGGAGTGAAAAGCACTCTAAAAGGAGTCCTAAATTACGATTTCAACGGAATCTCAGGAAATAATAAACCGATTACAGAAGTTATTGGTTGCGAATCAAGAGTGATAGTCCCTGACCCTATAGGGGCTATATTTTATGTCGGTGTCACTACCACCTGGTTGGCAGGAACAACAAGAAAGCCTTTAAAAACATCTAAATTTCGTTTTCTATAGAATATTAGGAAATACCAACCGATTTCAAGGTTAATGTTGGCAAATTAATGTGATAGTCTCTGTTTCAACATTTTTCGAGCCATTCTATTTCAACTCTGTTTCGGCATTTTATGTTGGTGCCACTAACACTAGAGAGGTGGTAGACTGTTAGACAAAAAGCTTGGACTTTGACATGATGGTTAATTTTAAGACGTAAATGTGTTAAGATGGTTTCTAAAAAATTCAAAAATTCAAATGAATATTGAAATGAGCATAAAAGTCTCAAAATACTTTCTAAATTATCATTTAAATTGAATTAGCTTTAGTTCTTCTTATTAATTAAAATCTCATTTCTGTCTATTGCACTTTTATAATGAAGTTTAATCAAACTGTGGCTTAATTTGTAATTTTTGAATTCACTTGGCATATTTCAACTATTACGCGAGCAAAGCCGCGGGGTTTGCTAGTTAAGTGATAATTATGTAAGAAAAAGAGAAAATCTATACTAATAAAATAAAGTTCCGCTCTGTGTGTGTGTCTGTGTGCGATGTCTAGTGAAATCTACCGCACGTAGAAGTCTGAAATTTATAGGTGAGGTTAGTCCAAGACAAGTCCTGATGCACCTGAGGCTTAGATTTTTAATTTTTTAAGGGCCGGGGCCCCTGGGCCCCTTTAAATTTTTATGAACAAAATTTTTAATAACTTGCCGCCTTCTTATCCAATCTTCTTCGTTTTGGGGGAGCTTTCAACATATAGTTATTCCCGCCATTCTATTTTCCAGTTATGACCCTGGACCCTTGGGGCCCGATACAGGGCCCCTTGAAGTTTTTGCGCAAATAAATTGTTAATAAATTGCTTCCTTTTAATCCAATCTTCATTTATGGGATCCTTTTTCCATATAGTTATTCTCACGTTTCTACATTCCAGTATGTTATTCCATTCCCCTGGGCCCCCTAGGGAATCGCAGGCCCCGGTCCAGGGCCCCTTGAACTTTTTGAGCGCCAAGCATTTTTCACTCCCTAATTTTCTCATCTTCTAAGTGCATAATTTTATAGTTGAGACTTGTGTTCTTATTCCTGGACCAACAGCCTCATATTTTTATTGGGGCCCTAGGGTACTTTTTTAAACACTGTCCAATCTTTTGTGCATTTCTTTAAAATATTATTCTAATGAATAATTCGTACCCTATGCTTAATTTTGACTAATTGAAATTCTAAAGCGCTAAGTACTAAGACATTTTAACTTGTTTTCATGTTAGGGCTTTTTTTTAACAATTAGTTCGTTCCTTTTGGGCCCCCTATTATAGCTCCCTTAAAAATAGTCCGATTCACTAACTTTTTTTTCTAACAACTTCTTAGGTCCTCCAAATACTAAATGAATGACAAAAAAATTTTCTTAGACTTCAGCTACCACCAATTTTGAATATTAATCCCTTCTTGGGGTCCTTGGTGCGGATTTTTTAAAAATTATCCGGATTTCTTGAAATTTTCTTTAACATAGTTATAGAGTCTTCTGATTACTTTAATAACTACTCAAAATATCTTTATACCCAACTACATGCCAGTTAAGCCCCTAGCCCTTTGGAGCCCGGTAACGGACCCTTTGAAATTTTTGCACCAGAAATTGTTAATAAATTGCCCCCTCTTAATACAACCTTCATTTTTGGAACCCTTTTTCCATTTGGTTATTCTCACGTCTATACATTCCAGTTAAGACTCTGGGCCCCCTATGGTCCCGTAGGGCCCAGTGTAGTGCCCTTGAACTTTTTGTGCGCCATGCATATTGCACCAACTAATTTTCTAACTTTCTCAGTGCATAATTTTAAAGTTGAGTCTTGAGCTCTTCTTCCAGGGCCAACACCGTCATATTTTTATTGGGGCCCTTGGGCCTTTTTAAAAGAATTTACTGAATTTTTTACGCATTTAATTAAAATATTATTCTAACGAATAATTAATACCCTATGCTTAATTTTGACTAATTGTAGATCTAAAGCGTTAAGTACTAAGACATTTTGACATGTTTTCATGTTAGGGCCCTGCTTTTAACTATCAGTTGGCCCCTTTTTGGGCCCTCTATTATAGTCCCTTAAAAACGGTCCGATTCACTAGCCTTTTTTTCCCCTAACCTCTTAGGTCCTCCAACTACTACATGAACAACAGAAATTTTTAAGTCTTCAGCTACCACCAATTTTGAATATTAATCGCCTTCTTGGGTCCCTTGGTGCAGCTTCTTTAAAAATTATCCGAGTTGCTTGCAATTTTCTTTAACATAGTTCTAGCGTCCTCTGATTACTTTAAAAACAACTAAAAAGTATCTTTATACCAAACTACATGCCACTTAAGAACCTGGCCTCTTTGGGCCCGGTACAGGGCCCCTTAAAGCTTTTGCACCATAAATTGTTAATAAATTGCCCCCCTTAATCGGATCTTCATTTTTGAAACACATTTCCATTTAGTTATTCTCCCGTTTCTATAGTCCAGTTTAAATCCAGAGGCACCCTAAGGTCCGTAGGGCCCTATCGAGGGCCCCTTGAACTTTTTGTGTGCCATGCATTTTTCACCTTCTAATTTTCTCAACCTTCTGACTGCATAATTTAAAAAGTGAGTCTTGGACTCTTTTCCCTAGACCAACACCCTCATATTTTCATTGGTCCCTAGGGCCCCTTTTTAAGCATTTACCCCAATTTTTACGGATTTCTTTAAAATATTATTCTAATGATTACTTCATATCTTATGCTTAATTTTGACTAATCGAAAATCTAAAACGCTAAATACTAAAACATTTAACCTTTAAATGCCGAGTGTTCCCTTTCGCCAACATACCCAATTTAGGCTTCTAAAATACTATTAAAATAATATTGAAGTTATAATGCCTATTGTTGCCAATAAAATACATTCTGAAAATATTATTAAATCGATTTTCAACATGTAGATGGCAATACTTGTGCTGTTTAAGAATAAAGATAGATTTATTTTTTCAATTGTTGCTAAATGTTCTTTTTGTTTTGTTTTGAAGCTTGCTAAATACTCCATTTTCTTCAGCAGTGAGCAAATAAAATTTCTTTCTTATCATAGTTCTTAATTTTCTTGTGTGTTTAATATTATAGAATTTTATCAAAGTAAATTATTTTTTCAATTAAGCACCAGTATTGCCGATTAGTAGCAAACTGTTTTTTAGCCGTAAACCATACTTAAAACAAAATAGGATTTTTTTAAGTATTTTTCCCATGATTTATTTTAAAAATGAAAGGCAAAAAAAAAAATTTAAAATAATTTTTGAAAAATCAGGCATTTAAGGGTTAAACATGTTTTCATGTTTGGGCCCTGCTCTCAATAATCAGTTGGACCCTTTTGGGCCCCCTGTTATAGCTCTCTTAAAAATGGTCCGATTCACAAACTTTTTTTTCTAACAACTTCTTAGTTTCCCGAGCTACTACATGAACAAAAAAATATTTTCAGGCTTCAGCTACCACCAATTTTGAATATTAATCGCCTTCTTGGGGTTTTTGTTGCAGCTTCTTTAAAAACAATCCGATTCTATTGCAATTTTCTTTAATATAGTTTTAGCGTCTTCCAGCTACTTTAAAATACTAAAAATTTTCTTATACCCAACAACATTCCAGTCAAGACCCTGGCCCCCAGGGCCCGGTCTTTCTTTATACCTCAGCTACCACCTTTTTCGAACATTAATCTACTTTTTCAGCGTCAACTTACGTCTACACACTACAGCCGTAAATTAAAAATCGCGTTACTTTAAAGGTAACTTTAGATAGGGATTTCATCCGTTTATTAAACATCGTGTTAATGTTCAAATTAATTTATGAAATTCTTACGAGGGGTGGGGGCATCTTTCACCACTTGGGGGCGCATTCTTTCCTCGGGTTCTAAGGGCTCAATTTCAACGGGATTTGATTCTTTCAACTTAGATTTCAATTCAGCTACTTTCTGTATTATGAAATTTTATTCTTAGACTTCAGTTACCAAAATTTTCTAACATTAATGGTGCATTCTTTTTTTAGATTCTATGGGCTTGATTACTACGAGGTTTGGATCACTCAACTTGCTTTTCGATTGTCTCCGACACGTACGGGGCACTTCCGGTAAATGCTGCCTTAGGTAGCAGTGACCTAGGTTACAGTTTCGTTCGGAAAGAAGTTAAGGTAAAGTACCCAGTAGTTGACACTGGACCAATAGTTGACACTTTTGTAGAAACAGTAGTGTAACAAGAAAACGTCACAGGTAGGAACATGAGAGACACAGAATTTTTAAAATCTATCACCTTGCAGCAAAGAGAACTAAAACTATAAACAGTCGAGCCCAATTCCAATATGGCGGAAGACAACAAAGAAGCATGTGTGCAAAGTTGAATTTTTTGAATTTATCCTAAGAAAAGTGATAAGGATCGCACGTTACAGTAAGTATTAAAACCCGTAATTTATCTTAATTTCTGGTTATGTTTTGATTGATATTGATTGTTTCGATGTCCAAGAATTGTATTGGAATAAAATTGATGCATTTTGTGCAAAATAGCGGGAGTGAGTGTGAGTGTCAACTATTGAATATGAAAAGAAACAGATTTTCAAAAGTTGACACCCAGTGTCAACTACTCGCTCATGTTGGGGTTTTGTTAATCTAATTCAGTGCAATGAAAATAAGCTGGAATCTACCAGATAAATTCATGACTGACCTTTGAAAAACTAAAAATGCATTTAAACCAGTAGATGACACAGAGGGTGTCAATTATTGAAATTAGGGAGTGTCAACTACTAAAATTAATTATTTAATTTTTTTTAGATGCCACCTATGAAGGGAAATTTTAGGAATTACACGGAAGAGAGCATGAGAACTGCCGTAGAATACGCTAAAGTCAACAAAGCTGGGTACAAAACAGCGGCTAAAAAATTTAACGTGCCTAGAATAACTCTGAAATACAAAGTTGAGGGAAAAACCCCAATGAAAAGGTAAAATATCGGCCGTTAGTGCTTGATTTTGCACTCGATCTTTCATTTTTGTTATTTGAGATTAATTAAGTAAGTGGTTTTATGTTATAATTTCAGATCTATGGGACTTTTTTATTTTCATTAAAACTTCTGATTAAACTTCTAATCTTTCATTAAAACTTCTGATTTCTTTAAAAAATTTTGCTAATTAACGGTTCTTATCATTATGTATTCATATGGGGCAATTAATATAGTAATATAATAATAAAGAGTGTTTATTATTATTAATTTAGGCCCCGCCGCAGTCAGTGTCAATTACTAGTTCACGAAGGTGTCAACTACTAAACTCTCACGTTCACGATGGTGTCAGCTTCTGGACAAAAATCATGTTTCATATCCCCTAGTAATTTTTAAAAAATGTATTCATTTCGGGACATTAAAAGTTATGATTTTGTGGGAAAATGTTCAAACGCCCTAGTAATGATCAAACTGTTTCCCTTAATTGAAAACTGCACGAACCAAAGGCGACGAACGTCGAAAAATTCCTTAAGGTGTCAACTGCTGGGTACTTTACCTTGGTTTGTTGGGCGCCCACTAGACGCTGCGGAAGGCAATGGGGACTCCAAAATTGGGTTGATTTAAAAGAATTTCAAAAAATGTAAAATCATATAAACTTGAGTTTTGATAAGGTTATTATTTATAAACCCCGGGCAACGCCGGGCGGGTCTGCTAGTTAAATATAAAATTAATTTACTTTAATTTATATTTTCTATGTTACAGGATACATCGATGTCAACTTAGTTTGCTTCAATTTTTTTGGCCGTTCTTTAACAGGTTTTTTCTTTCTTTCTTTTTTCTTTTCTTTTCTTCTATTTTATACAAATGAAGAATGTCTATTTTGGAAATACAGTCTTGTTTCTCAAAAAAAAACAGTAATTCTCCAGTCAAATTTGTACATTTTTCTAGTGACACCTTCTCTTCTGTCGGTTGTTTATCCTCGTCTTCTGAGCTGCTACTAGCATTATCTGCGGTTCTATTTAGCACAGCGTAAGCGATCTCACTGTCCTTCGTTGTTGATGCATTTTCGCCAATGCTTAGCCAATCATCTATATCCCTTTTTTCGCTTAATGCATTTTCAGATTTTGCGTGTTCAATCAGCTCATAAATTGCGACCTTTTCCCGGGAAATGTAAAAGCCTGAAAATTCTTCCTCATCATTGATGTCGCCGTTGCCGAAAATTCGTTCCTGCCATATATTATACCATGCATTCGCCAACGTTGTTCCCAAAGTGCTAAGCAACAGTGCAACCCCAGAAAATTTGTTTAATCGCCTATGACAAATGAAAATAAAAAGTCAAATATTCTTTTTTTGCATTTTTACTTTCGATTTTGAAGTTTTTAATGCATAAAGAATTGCTATTTTTCTTCTACCATAACTTGAAAGTGTAAAAGAAAAAGGAAGGGAAAAGATGGTTTTCATGCCGGATTTTTGAAGTCATACTGTATTATTTTTATTACCCGACTGAAAAGAAGGGTTATGTGTTTCACGCGTATCTGGGTATGTGGATTTCGTTATACCCTCGAAACATCCCAACGGCTGGATGGATTTTAATGAATGAGGTCTCTATCAATTCGTCTTAACGGCCCGGTGGTTATAGGCTAGGTTTTGTTTTTATAAATTCAAAATGGCGGTAGAGACGAAAAAAAAAATTACGCACCTATTGAGTGGCATATTATTGGATAGGTCTTTCAAAATGAAGGCGATGTTTCATTGACTATTTTACAGTCAGAAGCTCCGTTAAAATATTATACTACCTGGAAGTTGTGTATGTAGGATCTCTAGCTTTACTGCAACTCTAACCGTCATAGACATCTATAGACCTCATCAAAACAGTGTTTATAGATAGGAACTAACAATTAAACACAACTTAAAAGTCATCAATACAAGTAAATAAAAAAAAAAAGGTAAGTAATATAAACAAGTAATATAATAAAAAAAAAATTAAGTCAATTCCTACTTAGGTCAATAAGATAATTTTTTTTCTCCCAGTCTTCTTTCCTCTTGAGTGACGCTTAAAATGCCTTGATCAAGAAGAGGGCTCTCTCGGTCTTAAAATACCTTGATCAAGAAGAGGACTCTCTCGATTATTGAAAATTAATTAATTTAATTTAATTAATTAATTAATATTTGAAAAAAACTGGATTAACACAAGTGTCATCCACTACAAGTTTAAAAAAATTTATTTGAGCTTGATTGGATGAATAATAAGTATTTTATTAATCATTGAAAATTCGAACAAGATATATATAGCGAAAGTGTGAGCTAATAGTAGGAATTGAAAAAAATAGTTTCACATTGATGAGAAATAATTAATTAGTTTGCTTTTTACGCAGTCGGGTTTTTTGATTTTTTAAATTTAACTGTTTATCTTTAATTTCTTTTAAGTATCACGTTATTCATTAGTTCTACATCAAGTAGAACTTAACATAGTAAAATCTCTGAAGACAGAACCTGTCTATAACTGATTTTTTTTTATAGTTCCTTCTAAAAGAATGCCTTACAAATCTACCTGCCTAGGCGGAAAATTTTGTTATTCCCAGAGATTTTTTTTTCACGAGTTTTACTGTACTTTGTCCAGTGAATTTTGTGCAAACAGTGCCTGTTTATAACGAAATTCTGTATTAAAATAAAAAATTCATGTCCTACGATCGAAACAATGTACAATTATACCTGCTTAGTTGGAATTTTGCCCTTTTCTCCCTAACGATTTCGCTTTCAGAGGTTTTAATGTATAAGAGTGTTGTGTTTATTGAGTACTAACTGAAGCGCCAGGCGTTGCCCGGAATTTGAAAAATATTTGTTCTGAAAAATCAATTTCAAAATTTAACATACAACATAAAAAAAAAGAATAAAAAAAAGCAGTCGAAGTGTTGTACACATGAACCAAATGAAAACCCAATATAAAAATGCATAAATTTATATAACAGACGCAAAAGAATGCAGCTATAAATGAACTTATTTCAATTCATCATTCGAGCAATAATGTTAGAATACGCCAATATTTCCATAATTGGGTTTTTATCCTGCTTCAATACGTTATTTTCACACTCATATTACGTTATACTATATTCACCACGTCCTTTATATTTCCAATATCACGTAATATTCCCTTTTTGTTAAAAAAAAATCGTCAAACTATTTATTTCATTTTCATTTTCCCCGTGGAAATCTTGAAATAGAAAAGTTATGACGTTATATTCCCTTTTTTAAAATTCATCAAACTATTTATTTAATTTTAATTTTTCACGTGGTAATCTTGTAATAGAAAGGTAATTGTTGTGGTAAGAATTTTATTGTGAATTTTTAATTGTTGGCAACTGCTATAACGAAAAATGTTTAAATTTGACAGGAAATTGTTGTTAAATGGGTGGTTTTTTATTAATTAAAAATTAACTCAATTATATTAATTAAATTTAAAGTTATTTCGATTCCGGATTACTTTAGTTGCCTCGGCCTTATTTTTATACACATGAACGTAACATTTCACAATTCTCGCTACCAAACTGTGGATTTGTATAGCATTACAGACAGACAGACAGACAAATTTTCATTTTTATATATTAAATAACAAAACCTGCTTACACAGAATCGCAAAAGGAAGAAGAAAATTCCGTTTCAAACAGGCCTTTGTCTTAATAGATTGCATTATATTCTTACCGTAGGTACAATGAAGTTTTTACATTTAAGACAAGATTCCGTTATAGACAGGTTCTGTTTTCATAGTGTTTTCTATATTTTTATACACCGATTTGGAAGCCCTTGTCCCAACTTTTTTTTTCTCCTCCTCTCCCGTTTTTTATGATACTGGACCTGGCAACACTATTTACAGACCTTGCCTGTGCTTAGTGTTAGGGCCAAAACTAAGAGGGTGCAGAGGGAGCATGTGCCTCGGGCGCCAGCAGGGCCGAAACTAAAGGGGGGAAGAGGGGGCATGTGCCCCAAGCGCCAGAACGAAGGGGCGTCAAATGAAGGATTATACCTTTGGAAACGATCATTTTCTCCTGATGGACTGATGGCTTCCATTATTATGAAACAGCCATTATAAATGAAGTGTTAGGTGAAGATGAAAGAGCAGCCGTAAAAAGTTAGAACTCTGATTTTCTGGTCCAAATGGGAAAAAAATGGCCATAATTTTTTTTTTTTAATTATGGCCATTTTTTTCGGACCAGAAAATCAGAGTTCTAACTTTTTACGGCTGCTCTTTCATCTTCACCTAACACTTCATTTATAATGGCTGTTTCATAATAATAGAAGCCATCAGTCCATCAGAAGAAAATAACTCGGTGAAAGCGGAAACTCGGTTTGGCTGGACTCGAATAATCGGGACTCTACTTCTACTAAATATGTCATTTTAAAAATGATCTTTAGAATATTTTTGTTGATGTTCAGAGGGACCTCGCCCTTGGATCCGCCACTGTAGATTACGTAGTTCAGTATTACATATTTTATGATTACATATTTTAAATTTTAAAATAAGTCATCAATTATAAAATTAGTAAAATTCTCTTTGTAAATATACTATGTGGAAGAGGGGGGTGGGGGGGGGGGCAAAATCCATGTTTGCCCCGGGTGCAAAAAAGGCTAGTTTTGGCCCTGGGTGCCAGAACGAAAAGCGAAAGGGGGGGGGCGCCAAATGAAGATTTTGTTTGTCGTTTCATGCAAAAATGTATATATATCTATGAAATACAAAGAATCTCGCAAGCTAATGTTAAACCTATAGGAGCGTTCTTTTCAAATTTGTGAAAAAAAAAATCTACAGCCAAAATCTAAAAAGTAAACACTAACCCAGTTGGAATTCAATCTCAGCTATTCTAAGCGAGAAAAAAATCATTTAGAACTATTAATATGCAAGTGAGAAACTTTAAAAAGGACGCTCCCATAGGTTTAACATTAGCGATCCAGTTTCTTCGCGTGACTAGTGTAGGTTCTTAACGCTCAAGCTAATGTTAATCCTTTGGGAGCGTTGTTTACATATATATTTCTTACTAGCATTTTAATTATTATTAAATAATTTTTATTTCTTGAGGATTTTTTTTTTTCCCATAGGGTCGATAACTTTTATTGTGCGTGCGGAGGGAATGAGGCGCCAAAATCGATGTTTGCTCCCGGTGCGAAAAAGGCTAGTTTCAGCTCTATGCCAGGTTTTCCCGATTTACGCGGGACGTCCCGATGTTCAGGACTTCCCAGAACCTCCCGTGAGAAACCACTGCGAGGCAAGTCAAAAGTCGTGATGATGTGCATAAAATTTTTTGCATCATTCCGCCAAAAGAAATGGGATAACAAATCTAACTACTAATAAGGAATATTTTTCTAGTTCCTAATTATTCTGTTTTTACAGGTTTTACAGTACTTTGTTTAGTAAACGGGATCCTGTCTTAAATTACGGGAGAAAATGCCATATAGTTATAACTGCTTGTTATATTTGTGTTTCCGTTTAAAATATGTAGAGGGCAGCACTACACAACAGACTTATGAAAATAAGAAGATCCTCTCTGTGTAACTTGTACTCGTTTTTTAACGTGTATAATTAAATGTTAATTGTGTATATCCAGGCTAGCTCATTTTTGAGTATTGTGCTAATTATTAATTAATTAGTTAAAAATACAACACTGTTCAATCAGAAATCTCTTCAAAACAGAATTTTATTTCGATACCCAGCAATTTCGATTTCACAAATTTTACCGTATAAGATTATTGTGTCTATTATAGTAGCACAATAAAATCTATTAAGGCTCTTCTTAACTGCTCTACTCAACAACCGCAAAACGTTTTGACACATTTACAAATTCATTTTTTAACGGAAAGGTATAAAATTGGAAAGCCTCGCCATGGAAACGATTTGGAATTGCACTGTTTTTTTCCATTTTTTGATCCATCAATTACTTATTGAGTTATAAACAATTTTGATCACGTGACAAACACATTTTTCGCTCAGTCTTGAGTCCCTTTCTTCCTTCGCGCGGAAATTCGGTTCAAAACGCCTACTTTGACACTATATACTTATAAAACAAACTTAAATTACATCTCACACCAGAAGTATTTCAACAGAAGAATTTAGCTTTATATATATTTAAAAGCATGTAGTATTTGTCGAGAGGTCCGATTACCTAGTACGCATTTAAACAGAACTCCCATTTTCCAATAATAGTCTATGATTGCTCTTGGCGTACTCGGTTGAAGTTGACCTCTCTTTTTTCCTTTCGCTTCATTTCTTTAAAAACTCCTCGTATACTTATCATGCTTGATATTTCTACTTTAAATTTTTCACTCCCGTCAATTACAATTTATAGATTTCTCATAAAAATCATCTGAATGACGAATCCAAAATGTTATCATCATTTGTTTCCCAGTTATTTATCCCAGTAACTGACATGAACTAATTCCACAACAAAGGGGTAAAAGATTTTCATTTACTATAACGATTTGTGCGGTTATCAGAAGAAAAAAAAAAATGTGCAAGAAACGTTTTCGTCATTCATACATTTTTTTAAGTGATTAAATATTCAAGTTTTTCACGAGACCTACCTTAAGGGGGTCCGAGACACAAAAATCTTCCAATTTTCTAAAAAAATATATATTGCATTAAAATTTTCTCTGATATTAGGGTTCCGTACTTAAAAAGTAAAAACGGAACCATTATAGGATCCCTCCTGTGTCTGTCTGTCACAGCCATTTTACTCGTAAACTATAAATCGTGGAAAGTTCAAATTGGGGGGAAGTAATAAAGAGAATTGACCCACATATATTCAGATTATTAAACATTCATAAATATATTTAGTAAAAATGTAGAGGGGGGAGGGGGGGATAATTAAGCTACTTGAAAAAAAAAACTTATTTTCTTTGCATGTCGTGCGGATTATCCTATGAAAGCTTTCATAACGCTGAACTCAAAAATACATTCCTTTTAATTTTAGGTATTATATTTTCACAGATATCGTCGAAAATGTAGCGCAAAAATATGTCCCCCCACCCCACCCCCATCTAAATCGGTATCTACTGAAACTAAAATTATGAAAAAATTAGAGGTAGTAGACGTTAATTTAAACCTTGAAAGAAAATTATAGCGATTGCCCTAGGTCACATAGTTTTTGAGAAAATCACGTTTTTCTGTTGCACACAAATTTCGATTTACTGGCATTTAGCAAAAGTGTTGAGCAGCGTTGGAGGTTGAATTCAGTGTTGAATTCAGACACTTTTCTCCGGGAGGGATTTCTGTGGCTCCGAGTGGGACATTATAGAGTTCTTGGGGGAATTTGCACTTTTTGACCATTGGAAACCCAAAATTTCAAATATTCCGGGGTAGGGGGCGGACATCTCATTGCTCGGGGATATCTCATTGCTTGCACCCCCCCCCCCCCGGGCCACCCTCTAAATTCAGCACTGAGTACCTCCATTTCTCATAAACATGCCCTCCCCCTTCAATCTCCACTTGCCATTAATATTATGCTCATGATATAACCTAACTCCGCTAATTCGAAAACGAAAATAACGGCCAGCTTTTCATACATTTTATCAAAAGACTTAAAACCAGAAGCTCTGACATAATTTAGGCGTTCTACAATTAAACAGAAAATAAAATAAGGGGTGAGAAATGAATACTCCATAATATGATTAATTGGAGTTTCCGGAAGGTAGAAGGGAAATTATATAAGTACTCCTACAATATGCTTACCAGTGGGCGGAGCTACTGACATTGCTTATCAATGAATTATTAGATAGGGTCATGACAGACAGGACATTTTCTCTCATTTTGTGTGTAATGTATTGGATTTGCACATGAGATTAATTTTGTCATCTAAAACTAACGTTTTTTAGTTAAACAATTTCTGAAATTTCCGCCATTATCGATATTATTTTCATGCACCCGCATCAGGCCCACCACGTACGATTATAGGTGTACGATTATAGTTTATAGGAATCTAGAACGAAGGAATCGATTATAGTTTAAGATGTATACCTTTTATAGAAAATTGAAAAACGTTGTTTGATTCTTCAGCATATAAATACTAATTTCTGGAAATTTCAAGCACACTTCATTAAACGCAATTTGTTAACGTATTCATAAGATTTACTTTTAAGGGGGAAAAATACAGGGTTATTTCAAATGATGGACCCGATTTAAAAACATCATATTTTCGAAACTACTGCACATATTACAATAACTGATACATGAATTTAAAGAGAAATATACCAAGTTTTTTTCAGATGTGTGACCCATTTGTTACGCGGCATACGTCCAATCTGTAATCGAGTTCGTTCCAAACATTTTGTAGCATCACTCTGTCAATGGTTCTAAAAGCTTCACAAATGCGTTCTTTAGGTTCTGAACACTTTGTTTTCGGTATTAGTGAATGGTGGTACATAAACAATGTCTTTGACACTGGCAGAACTTAAAGAAAGCATTTGTGCAGAATTCAGAATCACTGAAAGAGTGATGCTACAAAATGTTTGGAACGAACTCTATTACATATTGGACGTATGCCGTCTAACAAAAGGGTCACACATCGAACATTTGTGACTGAAAAAAAGCTTAATATATTTCTCTTTAAATTCATGTACCACGTAATAGGTGCAGTAGTTTCGAAAATATGATTTTTTTAAATCGGGTCCATCATTTGTAATATCCCTGTATGATAATCCTTTTAAGTATGAAGTATATTTTTATTTCATGCCAAACTTTTCTTTTGATAGTATTGAATTTAAATTTTCATTGAACAGTTATTCCTGTGTAAGAATTTGTATGAAAATGATACATTACTTTGGAATTTTTTTCAAATATTATGCAATTTTTTAATATTGTATATTTTTGGTATCGGACTCGGGCTGTGATGACACAAAATGTTTCGAGCTCGAGCTCCGAAAAAAGAGCCCGAATTCATCTCTTGTATGTAAACCAGGGCTGCGGAGTCGGAGTCGATGTCGTGGAGTTGGAATCGGACCCATTTTTGAGCGAAAGAGTTGGTGTCGGATCTGTTAAAATTCCGGGAGTCGAAGTCGTCCATTTTCCGATGGTATCAGATGGGGATTTGATTACAGAGGTTAAATAAATATATGTATTTATTTAAATTAAAAATAAATAAATAAATAAATCAGTTAAAAGGAAGTCAACATCAACCAAGTACGCCAAGAGAAATCATACTATTGAAAAACTGTAGGCCTGTTTGAAAGCGCACTGGGTAATCGGACTTCCCACTAACACCTATATTGTTCTTAATATATATAACGTGAAATTCTTGTGTTAAAATATTACTGGTGTGAGATATAATTTATGTTTGCATAACTGTATGTAATGATATTTTAATTTATATAACATAAAAATTTTCTGGGAATCTTTTTTTCCTTTTTTTTTTTAGTACAAAACTCAATACATACTCAACCCGATTTAAAATTGATGAATAGATGCCGTATTCGCCCGGAGTCCGCCATCTTGCTTCTTTGCTGGTCAATTATAACCACTTTATGCTTAATTTTTGAAAATTTAGAGATTAAACATACAAAACAAAACAAAACAAAACAAAACAAAAAAAAAACTTAAACAGAAAATCAGCAGTCCAAACATTATTTGCAAAAAAGAAAAAAAAATTAGGGTAGTGAGTGATGCAGTTTTCTAAGTGATGCAGACTCAGGGACATAACTGCAAATTTAGAATTCATTTTAATTAGTTTTTCCAGCGTAGGGCGGAGCTAGAGGTGGGTCCGGGGGGCATATCCCCCGTCGGGGTCAAAATTAATTGAAGAAGTTACAGCCAAACGTTATATATAATATTTTGCAGCAACTTTTTCAAACTTTGGTTTCCACCCACATTAAAAGTCAAAAATGCATGTATGCGTTTTTATTACATCTCGACTCCACCATTTAGTGATTATTATTCCTTTGTAATGCCGAAAATATAGTACCGTAATTTCCGGTGTATAGCCCGCAGATCAAACAATTCAGTTTGGACCCAGAAATTTTATTCAGTATTTGAAAACCAATATTTACCGTGATCTAAAACATTACATTTTATTTTTAAAAATTTCTGGGTCGAAACACGATTATTTGATCCGCGGGCTATACACCGGAAATTACGGTAATATGAAGTGGGCGGAGCATTGTCTCCAGTTTGTGTTGTATAAATTTTTAGATGACAACTTATGGCCATGGTCGGAAATGTTTGGCTGTAACATTTTCTAATTTTGTTTTTTAATTACATATTTTTATGACAATAAAAATCAAAAACGCTTGCAAACTTTTTATTACATTTTTACTTCACCACATTAAAGGTCGAAAACGCATGTATACATTTTCCTACCGCGAGTGTAATAGACGTTCATTTGTAAATCCGAAAATTTATTAATATGAAGTGGACGGAGCATTGCCTCCAGTTTGTAGAAGCATAAAATTGTTATGTGGAATAACTGAAAATTACTCTAGCAACAAATACACTTATATGGTAATATACCTTTTCTGAGGAGGTCCTGTATTGGGATACTAATACGTACTTTACACATTCACACTTCACACATTACACTTTCCAATTTGACTTTGTTAGAAAAACTAATCTCTTTCAGAATTATATAAACACATCATTAATCAAGATAAACTGTTTTTTCCTGTCATTCAAAAACACTTTAGCTGTCGTAAATAAAGACTTGTTTATTACTTTACAAAATTACTTCCTTGTTTGTGAAATATGTGATTAAGAAACTAATAAACATTCTGATTAAATGACTGCTATTGTGACACATGAAAGAACTATTTTAATAATTTATGACTTTAAGTATTTAGTGTTTTATTCATATAAGTAATCAAGATTCTTTTTTGTTTATGTTATTTTTAATCCTACATCAATAATCTTTTTTGTAAGTTATAATTTTCTTCAGTGTGTATTTTGAAATGTAATAAGTAAGGAGCAAAAATGTATGCTCCAGTTTGTATTTTTAAAGATACATAAAATATAGTATATTTTAAAACTAAAATTCTGAATAATCCATTGGATACATCATGCATAAAAAGGGACACATAAATAAAAGAAAACAAAGCTTTTTTTTTTTCAAAATTAATCTAAAGGATACTTAAATAATCAGAGCATATAGGTACAGTCCTTCAATGTATTTGACGAAGAAACTTACCGGTTTCGACGTGGACGATCTAGAACTAAAAGGTAAGGAGTTTTACCTTATCTTTATTTTGTGATTGAATGTGATTATTGTTATTTCATGTTCAGTCTCATTTTTTATCTAACAGACTTAGCTTGATAACTCATAATATAATCGAAAACGCATTTTAAAGAAAAGGGTAAAAAGGGGATAATGATGTAAATGAGTATTTATATTAAGCACTGTTAAGGTCTATACACCTCAGTAACTAACATACTATAAATATCGATGATTTGAAATTATATAACGCCGTTACAAATTTACTTAAAAAGCTTTCGATTGTAGATCATACGCAAAAAAATAAGGTAATGTTTAGATTGGAGTGGCATCTTCGAATTTGCAAAACTGTTTAACTCCGCCCAAAAGTTCTCTTTTTTTCTTCTTATGTGTTCTTTATAGTTATACGTGTAAATATTTATGTGGATACCGACAGCACAATTTTGAGATATATATTATGTAGGTGCCCGTGAAGAATATTTGATTAAAAAATGGGATTTGCTATTTTAATATATGTTTTAATTTTGTTAGTGTATTATACGTCTTTCATAGTTGCCAAGTCTCACAATTTTTGGCGATCACAAATTCCTAAGTGAAATAAATATTCATTTATTTAATTGCAGTTTGTCTGCCGTTATGTAACGCGAACATTTCTAAACGGAAAAAAAAGTATTGAAAATTTGAGAGATTGGCAATTATTGCATTTATTAGCTTCAATAACATATTTTGATTTCGGTGCAGAAATAAATTAGTTTTCTTCAAAATTATTTTTTTTTTCCTTATACATTTTAATGCTTATAAACAGTTGTTAAAAAGGAAATCTTTTGTTAGTTAAACAACAACACCTGAGAAAATAGAAGAAAAATAAATGGAATTGGTCCGGGGACAATTAGCCTTGCGTATCGTGCTGGCTGTATCGTTCATTACATTTAACTCGCTGCTATCAACCATGTGAAAACTCAATCTCGTATGTATGCACGAGCATAAGGCCAAACCGAAAGGAGAAAAATATCAGCGGATAAAATGATTGATTTTCTGACTGCCGGTAAATATTCAAATCTAGCAATACGAACAACTGGAGAGAATAAGTATGTTTTTGATTGGTTTTTATTAGACTAGAATCACACTAGATCCAAGCTAAGCTAAGAATCAAGCACTCAAATTTCGTGATGAAACATTTAAAGCACCTTTCCTTTCCTCTAAACCGAACGTTGGGATAGTATCACTACGGTACTGTCCCTACGTTCTAAATATACAGCAAATGTCATTCCAAAATACAACGCAGTTTCTTGCATTGCATCTTACATACACTATAATAAAGATTTTATGGTGTGAGCTTTAAAATAAAATGTTATGATTTATATTTTAAGAGTGTAATATTTAAAATTACGCTTGTAAAGTCATGTTGAAGGTGGGAAAAGCAGTTACTTTCTGTTACCGGATTCCACTGTTACACAACTAACTTTGTAACAGGTGACAATAGTCTGTTAATCTATCTTTAGCTGATTAAATTCAACACACTACGACCTATCATCTAAAATGTATGCACGAGCGGAAAGCCAAACCGAAAAATGAAAAACAAACAAAAAATATTCTGATCACGCGATCAATTATTTGATTTTCTCCCTTAGGATAAATACTGAAATCTAGCAACCGTAGAGAATGAGCATGATTTTGATTGTTTTTTATTGGACTCTGAAGTCCCGCGTAATATCGGGTGGCCACAATTAAAACATCTCTACTCTGACCCAGGAGCGCCATTTGAGAGGGGCTGGAGGGGGCGGAGCAATAACCCCCCAAGGAATTTGATTTTTCAGAAAATTTATCAACCATCAACTGTCAGATTCAAACAAAAATTTTAAAATTACTCAAACGCAAAAATAATTTATCAGGTTGTAAGGAAAGTTTCTGCCAAAAAAAGTTCTTAATAAAGTTAGGAAAAAAAACATGAAAGCAGTACCTTTAGTGCGGGTAGTTATCACCACCCGAATCTATGATTTTCTGCCAACGGTTTGGTAGTTTTTCAAAGCCTTCAGCCCAGAAACGTTAGGGCCGCGAGTCCAAAAACAGATCAACCTCATTTCGGACGTCCTGCGCAGAATTAAAGATACCATCAGCAAGACGTAGCTGCAGGTGTGAAAAAAGGTAGAAGTCCGAAGAAGCGATGTCGGGGCTATATGGTGGGTGTGGCAAAAGATCCCATTCGAGTCCATACAGAGTCTAGCCGGTGAATGCAGACACATGCGATCCAGCATTATCTTGATGAAACATTACCTTCTTTCGCCGGAACTCATTTTGACGTTTTGCCTTGATAGCAGCGTCAACACGGACTAGCATCTTGCTGTACACCTTACTGTCCATGGTTTTACATTTTTCTAGATACGCTTTGTGGATAATACCACGCAGTGTTGAATCCAGACCTTTACCTCCGGGGGGGAAATTTTGATCCCTGGGGGGGGGGGGGGGGTACACTAGTATTCCAACATGAAAATTTCTCTGATTTCATTAATATACCAAAACCTGCTAAAGCGGAATCTCCGAGGATCAGAAAAAGTTTCTGTCTTAACAAGTACCCCTCCAGTCGGGATTTTGAAAATCTTCTGTTTCCATAGATTATGCTATATATAAGTTTCTATTTTTTAATTTCAAATTGAAAATTTAAAAAACTTTTAAAAATTCTATTTAATTTAAGATACTCTTGTACTTTATTGTGCCCAAACCATTATTGAAAAGATAAAAAATAAGTGTGGCATTCTTAGGTTACTGTCACTCACTCCTAAATATAACTTATATAAGTTATGGTCATTTGTTTTTTATTTAATCTCATTATATCCTACAGTTTAACTTGCCATACAGGATTTGAATATCCCATTTCATAAACGTTTTGAATCAACATTGCTACAATTTACCTCTGAAATATTTCTATTAATATACAGTTATTCATGAAACAGCACCGAAAAATGGCAATAAATCACAATTAAATAATAAACTTCGTTACAAGAATAACAAACAGAGTTTACAAATAATACAATAACAAATTTTTATTATTTGATATTTACTTATTATTTAATAATAATGCTTTCAGACACAGACTCGGACAGTATTAAATGGAATAGGGAGATTTTTCTCCCTTTTTTCCTGGGGGGAGAATATAGTTGGGCAACGCCCTACTATGTTAAAACCTTTTACTGTAGATGAAATTTATTTTTTTTTCTTTTAATTTTTTAATTATTTTGTAACGTCCGCAATATTTTCAAACTTATGAAAGATAAAAATTATGTAACATTTCAAAATTTAAAATTGAAACCCCATTTGTATACTTCTATCTGCGTCTATGTTTAAGTATAACTTCTTAATATTAATGAAAACAAATCTTCCGTAACATTCATGTCCACTAAAGAAATAGAGATTTCACTCTTTTTTTAAATACTTTAATTTTATAAAATATTAATAGCAATTTAAATAGATAATACCATATAATGTGTATGTACTAAATAGTAATTATAATATTCTATATGTAAAACCATCAAATCTACCTTGTGTATAAAACTAATCCTTACTTCTTATCACGCACTGTTTTTGATAAATCGCATAAGTTCAGTATTAAATTTGTAATTGCTCACCTTTAAACTAAGCGAATGCGTCTTGGTTTCGAAGATGCATAATGTGTGATCACTGCATCGATGAATTCATCTGTTGGCTCCTCATCACCTTCGATAGATACTTTAATACACGATTGTAAAGTATCCTGCCCCATGCGATTTCTGAGTTTTGTCATAATTCTATTCATTGTGCTAAATGACCTTTCTACACTCGCTGTTGAAATTGGTACACACAATACACACAATACACAGTTTTTTCAAAACTTCGTATCCAATATCAGCTTTTAAAATGAAAGAAGCGACATCTGTAATGGTATCATCTAAATTACTGTGTGCAACGTACTTAAAAGAACGGAGATCTGCCACTGCTGCATCCTCTTCCTGAATTCCAAACAGATGGCACAGCTCCTTACACTGCTTTTCATTTATTTTTACAAATTCTCCAAAGCTTCGAAAAAATGCACATAGTTCTATTAAGCGCAGTGCTTTATCATTAAATCTTTCTTTAACTTGATGAATCATTTTTTCTATAAAAGTTTTTGCACTTTTTAAGCAATTTTTTTTTCGTGTCATTAAAATTTATGCTCTTAATTTCTGATGCATCACTCTCGAGACCTTTAATTTTAATGTGCACTTCGTTATTATCATTGTCAGTATCACAAAAGTTGGCAATTTCTTGCAAGTGATCAACTGTCCCAGAAACAAGTTGAGGAAGAAATGAAATGCTAAGAGTTTTCTTTTGAAGAATTTTGCTTAAATTCGATACAGCATTAAGTGTTTCATCCATAACGACTAAACCGATTATAAAACTAATATTAATCATTTCCAAGAGAATACCACCAGCTAAACTTGCTAAATCAGCACCATCCTTGTGTATGTGTTCGCATGCAATCATAATCGATTTAAAGGATAACTAGTATGTTGTGGCCATCACAAAACTTTCTTCTATCTCATATATGTCAATACTTCAAAATTCACTACCTCAGTGCCAAATTAAATGGCAATCTGTGTTCATCATGAGAATTCTAAAAATATGAAATTCTGTGCATTAGTTCTCGAAGTATGACGGTCACTGAAATCGTGTAAATCCAGCAAAATGCGCCACCTATTGGGTTATTTAGACCAGAACATAATTATCACCAACTTATGTCAACGTCTAACTGAATATGAAGTTTGAGGAAAATTCGTGCATTAGTTCTTGAGATAGAAGTATTGCGCAAATCATGACAAATGCAGCATAGAAGCACCACCTGTTGAGCGATTTGCAACAACACATAATCAGCAGCAATATTAATCAAGTTATACTTAAATCTGAAGTTTGATGAAAATTCGTGCATTAGTTCTTGAGATAGAGCTATTGAGGAAATAGTGCAAAATGCAGCATAGCAGCGCCACCTATTGGGCGATATTCACCAACACGTAGTCAGCATCATTTCATATCAAAGAGTAACTGAATCTGAAGTTTGATGAAAATGTGTCCATTAGTTCCTGAGATACAGCGATTGAAGAAATCGTGAAAAATGCTGTATAGCAGCGCCACCTGTTGAGCGATTTACACCAAAATGTACAAAATGTCAATTCATATCAAGGATTAACTGATTCTGAAGTTTAGTGAAAATTGTTGCATTAGTTCTTCAGATACCGCTATAATGGAAATTCTGAAAAGTGCAGCATAGCAGCGCCACCTGTTGAGCGATTTGCACCAAAACACAAACAGCACTAATTCATATCAAAGTATACATGAATCTGAAGTTTGTTGAAAATCCAAGCATTAGTTGTTGAGATAGAGCTATTGCGGAAATTGTAAAAAATGCAGTATAGCAGCGCCACCTGTTGAGCGATTTACACCAAACTGTACAAAACTTCAATTCATGTCAAGGATTAACTGAATCTGAAGTTTGTTGAAAATCCAAGCGTTAGTAGTTGAGATAGAGCTATTGCGGAAATTGTAAAAAATACAGTATAGCAGCGCCACCTGTTGAGCGATTTACACCAAACTGTACAAAACTTCAATTCATGTCAAGGATTAACTGAATCTGAAGTTTGATGAAAATCCGTGCATTAATTCTTGAGATAGAGCCACTGCGGGAATTGTAAAAAATGCAGCATAGCAGCGTCACCTGTTGAGCGATTTGCACCAACATGTAATCAGCATCAAGTCTTATCAAGGACTAACTGAATCTGAAGTTTCATGAAAATCCGTGCTTTAGTTCTTGAGATAGAGCTATTGCGGAAATCATAAAAAATGCAGTATAGCAGCGCCACCTGTTGAGCGATTTGCACCAACACGTAATCAGTTTCAAGTCATATCAAGGACTAACAGAATCTGAAGTTTCATGAAAATCCGTGCATTAGTTCTTGAGATAGAGCCATTTCGGAAATCATACAAAATGCAGCATAGCAGCGCCACCTGTTGAGCGATTTGCACCAAAAACTAATCAGCATCAATTTGTATCAGTGACTAACTGAATATGAATTTTTATTAAATTCCGTGCATTAGTTCTTGAGATAGAGCGCCCACAAAATGTATGTCACACACAGACACACAGACAGACAGACTCACAGACAGACATTTTGTAAAAACATGTTTTTCGGGTTCTCTGACCTCTAAAACGTGTAAATCCGTCGAAAACCGGAATTCGAAAATTTTCATGAATTCAATACTTTCTTCTTGTAAAGATAGAAGAAAGTAAAAATACAGCATGAACAGTACGGTAATTGCTAAGCCAGCGTATATCTCTTGCCTCAGGTATGATTTGAACGGGTTCTTCTAAAGCTTTCTGTATTTCGTGCAAAATTTTTCCTCTCTTAGGAGAACTATGAAAAAGTTTATAAATATCTTTAACTGTGTGAAAAAATCGTTTAATCATTATAGTCTTGTTTCTTGAATTAGTGACAACTAATGATAGAATATGGGATCTGCAATAAATGTAAGACACTTCGCATTGTTTAGCTTCTGAAATACGAGCACGAACACCAGTTATACTACCACTAAAGTTCGCTGCACCATCAAAAGAACATGAAACCAATTTATCATATGACATATTTCTTTTTTTTAAAGCATCATCTATAGCTAAAAATATTGATTCAGCATCAGTTCTTTCTAAGTATATTATGCACAAAAATCTTTCTCTTACTTCGCAAACTGGATCATGGACGGCGTGCCGCACCATTAGTGATAATTCACTTTGATTGTTTATGTTCGTCGACTCATCTCCCATTATAGAATAATACTTGCCATTAAGTATTTTGCCATCTGCTTTGTCTAAGATTGTGCCTATTAAGCTTAATATTTCAGAAGCAGTTGATTTACTTATGTAAGTCGATCTTCCACTTTGAGACTTAACCCAGTCGCGAAGAGTTTCATTTTCTCTCATTAAAATTCTTTGAACTAAGGGTTCATATTTTGTAGTATGGGGTATCTCCTCTTTAGCTAAAAAATACACACTCCTAATTAATGAAGATAAAGCTTGTCTATTTTTATCCCTTTCGTCTTCGCTGTATTGGATTATTTGTGTGTGTATAGGAGCATTTAAATTCTGTAATCTTTCATTTTCCATAAAAACAGATTTGCAATGTTTGTCTGATTTTGAGTGTTTTTCAAGTTTTCCTGTACTGCCAGTTGCTTTCCTAAAATTTGTGAAGGGCACTGATATGAATACTCCACTTGTTTTTTGGAATACCTCTACATCATTTTTTAAATGCTTTTCACACAGCTTGCAAAATGCACCACCACGAGTTCGATCAAAATACAGCCATTCATATTTATCTTCCCACTGTTTTTGATATTTGAACTTGCGTCCAACATTTTTATCTTCCGGTTGAGGTTGTCCACTAACAGTACTACACGAAGGTATCGAGGGTGGAACTATCGCATTGCAGGTTTCACTTTCATTCAAAGTTAGTTGAGAATTATTAATTTGATTTTCAACAGATGACTGTACTAAAGGTTCTTCACTACGTCTTCTTTTTTTAATTTGGATATAAGAAAATAATTTCGACTGTTTTGACATAATTCAATATCAAAAATAATTCCTATCTAATATTCAATTTAAGCTGTAATTTTTATCTGTAACAATCAAGACAGAAAAGCGCAATAGATTAACCAGACACAGTGTCGTCTAGAACTAGCGTCACCTAATTGCTTATTAGTAGACTTTGAAAATGAAATTTCCCTAGCATTCTACAATAAAATAAGAAAAATAAAATATTTTATGTTAGCGAACAAGTAAATACCGGATGTAATTTATAAAGTTTGCATAGAAATATTTAGACATTTTCAGTAACTAAATCTTTTTAAAACTATTAAGTATGAAAACATTTCTGTGCCTTTAATTCAGTTGTCCATACCCGCTCAAAATCTATTATAATAATGTTTTTGACAGCATAATCAATTTATCATTCGATAAATGAATTTGGTTTTTCCAAGAGAAAATTGCAATTAGATAAAGCAGTTATTTGTGTAATACGGGATAAACAAATGGATTATTACTGAAAGGATTAACTTTCAAGATATTTTATGAGTGAACGGAATAATAACAATATATCATATTTTAATTAAGAAACGCACAAATTTAGAATTTCACAATAAGGAAGTAATAATATTTTTTTTATGGGCTAGTACTTTGTAACAGAAAAAGTTTTATTTATGATACATGAAATTAATATTATAACCTCAAAAATATAATGAATAAATATTTCACTGGATAGGAAAAGCTTATTTAGATAAATTATTAGCGTGATATGATACATTAAATGAATTATTATGTTTATTGTTAAGATTGAATAATGGATATTAAGCGAAAAAATACATTTTATGGTATAACTTAAATACATTTTAGAGAAATTGAGAGTCTAATTAAAAATATCTAAATAATTTAATAATTGATGCAATTAGAGTAAGTAAGCCAAAAATATGTGATTTGACATCACACCTGTCAATAATGGAATCTTCTCCTAACCAGGAAACTTTTACGGTCCCAATGAAAGCAATTGTAGTATATTAAACCGCAAATATAAAATTGAAAGGGGTGGAAGAAAAATTCCGTTACAGACACATTTCCGTCGTAGAAAGTATCACGCAGTGCACTATTTTTGCTGGAACCGTATTTTTTTTTTTTTTTTTTTTTTTTTTTTTTTTTTTTTTTAAGAGAGGATTCCGCATTCCGCTATAGACAGGTTCTGTTTCCCAGACTTTACCGCATTTAATTTTTTCGAAAATGTTAATGAAATAAATTTATACCAGTTATTTTATAATTTTACAAAAAAAAAAAAAAATTGGAATTAGTATTTAACAACAATTTCTTACAGTTTAATCTCGTATATGGCACCAAAATTAAAATTTAAGTTTTACTACCGGTATGCTTTAAATAAATATTATGCAAGTATTAGCGGTATGCTAATTAATAATTATGTAATTTGTTTCTTCTTCTTCTTCTTTAAAATCTTATAACTGCTATTGCACACAAAAATGTGACAAGCACCTATTGTGCAAAAAGTTAGCTGAAAGGTTAAATATTAATAAACAGAATAAACATTAATTTCGTAATTTTTTTTTTAATTTGTACGATTTTTCGAATAGCTTGTAAGACTTACTTATACAAAGCTGTTATATGTCGTAAAAACTGAACCTATCTGTAACGGAATAATACCTTAGAAGGAACATTTCCTTGTAATTGACGACAAAAATGCTATGCAAGTATATCTGTTAAGACAGAATTTTTTAACGGTATCTTACGATTCCATCTTAACAGGTTTTCGGGAGGATTCGAAGGAAAATATCACTACTAGGAAAAATAAGGAGAAAGTCAAAAATTTCCTCCGGGGGGGACATTTTTGAATCCCGGGGGGGACGTCCCCCCCCGGGCCACCCCCTGAAATCAACACTGATACCACGGTAATCCCACCAGATACAAAGCATTATCTTTTTGTTAGTCAAATTGCGTTTTGCGATGCTGCCGTTGGGTTCACCGGGCGCACCGTTGGGTTCACCGGGCGCAGACCAACCTCCTTTTCGGCTTGCGTTGTTGAAGTAAATCCACCTATCGTCACAAGTAACGATCTGGTCCCGAATTTTGTCCTTGCGTTGATATTCGAGCAGATTAGTGCAGGCCTGAACACGTCTACCCTTATATGCATGAGTCAGCTCATGCGACACCCAAAGAGTGAACGTGTACGTTAAGTTTATGCAATGCATAGCGGGACTAATGGACATGGCACTAACTCTAACTCCTCAGCAAGCTCTTGAGTGGTTCAATACTGATGTTCTTCCACAAGTTCTCGCAGGAGGGCGTCATCAACATCAGTAGGCCGGCCAGAGCGCTCTGCTTCTTGAATGTCATAGTCCTTGTTTTTGAACTTTCGGTACCAAACCTTCACACTGTCACCAACAGTAGCACCTAAAGCTGTACACAAGATTCGGTGACATTCTATATCTGACTTTTTGCAACAGAACTGGAAGTAAATGCTGGTTCTAATCTGGTAGCGTGATAGTTCCATTTCAGACACCCTGTACTTAGTGATAAAGATATTTTTTTACAAATTTCACAACACAGTGTTATAAAGCAAGTCTTTTTCTTTCAAATGCCAAAAATCATTTGACAAAATATAAGCAAACACGTCAACGCGAACTGTTTGAAAAGACGATATTAGCTGTGGCGGGAAACTTCCGTTACAACCTAATATAAGATTTGATTGCAATAAAAACATATGCATGAAATAAATGCTTTATGCATAGAAATTAATAATTATCAAAAATACTTCCGGCAGGGTGGGGAGGCCTACCAAATGGCTTAAGTTCGCAAGCCCCACCCTGCAAAACTGTACCACGCAAATCTAATCTAACTTTTCAAATATCGGGAACAGCGCGAACGCAGTCCCGACTACCAAACATTGTGCGAAGAAATGGAATAGTACATGCAGTAGTACAACCGTTCAAGACTTTTGCATTGCGCGCCCCAACAAACTGCTTTTTTGCGAAAGTGTTAGTCGTCAGCAGTCCGGTGTGCAAATGAAGTGCAATGGACAACCTCCGACTGAAAGAGATCCATTCTTGATCAAGGTATCTCAGGCGCCAATTAACTGTGACAACGAAAAGGAAAAGAACTTGTGTTTGCAATAAAATATTATTTATCTCCCCCCCCCCCCCCAAAAAAAAGCTGGTGTGAGAATTATTTCCTTTAACAATGGAGTTGTATTAAACGATTCAGGTGCAAAGTACTTATATTTTCTGCCCTGGATCAGAAGAACTCTTTTCAGTGATTTTGACGGCTGAAATGTAACTGCAGCATCGGAAGATGAACCTCCTTCCGAATATTTTCAAACTAACACCCGTTTTTGAGTGTACTCCACCATTCTGAACGATGATCATGCAAATAAATTGGATTACGACTGTGTGGTATTTATTTATTAGGGAAGCACAAAAGATTCTACTGTTGATGTGATTATTCATTACTTTCTTCCACCTTTACAAGAAAAAAGTATTGGATTCGTGAAAATTTTCGACTTCCGGTTTTCGACGGATTTATACGTTTTAGAATGTCCTGAACACGATTTGATAGTTTTTAGAAAATGTCTGTCTGTCACTCTGTGAGTCTGTACGTGATAAAAATTTTATTTGCGCTCTATCTCAAGAACTAATGCACGGAATTTCACAAAACTTTAGATTCAGTTAGACCTTGATATAAACTGGTCCTGATTAGTTTTTGGTGAAAATCGCCCAACAGGTGGCGCTGCTATGCTGCATTATTCATGATTATCGCAATAGCTCTAACTCAAGAAAAAATGCACGAATTTTCATCAAACTTCAGATTCAAATAGTCCCTGCTAAATTAGTGCTGTTTAATTTTTGGTGTAAATCGCCCAACAGGTGGTGCTGCTATGTAGATTTTTTTACAATTTCCGCAATAGCTGTATCGGAAGAACTAAGGCATGAATTTTCATCAAGCTTCAGATTCAGTTACTTCTTGGTATAAATTGGACCTAATTAGTTTTGGTATAAATCATCCAACAGGTGGCGCTGCTATGCAGAATTTTTTACAATTTCCGTAATAGCTCTATCTAAAAAACTAATGCACGGATTTTCAACAAACTTCAGGTTCAGTTAGAAGTTGTCAAAGTTGTTGATAATTAGATTTTGGTGTAAATCATCTAACCGGTGGTGCTGATATGCTGCATTTTTCAGGAACATGTATAAGAAAGAAGAAAGTTTTGGGATTGCCTCATCCGGCTAGTTTTTCACTCGGTAACGCGAATGAAATGATTGAACTGGATCGATTCACAGATTATTTTTTGTTTGTTACGATATGCTACTTTTGGATTATTTATGCGATCTTATTTTACAGATTTTCTCTTTAATCAGTGGAATGTTTATATTATTTATTGACATCAGGATTTATGAACAAATTTACTTAAAAATAAATTAAAGCTTTCTGTCACGGAAATTATAAAAGACAAAAATTTATTTCAAAATTCCGGTGACGTTGCAATTTGGGCATTAAAATTATGTGGGACAGAGTTTAAACCACCATGCCGGAAAAGGTAAATACTCAAAGATGCAGGGATCGCATTATTTAGAATCCTTAATCAGTAATCTTCATGGTGATTTTATTTAAGATATGCTATACAAGAATACGATGAAGATATTATTTTCAAAATGGTGGTAGAACAGTCAAATTTTCCCTATAGAATGCGAACCGTGGATGTAGTAAACACGGTAGTATTTGCTTCTGTTTATCCATGTTCAAGATTCAAGTGCTTTTAGAAATTTAAACCAAGCATAATCAAAGATACTATACTCCATGCATTGGTATGTTTGTCTGCCTGTCTAAATGCACAAGTGTGCTAAAATAAACAATAAATGATGAAAAATCATTTAAAATTTATTTTGGTGATTTTAGTAGCATGGGGAGTATTATTTATTAGGTAGTAAATGCTTAGGAAATCATATACTTTTTAAACTAATGAAGTAAATGAAAATATGGTTTTCGCATATAAAAGGATGTTTTCATATTCATGTTGTATCAACTTTCCTTTTTAAAATGGAAATACCCACTTTTGAGACTTTATTTGAGTTCATTGGATTAAATCAGCCCAGAAAAATACACAATTTATAAGTTAGAAAAAATCATGAGTCACGATTGGAGAATATTAGGGATAAATCCACGTGGCAAGCTTTAAATTTAGTGATTGCGACTTAAGTAATTGCCTATTTGCTAATGCCTTGTTATGCCACTACTGGGGCCTTACGCTCGAGTCTACAGAAACTTTCAACAATCTTTTTGTCCTCATAAACAGGGTTGAAACAATCGAAACAGAAGATGGCATTGACGATGTCGATTTTGAGAGAAGATTTGATTCAAATACTCTGTAAAAAATATGATTTAATGTTTAATTAACTGCTTTATATTTTATCCACAACCGAAATTTTAATACTAATATCCTATCTCTGTTTACAGGGTTGAATTCAGACACTTTTCTCCAGGAGGGATTTCTGTGGCTCCGGAGAGGACATTATAGCGCTTCGGGGGGGGGGGGGGGGGGGCTTCTCATTGCTTCGGAAGAAAATGTCCCCCCTGAATTCAACACTGTCTGTTTGCTATCCTTGTCCAAGTTGGTAACTAACAAAAAAAAAAAAAAAAAAAAAAAAAAAAAAAAGACGAGTTCGTATAATATTATATTATCAATTATATAATTGATGAATTTAGGGAATGGCTCAGTTGCAGGGCTGCCACAGGCGACTATTTTTCTATCCTATTCGCACCATTATTTAATAAAAAATAGATTTTGTAGTATATTTCTCTTGCAAATGTTGTCGAACAGTAGGTCAATAATTTTTGTTTTGAGAAAGTGGTGTGAGGTAGAATTAGAAAATAGTTGCCTGTGGCAGCCCTGCAGTGGCGATATCCCATTCACAAGTCAGTGAAATGTACTCCGAAAGCTTGAAATTTAACATTTATTAACGGTGGGTCTGCTCAGATATGTAGATCTATGATTTGAAAGTCTAATATTGACTTGAGAACGTGAGTTCAAAACTCGCCTTATCCAAAATTTAAAAAATCGCGTTTTCTCTATCAAGCTATTCTATTGGTAAACCTGCGCCGAAACAATACTACAATCTGCCCCTTGGCAGAACTAGCTTAGAATCAACTAGTTTTATCCTGTATTTCTGCCACAGTAAAATCTTGGTTTTCAATGAAAACCAATGGACGCAGCCAGAGGTTTTTCGCGATTGGTTTCACAAAATTTGATTTTCTGGATAAGGCGAGTTTTGAAACACATGTCCTCACTTGATTTCATTCATGTACTTGATATGCGTCATATCTTGATTTTATTAAAATTATTCACGCTTGTTTCTGTTTACATTTCATAAATACATATTATATTGCACTACGGATAATATATTTGTCTGAAATATTAAATGCAATACTCTTAAAGAAAAATAAAGTACGGGCACGTTACAATGTTGACAAATATTGTCTGGGAAATTGGGGTAAGTAGAGTACGAGCGAAATGTCTCCTCTCTGTTCTAAATCAAGCATAGAATAATAAAATTTCTTTTAAATTTTGGAACCACTCAGAGCAAGCTCCGCCCTTCCCGTAATGCACAAGGCAAAACGGGCGCGATCATCAAAGGCCGCCTCCACGGTTAGGTGGAACGCGGCCGACTTCACGCTCGGGACGAAACCCCACTCCACATCATCGTGGTTGGGTTTTCTGCGAAGTTCGGTGAGCGAACTCGCTAATCATACTATAGAAATGATCCTATGAAGTATGATCTTGCTGAATAAAATCACTGCAAAATTAGCATCATATCGTACCTTTTGCTGATTCCGGTATGAAAGATTAATTTTCTTGAATGCTTTTAATTATAGCTATTTACTACTATATTCTGCTATGCAAAGTGCTATTTTAAAAGTGATTGTATAAATTAAATGAAGCTTGCAACAGTTTTTGATAGGACGACGTGCATTTTTGTCATTTTGAGAAACACCGAAAAGTTTTGTTACTTCCGTACATTAAAAAAAAAAAACTCTGATGGTAAATTAATCAAACCAAAAACTTCAAGATTAGTAATTTTAAATTACTAACGTTGTAATGCAATAAAAAAATAAAGGAATTGAAAAAGATTAATTAATAAGTTACTTAATAAATCAATTGAATTGAAATATATAAAATGTATTAAATTACAAAAAAAAAAAAAAAAAAAAGAAGAAGAAGATTGTCTCTATACTAAGAAATATTTCACTACATCATATATTTTTCATTATAAGATGATTAAAATATTATTTTCTCTAAATCAAATTCCTTTATCTTTTATAAGTAGATGTAAAATTTAAAATCTCTTTAATTTTTTATCCAAAAATCAACATTTCTTATATTCTTTTATCTCAGCAAAAAATATTTTTAACTGTACAAAAGCAATTTAATTTTTTTTTCTTTCATCTTTGTCATATAAAACAAGAAAGAAAAAATCATGCGTTAAGCATAAGTTATAGAACACTTTCCAACGCAGTCAGAGTAATGTAACAAAACTGCACAGTTTAATAAGTTGGAATATTACGTCTAATTCAAACATATGTAAACGCATAACACATTTCAAAAACCCATTTCAGCTGTTTCCACCTACAATCGGGAAATTATCCGAATTCTTTGAACACCCCTGTATATGATGTATAGATTTGTAACTGTTAACTATATGCAAGCCAAAATTTAGTTCAGTTAAGAAATGCATATAAATCAGTTGAAAATTCCCTTCAGCCATTTCCGCTAATAAGGAGAATGGTATGTGAATTCTTTTGTGCAGCTCTGTATATGAGGTGTAGAATTTATATACTCCTACAACGAGTAACATGCAAAACATTAGTTCAATTTAAAAGTGCATATGGAATTTTAAAACGAACTTTCAGCAATTATTACCCAAAGACAGTACTGTAACCAATTTCTTTTGTGCGTCCCTCTAAGTGAACGACAAATGCTACAAATGCCCTATTCCAGGGATGGCGAACCTTTTTGAATATGCGTGCCAAAAATTTCAAGATTATTATGTACCAACATTCTAACGTGCCAGAAACGTTTAAACTTAGATAAAATCCAACAATTAATATTTTATAGAAATTTTACTTAAACTTTTTTACACTTATACTAAATTCGATTCCTAACTTATTTATTATGTTGTATTTATTCACTAATATAGCCATGTCTTATCGAATTCCGTATTAATAATCTATAAATTAGTTTTTCTTTTATTGTATACTTCCGAATAAGATCATTTTTAGTTCTTCAGGTAGACGCAGGTTCAATAGATGCATAATTATTTACACGATCAGTTAAAATTCAATTTTCGAAGTTAAAACCTAAACATAATAAAACCTAAAATAACTTAAAACCTTAAACCTAAATAAAATAAAACCTAATCTGAAGTAGAAGCGTGCCATTTTGGTATATTACTAATACAAACTATCTCTTAAAATTCAATTTTCAAAAATAGAACCTTTGAAATTGTATAGAGAAGCAAAACGATTTGGAAAACACTACAAAGTTAAATGGTTTGGCGAGAAAATGACGTTACAGGGCGTTTCCAACGAAATTTATAATACCTTAATTAATTCAAAAGTAACGGATTATTTTAATGTGAATTACGTACCTGTTACACGAAAAAAAAATTTTTTTGTTTCTAAAAAAAAAACATAAAACGGATTGTTTGTTCTCCATAAACTGAGTATAATCTATATTTTTTTACGCGTGCCAGAAAAATTTTCTTACGTGCCAGAATCGGTACGCGCGCCATAGGTTCGCCGTCCCTGCCCTCGTAATCATCTATTAGTGAAATTCAGTGATTTATATCAGTTTCAATACATTTGAAATAGCTTAATCTCATTAAAATACTCTGCAAACGATTTTTCCCCATATACCATAATGTAATGGGCTTCTTTTTGAATGCCCCTGTAAATGAACTATCAATCCCACATACTTCATATACAATACCAAACATGCCTTGGTGACTTTAAATAACGTTTATCAATTGCGTGAAAATCAGAGTAAATTTACGAGAGTTAGAGCGTGGACAGACGGACATACGAACTGAATGCATAAACACTTTTCAACTTTGTTAGAAAGTGTTAAAAAATTTCATTCCAGCAGTTTATCTGCATCAGGATGTTTAGATTATTGATACCTCAGACATCTCAGCTACTAAATGTAAGGTTGTCCCACACAGCACACTTGGTTACAGCAATGTCTCGGAGACATCGCAACGTCCCTTTATTGTCACGTCTCAGTGCGATGTAACTAGAGCGTCTCCGAGATGACAAGAAAGACTGTCGCTGAGATCATCCCTTGCGACATAATGGAGACACAAGTTGCCGTTTTCGCCCATGCGCAAATACCTCCAAGTTACTGGCGCATGCGTGAACTTAATGGCGTCAAAGATAATTTGTAGAGAAGGATGTGCGCGTGCCATGTGATTGCTCCGTGTTTGGATTTGATATTGTGTATTGTTTTTACTATTTATAAAGTGGTGCTTGGATCATTTTAGACAACAGCCTGCCGCTCAGAGAACCCCCCTCTCAAAGCTCCAAAGTGGTGTTTCTTCAGTTTAGAAATTTTTAATTAACTATCTGGAAGAAATATAGTGTTTTGTTGTTTGTTTGTGTGTGTGTGTGTAGATAATAAAATTATAAGAGCCTCCTGACATTTATATTTTTACAATAAAGCTTATGAATATATTATTTATCTGTGTCATAAATACTGATTTTTTTTTTTTTTTTTTATGAAGGACAATTATAAGAATATACTTAGAATAAAAACTAATACATCATTTCGTCTCATACTATTATATAAACAGTATTGCTCATAAAACATGTATTGTAATTTTTTTTTTCTGTTATTTGATTGAATTGATATAATAGAAATATTTATCCAATAATAGTTATTAAAGTTTATCATTTACTGCTTTAAAAGTATATATTTGATTTTTTTTCTTTTTTTTTTTTTTGACTAAAGGATATATTTAAATTTTTAGAGGGGGGGGGGGGTATATATAGCTTAATAAGTTCTCTAAAAAATACTAAAGAAATTATAATGTGTACATTTCGATTGCAAAAATAAGCTTGCAAATATTGTAATCTATAAAAATTAGCATTTTATGGAGATCTACTTTTAAATGATTAACAATTGATCTTCATCAAGTATAAAATGCTTGCATTCATAAATATGAGTTTTTTAATTAAGTTTGAATCAATACAATTCATAGAGTGAAAAATTAAATATATATGATGTAAAACAAGCAACTCAAGAGCAATTGATTGAAAGAAAAATGTTGTTTTATAGTTTGTTTAAAATGGATGAGAAAAAAATGTAAACAAGCTTAGAATAAACACTAATACATCTCTTCGTCTCATACTATTATATAAATAGTATTGTATGAGTTTTCTTTTTGCTATTATTTGGTTGAATTGATATAACAGAAATATTTATTAAACAATAATTATTAAAGTTTATCATTTGCTGCTTTAAAAGTATATATTTGATTTTTTTTTTTAAGCTAAAGGATATATTTAAATTTTTATTTGTTTATTTTTTGAAAATCTACCTCTATACAGATTAAAGAAAACACACAATGCAAAAAAGCTGACTGAAATTACTACATAATTTGAGAGTACATCATATTGAAATTTATTTAGTTTAGTATTGTTGTTTATGTGTGGATGGGATAATAGAATTATAAGTGTCTCCAGACATTTATATTTTTGCAATAAAGTTTACATTTTTTACCCTGTATCTGGGCCAAAAATATTGATTTTTTTTTGTTTTTATGAAGAGTAATTATCAAATTTCTTATTAAATGTAATTAAATATGGGGGGGGGGGGGTATGGCTTTTACAGAACTCTATTTTTTGAATCGGTAAACTGCTATTTGCTAAGATAATAAAATTGTATTAGTCATTGATATTTTTGCATAATAAGTAGTACTTATGAAAATATTGTGATTATATACATATGTCAGGCTTTATTTATCATTTAAAAAGTCTGTGTATAAAATAAGCAGGAATATTTTAATTTCAACCTGCTGGTATAATAAGGTTTGTTTTTGTTTATATTCAAAAGCTTATGTTTAATTTATGAAAAAATAAATTACAAAAAAATATATATATTAAAAGTTACAAAATATTTAGCATCTGCATGATGAATAATAAATGAATAATTATTTGCTAGAAACATATTGTTTTTTCTATCTGATAAATTTCTTTAATTCTAATACAGCGTTTCTTTAATTTGTTGATTTATAATTACTGAAGATAATTGTTAAACTTTGCAAATTCGAAGGTGATAAAAAAAAATTCCATTGTAATTAACATCAGGTTATTTGTAAATAATTGCAATAAAAATAGTTATTACAAATAATTAAATTATTATCATTATTATATCTATATTAGAGTATGTAAAACTTGTGTATATATGCAAAAAGATTTATCAATATCATGTTTATGACTGAGCTAAACAAATTTTGAAACTTATTTAGCTGAATTATTTTAATCTGTAGATATGTGGAGTTTTATCATTAATCAAGTATTTATTTATTTTTAACATAATATCATAGTACAAAAAACTGCAAAATTTAACCCTTTTCACTTCAAAGACTCTGTTGGAAAAAAAAAGGGAGGGGCAATATATTGCTTAATAAGTTTCCTTAATAATACTTAAGAAATTAATGTGTAAATTTGGATTATAAAAATAAGCTTGCAAATATTGTAACGTATAAAAATTAGTATTTTATGGCGATCTACTTTTAATGATGTTTAATAATGTATCTCCATCCGATATAAAATGCTTGCATTCATAAATATTATTCTTTTAAATAATTAAGTTTGAATCAATGCAATTCATAGATTGAAATAGTGAAATATATATGATGCAAAACAAGCAGCTCGGAAGCATTTGATAGAAAAAAAAATTCTGTTTAAAATTGATGAGCAGAATTGTAAACAAACATAGAATAAACACAAAACACCTCTTCATTTGATGCTATTATTTAATAGTATTGCTCATCATAAATCATGTATTATATAAGTTTTCTTTTCTTTTTTTTCTGTTTGGTTGAATTGATATAATAGAAATATTTATTCAACAATAGTTATTAAAGTTTATCATTTGCTGCTTTAAAAAAAAATTCAATTTTTTTACCTAAAGAATATATTTAAATAAAATCATAAGATGAAATGCAATATTTCACCTTGATTCAGTCACAAAATATACAATATGAACTTTAAAATGCTCACTGTTTTACTTAAAAGGCAGCAAAAAAAATAAATAAGTAAATAATAATAATAATATAGACGTTACAATTTAACAAATTACAAATATACAGATTTTACAAATTTAAAATAAATTATACATTTTTTTAACTTGTAACATCCATATTATTATTATTTTTGTTAGCCATTTAAGTAAAACAGTGAACTTTGTAAAGTTTATATTGTATATTTTGGTATATATTTAAATTTTTACCTGTTTATATTTTGTAAATCTGCACCTATAGAGAATAAGGAAAACTCATACTACAAAAAAAAGCTCGATGAAATTCTGGATAATCTGAGAGACATCATACTGAAACTTATTTCTGTGTGGAGGAGATAACAGAATTATAAGTGTCTCCAGACATTTATTACAAGGGAATTTATATTTTTTGTAAACAAACATAGAATAAACACCAATTCGTTTCATACTACTGTATGAATATATATCATATTATTAATATAATACATTATACAATAGTATAGCTCATCATAGAGGTTTCTTAAGAAAGTTATCACAATCATAATACAATAAAATAATTGAATTTCTGTGCAAGAATAAGTGGATTTCGTTGCAAGATTTTATTAAATACAAGAAAATTTAAAAATCAGCTAAAAAATATTTAACATTTACTTGGCCTAGCTTCAGTTAAGTGCAGCCCTAAAGGAAAAACAACAACAACAACTGTAGAGCAAAATGCAGCAACAAAAGGGTGAGGGGTGGGGGGGGGGGGGGAGCCTGCATGTCAGTAGACCGATTTTCACCACTATTTCTGTTTAGTGATCTCCTCCTTGTTTAATGAAAGAAATTATGTTATTAAATAAGGTATGTTAGGAGAAAGAAAGGCAGTATCACATCCAGATTGCTATTCAGGAATAGTGGCAGTAATTAGCATGTGAGTTTGCCAATATTGTGTACCATCATTGTCTGAGAGTAAGGGAGGAGTAGACTCAAACTGTGTGTATTAGAAAAGATTCGGGAAACATTTAGTAGCATATTACCTATACAATATTTTTTTTAAACTGATCAGGGTTTGTTGATATATATCAATGGATATATATCTCGATGTATTTTGATATATATTTATTTTTAAAATATCAAGATTTTTGGTATTTTCGTAAACTTGATGTTTATTTTCAAAATATCAAGATATTTGATGTTTTGTATATTTGATATTTATTTTCAAAATATCACTGAGCAAGATAATTTTGACATTTTCAATTAAAAGAAGTGTAAATGAAATTTTCAATTGTTATTAACTGTATCATTCTGCAGATAAAAAACTTTGTTTCTGGCTCTGGCAGTGACTTTTTTATCCAAAGGAAACAAATATTTTCCCCAAGTTTTATGTTTGAAGCTTTTATTTTTAAATGTAGAACTAATAATTAGGCGAGATAATTAATTCAAAACAGCCATTGAAAGATATACTGTCTAATTTAGATAATCCATTATATAGCTTCATTAGAAAATAATCTTTTCCTATATTGGTTCAGTTTAGTATAAACTATAGGTAATACATGTTAGGAAATAAAAAATAAGACAAGCTTACATTTATAATAAAATTCTTTAATTTAAAAACTATTTTGTTTTAAAAATTTCTGATTTCTTGATATTTGACACTGAATACGATAATATATATATATATTAATAACTGCATAAATAAAATTATATCTGTTTTCAGTTAGGTAATCTTCAATTTTGTTCTAAGTAGAAAAAAGAAAGTAGGAAAAGAAAAGCAATGCATTTTTAGAATATTGTTTAAGTAAATTTTCATGTTAAGTGCAATATGTTTTAGTTTCTAATTTATATTATGCTTGAAAATATTTATTGTCAGCTAACTATTAAATAATTTGTCATTTAACTATTAAATAATTTATCAGCAAACTAGTTAACTATTTTGAAAATATCGGATATTTTTGAAAATACCATGATATTTACGAACCCTGGAACTGATCATATCAATTATAAATTTTACTTTTTGAACACTATTCTAATAATTTAAGTATTACTCAGAATACTGATGATAAAAGCCCATGAAAACTGATTTTCAGAATAGACAAAGATTTAGGATGGTAGAGTCTTGCAATTAAATACGATAGTAAAGCCACTTAGACTGTGGATTATATTTAGAAAGAATATGGTACTGCATTAAGTACTTTTTCAGCAAATATTCAGATCATATCTTAGATCACATTTTTCTGGATGCCTCAGATTTTATAGAAATCGCACAAACTTCCAATATCATAAAAAATATTGTATTTCTGTAAATGCAAGAAAATTTAGGAATCAGAGAAAAAAAAATTGACATTTACTTGAGCTAGCTTGAGTTAAATGAGGTCCTGAATGGTTAAAACCAAGTATATTTTTTTACGTAAAGTACAGCAATTAAAGTGTCATAGGGCAAGAGTTGTGAGTCTGGATGCCAGTAGCTCGATTGTTACCACTATTTTTGTATAATAATCTTTGTCATAAATTCTGTTTTTAAAAAGATAAAGATTGTTATTCGGAAGCAGTGGTGACAATTGGTGTTTGAGTTTGCCAATATCGTGTGTCACCACATGTAGAAGGCCTCTAATTCAACTGAATTGTTATCCTGGGATCACACATATGGATGATCTGCCTGAATACCATAACCCATACTCTTTGTCTGATACTTTTATATAATTATACGTAATAAATTTCTTCATGAATTATTTAGTAGCGATGTATTCTACTTATACAATATTTTTTTTTAAGTGACTATCTGTTAAAAATTTTAGTATTCAAACACAATTCCAATAATTTGAATACCTGGAATATAAAGTGGTACAAGTCCATAAAAACTGATTTTTAGAAATTTAGAGTAGGATAAAATATTTGCGATAAAGTAGAGGAAAAATACAGTACTCCATTAAGAAGCTACTCCGTCCGGCGAAAACACCCGTTCGCTAATGTTAATCCAATGAAAGAAATTTTGTAAGATATCTCGTCTGAATTTCAGTATTTTTAAATCTTTTTTTTTTTTTTTCATTGGAAAGCTGAGATTGATCTCTACATCTGCCTTTTCTTACTTTTTTGATTTTATTTTCAGGTATTTTTAATTGGGACACTTTCACTTTCGAAACCGGTTTCAAAAGGGCAAGCATACTCATAAAAGAAATTTTTGAACAAAATCGAAAAAGTAAAAAAACGGCCTTTGTACAAACCGACCTCAACTATCCAATGCAAAAAAAAAAAAAAAAAAAAAAAAAAAAAAAAATCATTTAAAAATATTGAAATGCAAACAAGATATCTTTAAAAATTTCTTCCATAGGATTAGAATTAGCAAGTGGGTCTTTTCGCGCGACTGAAGTAGCGCAAGCATTTTTTTAAGAGTATCTATCATGTGTATTATGCATGCTAAAAAATCATGTATGCTAAATTTGCATTTCCATTTTATTAGAGGATACAAGAAGATTTAAGATTCGAAAAGAAAATTTTTGATGTACTACATAAATGTCACTAGTACTATATTTCTATTATTTTCTAATTCAAAATATCCTGAATGAAAAATAATAGAAATATGAAATTGAGTTATTCTGTGATGCATTTGAAGGGCACACTGGGGCAGCCACAGATTAGGCCCCCACTTGTAAGTGGGGACGTGAACGATAATGTGTTTTAATTAAAGCAAAATAATAATAACAGAAATGTCATAGGGTGAACCTGCATGTCAGCAGGCCAATTATCACCAGTGTTTCCGAATAGTAATATTTGCCTTATTTAATGACAGAAATTTATCAAATTAGGTGAATATTGCTATTCAGATGTAGTGGAGACAATTGGCATCTAGGTTTTCTTACTATAGTCCACTCATTACAGAACAGTACTAGCAGAGAAAGATCGCATAGTTGTCACAATGTGATATCTCATAGATGTGTTGTGCGATGCACTGAAGACGTTGCAACGCAGCGTCACATAGATGTCACAATGAGCTATCTCCCCAACAAACACAGAACTTGTGGGCCACTGATGGGTTCGTTAGCCTTGGCCGAAAGTGTTCGATGGCGGCCCGCTATCATTGGCCGTAACGGCTCCGTCAAAAAAGTGTCACGCCGGACACAATAAGGCCGGAAGGAAAATGGCCGCAAGTACAATAAGTTGCCCACAAACGCGCCATTAACGGTCATCTAAAACTGATATTTAGCCGCAAACTGGCCACAATTATACATTTAATGGCATTCCTCAATAAAAGCTTGCCACAGCTATGCCATTAAGGGTCATTTTAAATAAAAGCTAGCCACAAGCCAGACACACTTATGCCATCAATGGGCATAATTAATGAATGCAAGCCGGAGGCTAGCCACATTTGTGCCATCAATGGGCATCATTAATGAATGCAAACCAGAAACTAGCCACATCTATGCCGCTATTGGTTATCATGGATGAAAACTAGCCCGAAGCTGGTCGGAATTATATTGTTTAACCCCCCACAAAAGTTCAGTAAATGATTTTTTTGGAGGGGGGGGGGGGGAGACAGAAAATTTTTCTTCTAAAAAATATTTTGATAAAAATTAGAATCTAAATTTCCTGGTTTTGAAGTGTTTATCTGAAAACAGTTTATATTATAAACTGTTTTCACATATTATATATTATTATACTATGTAAAATTTGGAACAGGTCTAGGAAATTTTATTTTTTTAAATATGTTCTCGTAACACCATCCTGACTTTCATACATGTTTTACTTTAACCTAGACTTAAGTTAAAAACAATTTTTATTAAAAGTCAAATAATAATTAAAAAAGAATAAATTTTACAGAACAAAATGCATTTAGATCCTAAATTTTATCAAAATATTTAAGACTGTTCTCAAATCAAAAGGGTCAACTTTCTGACATAAGTTTTAATTCATTTTTGTTAGGATACGCATGAAACTAGAAGGTGTTCAGAAACTATGCCATCAAACTGTTTTTTCCGTTTTCTTGTAAACGCCATAGATCTTTCAGAAAATACTGTCAAACTGGGCATTTTGAACTGAACTTCCGAACGAAAGAAGAAAATCCAGTCAGTAAGGGGAGAAAAATGTCGTGTCACGTGATCAAAATCGCTTATAACCCAATAGGTAATTGATTGATCAAAAAATCGAAAACACAGTTAGATTCCAAAGTCAGGCTTTCCAATTTTATATCTTTCCGTTAAAAAATGAATTTGTAAATATGTCAAAAGGTTTTGCGCTTGTTGAGCAGAGCAGTTGAGAACAGCCTTAAAAGATAATTCCAATGGAGGCATAACTGAGCCTTATCTGCTCATCACCTTTGAACAGAACAAATTTCAAATTTGCTGTTAGTAAATGAACGTACAACAATATTCAACCTTAAATATTTTTATAGAGACATAGTCTCCTAAAAAATTTCTTTTTTGTGGTTGCTTTAGTTTTTATAAATGTTGAGATTCCTAAACAGCTGCAAGAACCAAATTTACAGTTAACAAAGAAAATTCGATAACAAAGCCTTTAATGTATTTTTAAAAAATATTGAACATATGCTAGCCAAAAGAGCAATTTTTTAACTAGTTTCTTCATTTCCATTCAAATTGTTATATAACAATTATATCCGACGCTTTTATAGTACCATGTTTTACACAGAATTTCTTACCTGGATGATGTTTCTTTTAATTATCTGGAAAATAAAATACAAGACCACAGGAGTTTTATTTTTGTAAACTGAGAAAATGCTAACTTTATTAATCATTAGAATTTAAAACGATTTTTTAAGATAGATTATTTATGTAATTTGGTACTTTAAATTATAGTTGAAAATATGCCACTTCACTACAATAATTTCTTTAGTGTATAATTAATCGGGGGGGAGGGGGAAATAAGTGTCTATAATGTAATATGATGTTGTTGTAGTCTGTTAAGGTCTTACCCCCCCCCCCCCCCCCCACACACACACACAAAACCCATCCTTGACATACCTCATTTCATGAACTATAAAAGAAATTAATTTTCATCATACATTCAAAGTTTTTTTTTTTTTCAAAATTATTATGAATTGACAGAAGACCAGTTGGCACCACTTTTATTTTTTTTTTTTCATTAATCAATCTTAGAATTTATTAAAGGCAAAGAATATTTTTTCAAAATATTGGTGGCAGTTTGTGTTTTTTTTTTTTTTTTTTTTTTTTTTTTTTTTTTTAACAATATATAACCGCCACCACTCATGCACTAATCGTTCATGTTTTTTTCCAAATGAACTAACACTTCATAATAAAAATATCTTTGTTTTTCTTACTCTATAAGGATCATTAAGTAATGAGCACTTTATATTTCATTTTTTAACAATGTTACCTAGACTATCAAAAATTCAAATTGTACTATACAATATTATCCATATTAAAATTGTAATTTCAACACTCACTATAAACAAACTTTCATTTAAATCATAACAGTTTTTGAAGAGCAGTTAATATTTAATGTGTCATCTCCAAGCAATACTAATGTATAATTTGTAGCATATTAGTTTTTCAGGCCGTCAAAGTTTAAAATATATAATCTACATAAATCCAGATATTTATTGAATTAAACAAAATATATAAAAACTATTAATTATTATTTAACCCCCATTTTTGTTATGAAGCAAAGAAGGTGGTTTTCTTAGAAGGAAAAAGAGAAATGCTTTATTTCTTTTATTTCACTTTCCTAAAAACAAAATATATTAAAACACTAGAACTGGATGTCATTTTGTCACACAATTTTATTTTTCACCAAAAATGTAAAGCAAACAAAAATAATTTTTTAATTTATTTACAAGTTGATCAAATTTATTACAAATACATTACAAGTAAAATTATTCCTGTTAGAATCGTGCTATTAGTCAACAAATGTTGATAAAAGAGCTGAAAATCCACAGCCATCTTCTTAAAGAACTTTATTTCCAGATTTTCATATTTTTCTGTAAAACAAAAGAAAAAACAGAAATGAAAAATTAGTTTTGCAGAACAAAATTTAAATGTTTTTAAAAAATCATATTGAAAAATCAAATTATGGAGATACACTACTATTTATCACTTATATTTTCTACTTTCCAGTACTTGAAATAATTTGGTCTTGCAGTTCCACCACAAGGGAGAGCGTAGTTTGAAGCATAATTAACTCAATTGTTTTTGTAACTCATAAATTGTTATAATTATAAAAATTATTTGGTGATTTATTGCTTGTACCTGGCTAACAAAAAACTGCTTTTAAAATTATTAAGTTCAAAAAATATTATATTACCATTGGAAACATGCCTATGTACATTGTTTCGTTAATTTTAGTATATCAGGAAGTGAGTGAAAAATAGAATACAAAATTTCATCTTAATACAGAGATCAAGTTAAATAAAAGAGTGCAAGAAACAATAAAGCTGACACTATCTCAGAATTAAATTTTACTCTAAATACTGTTAATTTAAAAAAAATGTGCTGCACTTTATGACTTTTTATGGACTTGGGGGGGGGGGGGGGAGGCCATTGTTGCAGGGCAAAACCAGAATAGGCAAATGATTAGGAATTTATGCCTAAATATCTTTAAAGAAATGTTTAGCGAGCCATTGTCATACTAGTAAATGAACAAAGTTTTAATGATTAGTTTTGAAGACATTCAATATTAAAAACCTAGCTAATTTTGGGTATCATCTAAAAGTGAAATTGGTTGCATTATAATTCAGATTACATACACATTTTATTAATTACTTTAACACTAAATATTATTAGCATTAGAAAAATGCTAAATAAACTGCTTAAACATTATAACAAGTAGCTGAATAGTGAATAAATATTAACAGTTCTTACAAATTCAACCATTTCTTTTTCAATGACTATGTAAGTTCCTGCTATAGTAACAGCTTAAAACATTTTTTCATACATTTTAATAAATTGCAATTTTAATTGTTTAAAACTAAGTTCATAACTGAAGTTTTTTACGTTTCTTTTTTAAAAAGCAATAAATAAAACAAAAACCAAACCCTATTGAATGTTAGTCCTTAACTCATTTGCAATGATGCACACATACAGAAATGCACTTCTGATGACACAGCGCAAAAGTTTAATTTCATCTTCTCAGGGTGTCTATTCCAGCTGAGCTACAAATTTCTTTGACTTTTCCAGGTTTTCCATACCAAAAAAGAAAAAATTCCAGGTACCGAGATTTAGTGATGCTACACACAAAAAGTCTAAAAGGTTGTGAATTTGAGAAGAGAACTTTCACAATTGATTCTGAAGCACAAACTATTGATTTTTTAAAAGATTTTTTGTAAAATGTACAAATTGTCGAATACCAATATATTTACTTCATGGTTAACCCTCTGTCTACCAGAAGGGTCCAATGGACCCGACATGTACATTCAAAATATTTATTCAAACCAGAAATTTCTTCAAAACAAACTAAATTTATAAATCAGACAATAATAAGTTAAATAAACAAATTAAATAGTTTTAAGTAAAAATTCTGGTGTAGAATGTTTTTATAAAACTTGAGTAAAATTTTCGGTAGTTCTAGGGTTAATGATTGCTTGACATCTCTATATTTCTTACATTTTGCAGCAGGGTTGGTAAAAAAGCTGGGGTTTTTTTTCAAAAAAAAAACTGGGTTTTTTTTTGGTTTAAACCGGGTTTAAAAAAAAATATTTTCCTATTACATACACATGCATATTTATTGATAAAAATAAACATTGTTGGATATATAAGTAATATAACTTCATTTAAAAATAATTTAAATTAAATAATTACAATCAATTATGTAGAAAATTGAAATCATTTAGAATTTAAACATTTATAGTAAAAGTCTTATGTTCCATGAATAAAATGTTCTACATAGTGAAACGTTGATACCTTGAAAATCTTAATAAACTATCTTTTGATTACTAATACTATAAATAAATATATGGTGTAGTTTCATAAATATAATATACTTTCCCATGGCTATTCAAAGTAATTTCTTTGAAATATTTGCCATCTGAGATATCTGATTTTTCTGTTAGAACACTACCTGAATAATTATCTTTTATTGAAAGTAAAGCTTTTTATAAAGAATTCCCGGAATGATTTGAATTTAGCAGTAGAGTCTTTACACGTTTCAAGAAGTATTGTGTATTGACATTTGACACTTCTGAGAAACTGCCAGATATATATATATATAAAAAAGGCAACAGTTAATAAACAGAAATACCTTTTTACCAGATTTTTAGACTACCGAAAACATTGATCTTAAAATGGAAAGTATATTTATAAAAGTTGTCATCCACTAACACTTTTAAACAGCCATCAGACTTAATACTCAGGCTTTTTTTCTAAGCTATGTTATAATACATATTATTTTTTAAATGTCTAAACTAAAAATTAATAATATATCTTTTTAGGCATTTTTATGAGACTTTTTTCTATTATGTCTCAAGCGAACCTTATCTTGATTTCCCCCCATTTTTTTGTTAGATCTAAATTAGTGGGTTGGATTATGCAATAGATGATTTAAATATATGTTATTGCATATTTTAGTTAAAAGTAAACATGTGCTTCGCTACCACACAATTTTTCAATGTCCTTTTATTCGACTTCATATCTTGAGTTTCTTTTTTATTCTAAGGTTGTTCTCAAATCCGAAAGGGCAACTTTACTGCATAAGTTTTATTTATTTTTGTTTGGAAATGCATTAAACTAGCAGATGCTGTTGTTCAGTAACTATGTAATAGAACTGTGCTTTCCGTGTTTTTTTTTTTTTTTTGCAAACCAATAGATTTTTACCAGCGTGGTTTAAACCAAACAACCCTGTTTTGCAGACACACACTTTCAGCACAAGATTCCATCTATTTTGTGCAATCAATACTTTTAGCACCAGGTTCCATCTATTTTGTGCAATCAGAATTAAATTCTTTCTCACAGTAGTTACAATTAAATAGAAATTGCTCTAACATATATTGTACAAAAAAGACCGTTTTTAAAAGAAATATATCTGCTTTGAAACTAACCCTATTTAAGGATTATAAATATTCAACTATTAAGCTAACAAATGTTCAGTTCCGAAACAAACTTAAGTAAGCAGATTGAATCATCTAATCAATCCTACAAAATTACGCTTCAGTGAAGGTGGTATTGATTGAAACTATGAGTTATAAAGGACTGAAAGGTAGTAGACACAAGAAATTGAATAACAGGTTTAAATACTCTTTACAGTACTTATGAAAAACAAAGTCAGATTCTTATGGTACTGCAATTTCAAATCCTTAGTTTTAAGAAATTTTACTGAATATTTGCTGGAAATTTCAAATTTCCCTGACTTTTCCAGGTTATCCATGTGGCTAGACACCCTGTCTCCTGCACAATTACGCCTAACTCTTGTACAACATTTATTTTTAAAAAAAAAACTTTTTTCCGCGACAAATTTTGAAATTTACATATATAAAATATTATTCTAGATATTCATCGAAAAAATGAGGCATTGTTCGGATATTTTAATATAAAAATACTTTAAAAAAAATAGAAAATGCATGTTTTTAACAAAGTTTTTTGTTCAAAATATAAGCATACGGCATTTTCCAAACCACTTTATGCACCATGTAGTCCTTTACTGCAATTTTTTATGTACCCGTTCGGTTATTTCCTAGCGAAATATGGCAATTGCCTGTAAGAAAAAAAAATTGTGAAGTTTGTCAATCAGCCGAGAGGGAAGAAAAAGTGAAATTTGTTGAGGGAGATGCGAAATCTGTTAATAGGTTGCAGGGGAAAAGAAAATGAAATTTGTCGATTACTCACAAGGAAAGAAAAAAAAAATTCCAAAATTGGTCAATTCTCAGAAAAACAGACCAAAATTCGTCAAATCATTGAAGGGGGGGGAAAAAAAATCACGAAATTTTTCAATTGAATGTTGGAAAAACATCGTAAATTATGTCTATCAGTAGCCAGATGAAACGGCAATCCATTCACAAAAAATAATGCAAAATCTGATAATCATGGGGAAAAAAATCCTGAGATATCAGTCAATTGCTGGGAAAAAATTTGCAAATTTAATCACTTGGTTGTACGCGCTAACTTTGTGGGGGAAAGGGGGGGGGAAATAATGAAATCAGTCTATCAGTCGCCAGAAGATATTGTGAAATTTGTTCATTTTGGGAATATATCGCAAAATTCAGCAATCGTCCATGAAAGTATCACAGAATTCTACTGATAACAGGAAAACCAGTTCGAAGTACGTTTTTTGAACAGGACACAAAGAGTACCTTTTGAGAGCAATGTGCCCTCCCTTATTCTTTTAATTAAATTCCAGGCCAGCAACCACTTTTTTGAGTACACTAATAATTGCAAAATACTCACTAGTCTTTAATATATGAACATAAAAAAAAAAAAAAAAAAAATTACTCAGCTATAGAATTATTTTGTTAAAAGTTAAAATTTTGTTACTTAATAATGTTCACTTTCAGTAAACAAAATAAATATTTTTAATAAGCAGATTTATTCAGAAATTAAAATAAATAAAACTTGCAAAGAACCAGCAGATGTTACCTTATAACACTTATTATACAGATATACTACATAAAAAAAGAAAGTTTGTTTTAATTTTTATGGGAAAAAAAAGTATATAGACAAAGTCAAACACAGTATTGAATAATTAACATTAATCATGAGTAAAACAGAAAAATAGCTTAAAATATGAATTTCCACAATGTTATTGAAGCTAAAATATTTTTGCAAATGAAATATGTATAATAAAACTGATTAAAAAAAAATTATTAGGTAATGTGTAAAATTGAATGCTAACTTAAAATATATTCTTCAAATATTTCATTGGTGAAAAAAAAATCTTTAAAATTTAAAAAATACATATTTAAATTTATAAAGAAATATTTGAAGTAAAAAGTAATGAATAAGAATGAGTATAAAAACTAAACCTGTGACTTTATGATCCGTTAAGGAGGGTCTACATTGCCCATCCCTATTTACTTGACCCTGGGGCCCAAAGGGCTATACAGCATATGTCCCGGTCAAGTGGACAGACTAATGCAAAAACTTCAGTGTTTAGTTCCAAATAGCTTGGTACTCATTTTATCGGCCGCAAAGGAATGAAAACGCCAAGTTACCTTTGCATGCTGGGAGTCTAACATTCGACCAGTAGCGTGCTGGCTAATATGCTATTAGGTTTAATAATGGGTTAACTTAATAAAAATGTAAATATACTTTAAAAAAATTTGTTGATGCTAAAAATGTTTTTAAAATTGCAACTTTATACACATATATATACATATAATAAAACATTAGAAATAAATGAATTATAAGAGATAAAACCGACTAATAATAATAATTCTACATATGCACTTTATTGCATGTCACAGCTTTTAGGACTCTTAAAAATATTTTTGGGCTTGGTAAATTCTAAAACAATTCTCTGTACAAAGACCCAGAATTGATTTCAGAACTTTTTGTTTACTGCCCAACAATGATTATTCTTATCAACAAATTGTATCTGTATGTATGTAATTTCTGGCCTATAATCTGTGGATCAAACAATTATGTTTCTTTCCTGAAATCCCCAGTAGCAGAATTTTCGGTGTCTGTCAGCAGAAAACTAAAATTTATATGCGACCAAACAATGGTGAACCAAGCTACTACCATAAATACTTACAGTAAACCATAATATAAGCAAAAGTTGCATTTTACACAGAAAATGCACCAAGAAACACAACTATAAAAACAAAGTAAATTTTTAGTGAACTTTTTAAACCCAATATTTATTTTTAAGCTGGTAGATTAATCTGCAAGGTCTAAAATAATCTGCAGCACTGCTGCCGTGTTGCACAGTTTCTGCTACAGGGATGAAATCTTATTTTCATAAAATACAGTGGTGGAAAATTGGCGCAGGGGAGGAGTCTATTGACACCACTAAATTATTATAGTATTCTTCACCTTAATAAAAACTCAGAAATTCTGCCATTAGATAAGCCAAAAAATTCTACTAAAATTTAGTGGTGTCAATAGGCTCCGTCTCTGCGCCAATTTTCCACCACTGTAAAATGTAACTTAATGAATAATGGTAAATATTTAACTCCAATTATTAAATAAAATTTATGGGTCGAAACATGATTGTTTGATCTGCGGATTACAGCTCAGAAATTACGTAATAAGAAATGATATTTAAAAAAAATAAATAAACAGTTATTAAGTAAACTGAAGAGAACACTACTAGTGTTGACTCTAAGCTAATTTGACAGGGTACAACAGCTGGCAGCCTTTTTTTGCTATTTTAAGCACCCGAAGACCCCTTTCAAAACTACGCACTCAATGGTCTGTACCTACTACTCTTTTTAACATATCCTTTTGGTTAATTTCCTCTCAAGATACATCATCGTCTGTAAAAAAAAATTGTGAATTTTGTCAATTGGCCAAGGTGAAATTTGCCTATTGATTGTGGAAGGAAAAAAAAAAAAGTTAAAATCCACCAATCGATTAAAAAAAAATAAAATTAAAAAAAAAAAAAAAAATTGTCAATCAGTAAGAGCAAAAGGTAATTAAAAAAAAAAGGGGGGGGGAGGGGAGAGAAACTCATACAGCAGTTGCATAAAAAAAAAAAGTTTCACCAATAAGCCGCAGGGACAAATCCTGAAACTATGTTGTGAAATTTTCCAGTCGTTTGAGAAAATATCACAAAATTCCATGATAGAGGGAATTCTAAGCAGATCAATTCAAAATATGTTTTTGAACAGGACAGGATTGCCCCTCCCTTTCTTTTATTAAACTAGGGGGCTCTGCCCCCAAAGAGCTACACTCGCCAACCCCCGTTTAAACAATCCAGATTCTAAAAAGACTAATTTGATCAGCTTAAAAAAAAAATTGAATTACAATTTAAAAAAACAGTGGCAATCTTTCTGTGAACGGGTTTCCATTTGTTTTCCATTGATTGCAGATTTTTAAGACCAAATCAACTGCTGTTAGGAGATACGATGGCTGTTTTTGTCTGATTAAAAAAAAATTAGTTAAAAATTAGAAAATAAGCTAATGTAATGTAATATGACTTTTAACGCATAATAATGAATTTATTTAAAAATTTTCTTTCTCTTTTAAAATTCAGGTGTAAATATATTCTTATGACGCAATTTTCAATATTTTCCTTCTTTTAACACGTAATCATTTAATCCTATTAATATTCACGTGAAAATACTTTTTTTGTTAGAAAGGAAGTATTATCTGCACTGTCTTAGAATTTACAATACTTGAAAAGATTATTTCAAAATTTGAAATAAATGTCTCATGCAAATATATTTTTTAATTTAAACTGTTTTGCATTAATATTTGGCCATTTTAAATATGACGTAATTTCCTCCATTTATGACTTTTAACGCATAATAATGAATTTTTTATTTTAACATTTTCTTTCTCTCTTAAAATCCAAGTGTAAATATAGTTCAATGATATAATTTTCAATATTTTCCTACTTTTAACACGTAATTATTAATTCTAATTTGAAAGTTTTTTTCTGTTTATAATAGCCATGTGTAAATAAATTTTTAATTTGAAGGAAACATTCTTTCCATGGTTTTTAAAATTGCCAACAATTTAAAATAACACTCGTTACTAAAATATGTAGAAAATTATTCTCAAAATGCTGAAAAATTGAATTAAAAATGGAAATAAAACCTCAAAAAATGAATCAAATTAAAAAAAAAAAAAATGCAGTCTGCACATTGGGAACTTCTAATGTATAAAATGATCTAAAAATGATTCAATTTCTTATGTATGGTTTTTGCTCCTATAAATTTTTTTTTAATGGAATGATTTTGACCAACTTTAACATTAAATATCTCTTAAAATAATTCTTCGGTTTGAAAACTGTCTGCATCAGTGTGTTTATGAAATATTTCTTTATAATACGACCGATTTCCATATTTTTGCATGCAGCATTTTTCTTAATATTAACGAAAAAAGACCCCCGGTCACAAAAAATAGCAGTGGTGACAGTGTTAGTTACTTTCTAGTAATAGAGATATTCCTGCATTGCTGCCCTTTTATTCTAGAGCTAACACTAATTACTGCACATACACACAAGAGGAAAATTCCCTAATAGATATCAGAACATCAACTTGTGAAAGATTTTAAGAAATACTTGGTAAAATTGGTAATCACAGGTAAAAAGCGGTAATATTATATATCAAACATGCAATTTAGCTTTCCCCCCCCCCCCTTTCATATTTTTACTATAATTTCTCAATCTAGCTTGGAAACACATAGAATATCCATTTAAAAAAATAGCTTTCTGAGAAAATATAGAAAATAGCTATGCCTGCCTATGAGAAACTACACAAAACGAATGTTAAAATAAAACCTTTGAACAAAGAACTGACTGCATGTAGAGAAAAAAAATATTGTAACATACATAAACATAGCTTTGTGTTTTGACAATGAAACTGAACTCGTTACTGTAACAATAATAAATATTCTACCTACATTTTAGTATTTTAATATATTTATCCTTATTTTAACCCATTTATGCCTAGCGTCCTATTTTTGGGACGCTTCAAATTTTAATGCATTTATATAATTTTCTTCTTCTTTATAACATGAAAATTACATGAAATCATTATTTATAAATGTCTTTATCTATAACCGAGAGATGACAGCACAAGTGGATATTTATTTGCTTAAATTAAGGCTTTTTTCGGTGTTTATAGATTTTTAATTTTTCAAGAGGGCGAAATGTAAAAAGTAAGTTTATTTGTATTTTTTCTATCATGGACCCAAAATCGCAAGTTATAAACTTAGCTTGTGGACTTTTTTGAAATATGTATTTTTTTAAATTGCGAAATTAAATGTTCAAGCCTATTTTTTTATGAATTATTGTAATGTACAAAATATAGGGTTCTAGGCACAAATGAGCACACATTTTTGTTAGAAATTTAGGAGACAGTTATTTATGCAATCTCCTTTCGAAGATATTTATGAAATAAATTGTTATTAAGTCTGCAATACAATTATTCTTATTTTATTATTAATAATAGTTATAACATTATTAGTCTCTGCAAAGAAATAAATATATTTTTTTTGTAATTCATTAAAATACTAATTATAGTACATAATATACAATTTAAAAACATTTTAAATATAAATATAGGCAAAATATATAATTATGCATATTATTCTACTAGAAATACTCATATTTAGTTCTTTTACATTTTATCAAATAAAAACAAAAAAAATTAAGCTTAATTTTTTTTTTAGTATTTTTCCAGTTCATTTTGCAACATTTCAAAGTGATTTTACCAAAAAATTTAAGAAAACAAAAATTCAGGCACAAATGGGTTAAGCAACTTTAAAGTAATTTATAATTTAAGGAAAGAAAAAAGAAAGTTTGAGAGAAACTTTGGAAAAGAGTGTAAAGAATAAGTATACTAACTGTATAAGTGTAAAAAATGGTCAAAAAGTGTACATTTAAATTCAGCAAACATGGTAAAGAGTTCCAAAGTTCACCAATAGCCAGGCGTGTGGAATTTCTAGTAAATCTTACCAGCCAGCAAGATGCAACATACAGTTGAAAATTGTTATGTCAAAATTTATGCGGTTGCAAAAATAATTACTGTTACTACAATGCATTTCCATTTTTCTATAAAATTAAGAAATATATACAACAGAGGAAAGTTTAATATAGGATAAAACTTAGTATCATGTTTACATCGCAGTAATTTGGAAAGTTGCAAAATATAGTTAACTAGTAAAAAAAAAAAAAAAAATAAAGTTTTTGGCATATCTCTGTAGGTTGCAGTTTTCAAAGACTAACTAAAAATTCACTCATCCTGTCAGAAAATTCATTTACTGATCATTATGCGCCAGTTGCAACTAAAATGATGAATTTCTCCACCCTTGTTCGCCTACGATATAGTACAATAGTGACAGTGCATTTCCATTTTTACATGCAAAAAATTCTATTGACATTATAAATATAGAAAATTGACAAGTATATTTACCTTTGCTTGAATGCCAAAAGAGCTGAGTAAGGTGCACAACCCTCTCTGAATTGATTTAAAATCATTGCACTCCCCTAAAATTCATGAAAATAAAAGTTACAATAACATTTATTTACACATTTATTACATGTATTTATCATGTTCAGCTAGGAATTTTGAAAAATATAAAATTGGGCATTTATAGCCAGAGTATTATTATTTTTTTTTCTTCAATTATTTTGGATTTGAGAAGAACTTTAAACATGCAATAAGAAAAATATTCTTATTTATAATGCTATTGTATTTGCACTTATTTAGAACTTAAATAACCTAAACTTATATAAAATTTATAAGAAAATTAATACTAAGAAATGTTTTAATAGTATACTGAAATTAAGTACAATGTTTTGCATTAGATTATGGATTTCACAGGCTTTGCTTTGTATAGTCCTTAAATTGTGATACCACAATTTCCAAATAATAACCCTTGGACTACTTTAATAGATTTCAGAATTCTCACGTTAAACAACGTCTACTCAAAGAAACTAACTATATCTATGTAACTAATACCTCAGCAGGGATGTGTTTAGGAAGAGTGAGCAATAACTCATTACGTAATTTATTTCAATTTGTACCAGTTTTGGCCACCCCTACACCCGTTATGGTCATCTCTATGCACCAGTTTTGGTCATTCCGTTATCATGTAATTTAACAAATATTTTAATTGATAACAAGTAAAAATAAAGCATGCAACATCTATTTTACCACACATTTATTTGTTTGCTGCATTAAGAGAATTTTACAAATTTCTTTATGAATTGATAAAAACATTAAGTAAAATATACTTATGTTGATTTTAACTGAAAATTTCAATTAAAAAACAAAATATGTATTTGAATTTGATTCATAAAAGGGACAACAGTGCCTTATAGGACATAAAGATTAACTATTTAATCAGTTTTATAATAATTAGCCATGGATTGTGGATTGTTTAGAACACTTGAATCTTCATCAAAGAGTTATATAGCAGTCCAGGCAATAGAGGCTGTATATAGAGGGTCTACCTAGCAAAATTCATGGTAGTTCTGGAAAAAGGCTTACTATATGTTTTTTGGGTCGCTGAATCCGAATTTTTAACTTTCCACTAAAATTTCTCCTGGCAAACCCCCAAATTTTGGTAAAATGCCCCAAAAAAGGTTTTTATGAAAAAAACCAATTTTTGTATTGTTTTAGGAAAAAAGTATCTAGAAATTCAGAAAGTAGATAAAAATTGCAACAAATAAGATATATGACGTAGGATGAATGGGGAGGGGAGGGATCTGCCTCGGACATGCGCCGCGGTGCTGCATGGACTAAGTTGCGCAGTTCCACTTAACAACTCACATCGTTTACATTCGCTCTCCCGTCTCTCCTCTGAACTTTCCCTATAAGGGTTACTTTAAGTTTTTTGGGTTGCTGAATCCGAATTTTTAACTTCCCCCCAAAATTCTCCCCCCACAATCCAATGCAAAACAGTTCTTTTTAAATTAATTTTTTTTATTGGTTTAGGGGAAAAGTATGTAAAAATCCAGAAAGTAGACAAAATTTGCAACAAATAGGATATATGACATTATGACGTAGGACAAACGGGAAGAGGGAGGGCTGCCTCTGAACATGCACTGCGGCGCTACGTGTACTAAGTTATGCAAATTCAGGCATTAGGGGATTTTACCTGGCAAAGTTAATGCTAGTTTTGGATTTCGACTAACTTTGTTTTTTGGGTCGCTGAATCCGGATTTGTAACTTACTACTAAAATTTCACCCGGCAACGCCCCCCCCCCCAAAAAAAAAAAAATTTACTTTTTGAAAATATTTGGTTTTTGAAAACAGCTTGCGGGGAATGTTCTGAGGCAGACCCCCCCCCCCCCCCCCCACACACACACACACCCATTTATCCTACGTGATAATTTCATATATCCTATTTGTCAGTGACCCGGAGCCGAACAATTTTTGATGCTCCAGCTCCAGCTCTGCTCCTAGAGAAAATACTGTGGCTCCAGCTCCGGCTCCAACTTCGCGCTTTTGAGTTGCAGATTTTAATTTACACGTTTAATTTTTTGCTCACAAATATTTTCTACCTTCATTAAAGATCTGACAAAATGCATTTTTCTTCTCATCAAACTTGAAATGCTTGTTCAGAAAATATGACATCTTTTAGCTTTTGCTTTTAAAATAGAAAATTTGGTGGAATTTTAAACACAAAAATCTTAAATTTTTTCTACACTTTTCAAACAGCCAAAATTGCACAACTACGCATGTAAACAACAGGCGGCCATATTTGTTTTCAAATAGTGTTGTCACTTAGTTCAACTAGAAAGTAGAAGTAAAGTAGTGTTACCATGTTTTGAGAAGGTTTCCTTCTCTAATAATAATAAAAACCTAAAAAATGATATAATTAAAATACTGAATAATGATGTAATTAAAATATTTTAAGCCTAGAAATTTAAAAGACTGAAAAAAAAAAAAGATTTAAAAGAATATTAAAAACTAAAAGAGCCCTGGAGCTGGGGAAAATTTAGAGCTCCAGCTCCAGGGAAAACACAGCTCCGGAGCGCTCCGGCTCCCTGCTATTTGTTGCAAATTTTGTCTACTTACTGAATTTCTACATACATTTCCCCTAAAACAATAAAAAATTTAATTTAAAAACAACTATTTTGGGGGAATTGCCGGGAGGGGGGAAGGAGAATTTTGGGGAGAAGTTAAAAATTTGGGTTCAGCGATCCAAAAAACTTAAAGTAAACCTTATAGGGAAGACGGGAGGGCGAATGTAAATGATGTGAGTACATTATTAATGTATACTGCTTCTTTGCAAGTTATTTTAGGGTGTGATTTCATAACGGAATCTTACCATTTCATGTCTGGTCTTCCATCTTGAAGGCTACAATTTTCTGAACACAGGGCTTGAATTTCAGGGTAGGATGGCAGGATTCAGGCTTTTAAAATCCCGCCCAAAAGAATATCATGGGCGCAAAGTTCCCGTCCAAAAAATTTCACCTTTTTCTGGAAAGTTTGCATTTTTAAACTACGATCAACTCCCGCGAATGCCTAGCAAATTTCGTGGTATTTTTGAGCGACCGATTGACACATGTTGCGAGTTTTTTACTGTGAAAGATCATTAAAATTTAAGTTTTTTTCTGTGACCGATAGATAAATTTCACTATTTTTTCCGCGATATCAGTTGACAAGTTTCGCGTTATTTTCCGTGACCAATTGATGAATTTAGAAGTGATTCTGGTCCAAATTTTCTGAAAATTATGAAAAGTCGATCATCAGTTCGAAACGCGAATTTCGTCAAAGGATCGCAGAAAACAACGTGAATTTCATCAAAGGATCGTGGAAAAAAGCAAATTTCGTCAAAGGATTGCGAAAATAAAAAAAAAGCGAATTTCATCAAAGGATCGCGAAAAAACACAAATTTCATCAAAGGATCGCGTAAAAACGCAAATTTCATCAAAGGATCGCGTAAAAACGCAAATTTCATCAAAGGATCGCGTAAAAACGCAAATTTCATCAAAGGATCGCGTAAAAACGCAAATTTCATCAGAGGATCCTGTAAAAACGCAAATTTCGGCAAAGGATCGTGGAAAATAACCCGAGTTTCGAAAAAAGGATCATGGAAAAAAAAGCAAATTTCGTCAAAGGATTGCGGAATAAACGTGAATTTAGTCAAAGTTATCCCTATAGCAGGGGCAATTCTGAGTAAGAAAAAAATTTTCTGAAATTCACAGCAAATTTTATGAAAGGTTAAGGCAGGAGGGGGAGGGGAAATCCCTCCCTGTACTAATTATGCTTTTTTTCCATTAATATATAAAATTCTAAGTTTTCTATTGCTACTCAAACAAAAACATTCAAATTTTGCAAGAAAATAAATAATATATAAATTAATTAAACGAAGCCAGCTCTTAGCCTCTTCATCAAGATTTTGACAGAAAAACTTTGAAACGTTATTTTCTGCTTCCTGATTGGTTTGATTAAAAGTGTCAACAATAACACAGTTTTATAAAACATGCAAGAGGGAATTATATATATATATATATATATATATATATAAAAATAATTAAAGCTAAATATTTATTAGTTATTTTTTTTATGAACCAAAAACATCAAGGGGTGTCCATTACTAGCACATCTACCCTATATGTATATATAACACTGGTGACCGGCTAACTGAAAAGTACCTTTTTTTTTCCACAAAAATATTAAAGTACTATTACTAAACTAAATTTTAATTTACTAATTTTGTTATGCAATTCAATTATGTTAGTAGAACATAGCAACTTGCAAGAACAAATTTTCTATTCAAAAAACAAAACATTTTATAAGTAGTAAAGTAATATAAGTAATGAGGGAAGTTAACAAACTGAACATTCACTGTTAAAGAAAAAGGGGAAGATAGAAGTATTAAAATATTCTCTTTCCAAAGCCGGGTTGCCAGCTTTTAGCCAAGCCCCAAAAAGCCGGCTGGCTTTTTTTTGGTTTTGAGTTTTGACCACTTAAAAAAAGACACTACTTTTAAAAAAGGTGGTTTACAGCTAATTCATATTAAATTTGGATTTATGGATTGGCAAGTTTCTTCCAAAATGGAAAAAACCAAAATTTTCTTCAAATTTCAAGCAAGTTTCTTCCAAAATGGAAGAAATAGGTTTTTTTCAAGCAGAAGAAACTGCTATTTTTGCCAAAATCGCACACCTGTCTAAAGCTTTTCAATGATTGGCTGCTTCGAGAAAAGAAATTTTGTCCAAACTATACAAAATCAATTAAAAGTTATCCATTTCAAATTAACTAGCATATTTTTAAATTAATTAGACTTCTGAAACTAGTAGTAAATAGTATCTAGATCATTTACGAACAGCAGGCAGAATGAAACTAATAAAAGACAGTGCTTTTAATTTACATCAATTTTATTAAGGTAAGTAGTAGACTCACTTAAATCTGCAGCCCTAAAAAACCCACAAATACCTAAAATACACACATCATTGCAGATGTAAACAATGAAATTTTCAATTCAGATGTAGAGACAAAATTACACACTTTTTTATTTTTATATCATTCTGTACTACGTATTTTAATATGCAATTCTCGTTAATATGATTGAACTCATGCTTTTTTATGATGGAAGTATAAATTTATTTCTGAAAAAAAAAAAAAAAATCAAGATATTGCTGATATCACAGGTAATTGCAATATTTTTACCAGATATATTTATGTATTAATCAAGCTTTTTCAGTTATTAAGTCTGGCTAAACCTGAAATAAAACTTCCTTGTTACTTTGATGTGAATTAGTAGGGTACCTTTATGAGGGAAGTTTCATTCTAATAATTCAAGAAAAATGGATCTCATATATATTATGCATATTTAATTATATACTATTAATTATTTACTTGACCTCTGCTCTTAATAATTTAATCATTTTTAAAATTATCTTAATTTTTGTTGTCTTAATTTATTACTTTACTTAAATATTTTCATATTTTACTATATTGTAAGCATTCATTACTACATTCAAACTACTGCTTAAAAATGTAAACAAAGCATGACCAGAAATCTGTAAAATTCTAAAATCCGCACAACCTGTGGTTTCAATCTGTGCGGATTTGAGAGAGTCTACTGTAATACACAATAATAACTGTATTTAAAAATTTCATTAAAATCCTTATTTTTCTTGCAACCTGGTATAACAAAACAAAAGTTTTTTAGCAGTAGGATTAGGTTGCTGCAAATGGTTTCTCAACTTAGAATAGATGAATGAAAAAGATGAAAAAAATTCTTTCAAGTTTTACAGAACTTAAAAGGAGTATTTTTTAAAAGCATTTCAACATACGTAGACATTTTTAGAAAATTAGCCTTTTAAAATCAGCATTGAGATATGCATGCTAGATGCCAGCAGAGGTGCAGAATATGTCCGATCCGGCGACCTAGGATCGGGGGAAATTTTAAACACCTGGGGAAATTTTGCAGAAACATATACAATTGATTTCGATTTTAACAATAAATTCCATAATTTCCTGAGATAGGAAAATTTCACTATAAATAAAAAGATCCGTATGGTGAAATTCACAAAATCGATCTCAGAATAATATGTACTGTATATCGGGTGATTCTGTTCCGAATTTTCCAAAAAATTAAGGCATGCAGTTCCGAAAATTTAAAAAATCGTTCATCAATCTGAAAATTTGGGCATAAAAATACCGCGAATTTTGTCAAAGAATTATGGAAAAATGGCGAATTTTGTCATTAGATCGCAAAATAACCACAAATTTCATCATAAGATCGCAAAATAACCACAAATTTCGTCATAAGATCGAAAAATAACAACAAATTTCGTCATAAGATCGCGAAATAGTCGCAAATTTCATCAAACGATCGCAAAACAACTGAATTTCGTCAAAAGAGCATGAAACAACCGCAAATTTCGTCTAAAGCGGAGAAATGACCACGATTTTCATCAAAACGTGGTGAAATAACAGTTAATTTCGTCAAAGGAACGCGAAAAAAAAAAAACCGGAAAATTCGTCAAATGTTCGCAAAACGAATGCAAATTTCGTCAAAAAATCGCGAAATGAATGCAAATTTTGTGAAAAGATTGCGAACAAACCGCACATTTGGTCAAAAGATCGCGAAAGAAGAGCAAATTTCGTCAAACGATTACAAACCAACCGCGAATTTCGTCAAAGAGCGCGAAATGAACCCAAATTTCGTCAAAGATCGCAAAACAACCGCATATTTCATAGAAGGGCAAAATAACCGCAAAACTCGTTAAAAGGAAGGCGAAATAAAGAACATTTCGTCAAAAGATCGCAAAACAACCGCAATTTCGTCAAAAGATAACGAAACAATCACAAATTTCGTCAAACGATTGCAAAACAACTGCGAATTTGTCAAAAGATTGCGAAAAAAACCACAAATTTCGTCAAAAGGGACAAAATAACCACGATTTTCGCCAAAACATAGCGAAATAATCGCGAATTTCATCAAAAGAACGTGAAAAAAACTCTCATATTTCGTCAAAAGATCACGAAACAACCGCGTATTTCGTCAAAAGGGACGAAATATCTGCAAAACTCTTCGAGAAAAAAAAACGCAGATTTCGGCGAAAGATCGCGAAAAAACCACAAATTTTACCAAAAGATCGCGAAAAAAACCACAATTTCGTCAAACGATCGCAAAACAACCATGAATTTAAACGAAAAAAGCACTAATTTCATCAAAAAGAAGGCAAAATAACTGCAAATTTCGTCAGAAGATCGCAAATTTCATCAAACGGCCGCGAAAAAAAAACATAGTGCTGGGAGTGGATCTCCCCCCCCCCATTTTCCCCCACTCTGCTGTAACCTTTCAGAAAATTTGCTGTGAATTTCAGAATTTTTGCTTTTCACTCAGAACCACCTCTGCTATATTATGCTCGTGCATAAGTTGAGAAATATTGGAACTTACGATAATACAGCATTTACCTACAACATACTGTAAAATTTTGGGGAAATTTTCATGGGGATTGGGGGAAATGTTGGGAGTAGAAACATTTTCAGCACCCCTGGATGCTAGTATAAATATGTACAAATTCAGTTATTTAGTACTGGGCTGCACAGTAAAATAATGTATAAACAAACACTTTTAAATAACACATTTTTATATGAAAAATAAAGAATTTTACAGAATTTGCATGAATGTAAGATTGTCTGCTTTTTTCATTCGCTAATCTGTTGTGCAGTTTAATTTTCAACAGTTGTTCTAGGTAAATAATGTCCCACAACATTGTTGAATGTATATTTAAAAATTCCGGCTGAATCGCAAAACAGCCGAGACACTTGGCATCGTTCAATTTGGCGAGGCGATAAATGGATCTTTGTTGTTACCAGTTCGTTTCGTAAATTTTTTCCACGCCTACAGTGGTCTGTTCGCGAATTTGGATCGCGTTAATGGGATACGTTGGATTGTTGTGTTTTGTATGAATGGCTTTTTAGGGAGATTTCGCTTGAAATACTACTTGTTTGAAATGAGTTTGTTACTTAAGTTTTGTGTTTATATTTTAAAAACTTGCGACGTATATTTGTATGAATTAATTTTTATTTTGATGTTTTTTATTTAAGTATTTTACGGATATTGTTTATTTGAAAAAATAGTGAGGTAGATTTGTGATATATTTGTGAGCTACGGTGTATGCTTTTTTGGAACTAAAAATTCAATGATTTAAATTATGACTTTTCAATGACATTTAGAAGATCAAGATGACGTATTTATGTTATTGAAAGCGAATTTGTATATCAGAAATACTTTTTCATTAGTTAAAAAACAACTTAATATTTACGCATTATTAATACGAGTTTGATTCAAATACAACTCGTAGATTGAAAAAAGAACTTGAAAATTTTATCGCGTATTTCTGTAGAATTTTATATAGATTTCAATATTTTGATTAGTGCGTTATTGAACGCAACTTTAACGCATTTTGCGCATTTGAGAAATTGTTGCAATGCGATTTTTGTACCACCAGTGATGATTTTTTTCTTCGTTGGTGTTAGTGCCGTTAGTGATTGCGGCATCGACGAGTTTCGTGCATTTTAGAGACCGCTGCACAGCGAGTTTCGTGCGTTCAGTGATTTTTTTTTTTGGTTTATGAACGCACAGCGCTCATACGCGCGTTACTGATCGCTGCATCGACGAGTTTCGTGCATTTAGAGACCGCTGAATAGCGAGTTTCGTGCGTTCAGTGATGTTTTTTCGGTTTATGAGAGCGCAGCGCTCATACGTGCGTTTCTGATCGCGGCATCGACGAGTTTCGTGCATTTTAGAGATCGCGGCATCGACGAGTTTCGTGCATTTAGAGATCGCTGCACAGCGAGTTTCGTGCATCTAGTGATGTTTTTTTCGGTTTATGAGCGCGCAGCGCTCATACGCGTATTACTAATCGCTGCGTAGAAGAGTTTCGTGCATTTTAGGACCGCTGAACAGCGAGTTTCGTGCATCCAGTGATGTTTTTTTTCGGTTTATGAGCGCGCAGCGCTCATACGTGCGTTTCTGATTGCGGCATCGACGAGTTTCGTGCATTTTAGAGATCGCGACATCGACGAGTTTCGTGCATTTTAGAGACCGCTGCACAGCGAGTTTCGTGCGTTCGGTGATTTTTTTTCGGTTTATGAGCGCTGTGCGCTCATACGCGTATTACTGATCGCTGCGTCGACGAGTTTCGTGCATTTTAGAGATCGCAGAGCAGAGAGTTTCGTGCATCCAGTGATTTTTTTTCGGTTTATGAGCGCGCAGCGCTCATACGCGCGTTACTGATCGCAGCATCGACGAGTTTCGTGCATTTTAGACACCGCTGAACAGCGAGTTTCGTGCATCCAGTGATTTATTTTCGGTTTATGAGCGCGCAGCGCTCATACGCGCGCTACTGATCGCTGCATCGACGAGTTTCGTGCATTTTAGAGACCACTGAACAGCGAGTTTCATGCATCCAGTGATGTTTTTTTTTCGGTTTGTGAGCGCGCAGCGCTCATACGCGCGTTACTGATCGATGCATCGACGAGTTTCGTGCATTTTAGAGACCGCTGAACAGCGAGTTTCGTGCATCCAGTGATTTTTTTTCGGTTTATGAGCGCGCAGCGCTCATACGCGCGTTACCTATCGCTGCATCGACGAGTTTCGTGCATTTTAGAGACCGCTGCTCAGCGAGTTTCGTGCATCCAGTGATGTTTTTTTTCGGTTTATGAGCGCGCAGCGCTCATACGTGCGTTTCTGATCGCGGCATCGACGAGTTTCCTGCATTATAGAGATCGCAGCATCGACGAGTTTCGTGCATTTTAGAGATCGCTGAACCGCGAGTTTCGTGCATCCAGTGATGTTTTTTTTCGGTTGATGAGCGCGCAGCGCTCATACGCGCGTTACTGATCGATGCATCGACGAGTTTCGTGCATTTTAGAGACCGCTGAACAGCGAGTTTCGTGCATCCAGTGATTTTTTTTCGGTTTATGAGCGCGCAGCGCTCATACGCGCGTTACCTATCGCTGCATCGACGAGTTTCGTGCATTTTAGAGACCGCTGCTCAGCGAGTTTCGTGCATCCAGTGATGTTTTTTTTCGGTTTATGAGCGCGCAGCGCTCATACGTGCGTTTCTGATCGCGGCATCGACGAGTTTCCTGCATTATAGAGATCGCAGCATCGACGAGTTTCGTGCATTTTAGAGACCGCTGAACAGTGAGTTTCGTGCATCCATTGATGTTTTTTTCGGTTTATGAGCGCTCAGCGCTCATACGCGCGTTACTGATCGCTGCATCGACGAGCTTTGTGCATCCAGTGATGTTTTTTTCGGTTTATGAGCGCGCAGCGCTCATACGTGCGTTTCTGATCGCGGCATCGACGAGTTTCCTGCATTTTAGAGATCGCAGCATCGACGAGTTTCGTGCATTTTACAGATCGCTGAACAGCGAGTTTCGTGCATTCAGTGTTGTTTTTTCCGGGTTATGAGCGCGCAGCGCTCATACGCGCGTTACTGATCGCTGCATCGACGAGTTTCGTGCATTTTAGAGACCTCTTCACAGCGAGTTTCGTGCATCCATTGATGTTTTTTTCGGTTTATGAGCGCGCAGCGCTCATACTTGCGTTACTGATCGCTGCATCGACGAGTTTCGTGCATTTTAGAGACCGCTGCACAGCGAGTTTCGTGCATCCAGTGATGTTTTTTTCAGTTTATGAGCACTGCGCGCTCATACGTGCGTTTCTTATCGCGGCATCGACGAATTTCCTGCATTTTAGAGATCGCAGCATCGACGACTTTCGTGCATTTTAGAGATCGCTGAGCAGCGAGTTTCGTGCATCCAGTGATGTTTTTTTTTCGGTTTATGAGCGGGCAGCGCTCATACTCGCGTTACTGATCGCTGCATCGACGAGTTTCGTGCATTTTAGAGACCGCTTCACAGCGAGTTTCGTGCATCCATTGATGTTTTTTTCGGTTTATGAGCGCGCAGCGCTCATACTCGCGTTACTGATCGCTGCATCGACGAGTTTCGTGCATTTTAGAGACCGCTGCACAGCGAGTTTCGTGCATCCAGTGATGTTTTTTTTCAGTTTATGAGCGCTGCGCGCTCATACGTGCGTTTCTGATCGCGGCATCGACGAGTTTCCTGCATTTTAGAGATCGCAGCATCGACGAGTTTCGTGCATTTTAGAGATCGCTGATCAGCGAGTTTCGTGCATCCAGTGATTTTTTTCGCTTTATGAGCGCGCAGCGCTCATACTCGCGTTACTGTTCGCTGCATCGACGAGTTTCGTGCATTTTAGAGACCGCTGCACAGCGAGTTTCGTGCATCCAGTGATGTTTTTTTCAGTTTATGAGCGCTGCGCGCTCATACGTGCGTTTCTTATCGCGGCATCGACGAGTTTCCTGCATTTTAGAGATCGCAGCATCGACGAGTTTCGTGCATTTTAGAGATCGCTGAGCAGCGAGTTTCGTGCATCCAGTGATGTTTTTTTCGGTTTATGAGCGCGCAGCGCTCATACTCGCGTTACTGATCGCTGCATCGACGAGTTTCGTGCATTTTAGAGACCGCTGCACAGCGAGTTTCGTGCATCCAGTGATGTTTTTTCCAGTTTATGAGCGCGCAGCGCTCATACGCGCGTTACTGATCGCAGCATCGACAAGTTTTGTGCATTTTAGAGACCGCTGAACAGCGAGTTTCGTGCATCCAGTGATGTTTTTTTCGGTTTATGAGCGCGCAGCGCTCATACGCGCGTTACTGATCGCTGAATCGACGAGTTTCGTGTATTTTAGAGACCGCTGCACAGCGAGTTTCGTGCATCCAGTGATGTTTTTTTTCAGTTTATGAGCGCGCAGCTGTCATACGCGCGTTACTGATCGCTGCATCGACGAGTTTCCTGCATTTTAGAGATCGCAGCATCGAGGAGTTTCGTGCATTTTAGAGATCGCTGAACAGCGAGTTTCGTGCATCCAGTGATGTTTTTTTTCGGTTTATGAGCGCGCAGCGCTCATACTCGCGTTACTGATTGCTGCATCGACGAGTTTCCTGCATTTTAGAGATCGCGGCATCGACGAGTTTCGTGCATTTTAGATATTGTTGCACAGTGAGTTTCGTGTGTCTAGTGACGTTCTTTTGGTTGTTTTTTTAATGAGCTGCAGTGCTCATACGTGCGTTAGTTTTAAATTGTAGAAATTGAAATGTTTGATAATTGTCCATAATAAATTTTAGAAATAAAATATATTTGCAAAATTCAGGAAAGGAATGTAAAATCTAAAGAAATTTGTACAAATCTCTTTTGTAAAATCTTAAAATTGCTTTTTTTTTTAAATTTTTATAATGCAAAAGTAAACGTTTTATGTGAATTTTTAAGTAATCAAATCTATTTCTAATGTAGGAAGGCATTTTAAATAACATTATGACATCAGATTAATATTTTAAAAGTTATTGTTAAATCATAATTTGAATCATTGAATGTGTACTTCGAGAAAATCGGTTAAACTCTATGGATTCGTTTGACGTAGCGCATATATTTGAAACAATATTTGTAAAACACGTGAATAAAGAAAGTCCTCAATTTATAGCTTCGTATAAATATACGTAATGCACTTTAAAAATTCATTTCTTGTAATTTTTTTAATGCGTAAATATTTCTTTTAAACTGATTTTTAAGGGACAATAAATTATTTCTCATGTAGAAGGGCACTTTATAAGATCGAAACATTGAGCGTAATTTGAGAAAAGGTTTGAAATTCTGTAATTTCTGAATCGTCTGCTGAAGCGCGCGCCATCTGGCAAGGAGAAAGATTTCTTTTTTTGTTTGGATGTTTCGAGCGTCGGATTTGTTTTTAAATTAGATTAATATTAGAACCTCTTTGTAGGAATAAATAGCTCTCGTTAAACAGAAGTAAAGGTGTGAATTTTCATTGGTTTAACCACTTCACCGGCGAAGGGTATGGGGAAACAGTGCTTTTACCCCCGAGTTATCTCGGGGCAGCCGGTGAAGTGGTTAATTTGATGAGTATTTTATTTTGTGTGTTAGAAATTGGTGCATATGAAATTTTGAATATTTTTTGTTTACTTTGTGAAAAAGTTGTTAAAATCTGAAATTTCGGGTGAAAAGTTCGAAGAACAGAAAATAATCGAGAGTAAAATGTAAGTAATTGTAAATTTTTTGATATTTGCTTTCTAGAATATTTATTTTATGAAAAGAATGGTCTTTGGAACTTTATTACGTGCAGGCGTTGTGATTGGTGAGAATTTCTAGGTTGCCGATAACTCGGTTGGCGCGCGTATATGCTTGGCGTGTCTTGAAAAATCGCCAAAATTAGGTGTCTCGGCTGTTTTGGGAATCTGCCAAAATTCCAACTTCAAATGTAAAACTAGGAAATTTTATGTACAATTGTCATAAACATAATACAAAATCTGCAATTCAAATATTTTCAATTAAAAATGGTAGAAGTTTAAGATTTATTTCAATTTTATTTGAATGGAATCTAATTTTTTAGGGTGTTTTAAGTATCATATTGTATGAATTTTATTTATAATTTTTAATCTTCAATTGGCTTAACTTATTTGTTACAAAATTTAACATTAAATGTAGAACTAATTGAATGAAATATCTTAATATCAGTCTCTTCTCGGGCTGAAGCAATGCAGGAAATAAAGTTTGTTTTTGTTTTTAATTTGTTCTTCGAATTATGTTTTTGTTTAATTGTTTTTGATTGTAGAAAATTAGAATGAAATTCTTAAAAGTTAAATTTCCTGAAACTGCTCGATATATTAATTGTACTAATTAGTAATACACATAGTATGGAGGAAATGAAACTGCACGTTTTCGTTTTTAAATACTAAAAAAATTATATATAATAATAAAGCTGCTCCCATTATGTACATAATTAGTTTATCATAGAAAAATAATCTAACAAAGAATAGCTTTTAATAACTCGTTTGACTTTAATAAAATTGTCTATTTTAAAAACATGAACTTTAGCGCATTTAAGCCTACTCAAGCCGAAACTTCCTCATCGATACGTGATTGCATTGCTTTAGCTTAAATACAAATCTGTCCCGTAGAAAGATGAGAACTAATTTTAACTAACTGTAATAAACTTATTGAAATAATATATAACAATAATCTTACCTTTTATCTTGATGATAAAGCTTTTAACTTCAGAGGACGAGAGACAGAGCGATTCTTTCACTTGAGAAGGAATGTGTAAACAAGTTCATAAAAATCCCTAGAAGTCCCCACAAATCAAAAGTTGCACACCTTTCTAAAAACTATCTTTTAATATAATTGAATTTTCAATATTTTTATAACTCTAAAATTTCATATATAATTTAAAAATAATTTTAAAAGCTGAAGTTTTCAATACAAAGGCGAAAACATTTTTAAATATATCTACGAAAATCCCCGCTGGGGAAAACAATGTGTCGGAAAAGGTAAACCTCGTTTCGTTTTTCCCTAGCTTCCCTAACTACTTTGGTCTTGCCGGGCCGGTAAAGGCCGGTTGTTATTTTGGATTTTTTTTTTTTTTAATCTACTTTCAGGGTTTTGAAAAATGTCAAATAACTTATTTTTTGAAACTGACAACTAGTCACAGTCACACACACAGAGAAAAAAAAAAATAATAGTTCGTTTGACTTTAATTTCTTATTATACAGAACATTTTGAAACAAGCATATTTGCACATAGACAACTTTAAGGGCAATGTTTACTTTTCCCTGCCCCCCCCCCTTCTTAAAATCCATAAGGATTTCATGGAACATTTGTGAAACACCCTTTAACAATAAATCTAATCTTGTTTTTGTTTTATGCATTATAATTAGGAATTTAAGGTGTGCAGTATATATATTTTAAACATTTTGATTCTCAAAAGTCAAAACATTCTATTTTATTTATTTATTTTTGTCACATTTTAGATTATAATTTTTCTTTACACAGAAAATTCTGTTTTCAGTATTGTACTTTAGACTGAAATCTGAATTGAATGTCTCAAATGATACTGAATAAAATTTTAGCAGCAATCTTTTTAGTACAAGGTTTATTTACATTTAAAAATTTATTTTTTAGAAAAAAAGTTTTAAACTAAATAAAAATGTGTAATCTATTTTACTGCTTTAAATATAAATCTCATGACGTATTTATATTTTTACTAAAACCAAGATTTAAAATAATTAAGCTTACATTAAAAGAAATAAAGAGAAAAATACATTACCTCTCTTTAATTAAATATTCGGGTTAGCCGATATTAGCCCTCTACTTTCTAGACGATGACGGACCATTACATTTTTACCGGAAACCACCCATGTACATTTTGGGGACAATTTTTGATTTTTATAAAATATTTTCAAACTAAATAAAAATATGTAATCTATTTTACTGCTTTAAATATAAATCTCACGACATATTTACATTTTTACTAAAACCCAGATTTAAAATAATTAAACTTACTTTGAAAGAAATGAAGAGAAAAATACATTTCCTCTCTTTAATCAAACATTCGGGTTAAGTGATATTAGCCCTCAACTTTCTAGACAATGACGGTCCATTACATTTTTGCCCGAAACCGCCCCTTAAGAGTTGCCGGGCAAAGTAAATGCAACAGTTCTCTCAACGCCGAAACATTTGCGGTTCGGCAATAGCTGCCGCAACTAGCGGCGGGTCATTTACGGCACAACATTGTTTGGTTACAAATGGCCTTAACTCCTTTTGGCCGCGACATATACGCCTTTCGGCCATAAGTTGAGTGTTTGTTGGGTCGTAGATGCTACAGTGCGACGTCGCATAGATGTTGCAGTGCGATGTACTATAGACGTTACAATGCGACGTCGCTGGTCACGGACATTTTGCGGTTGCCAGAACATCTGTGAGACGATCAGTGCGACATCGCAATGTCGCAGTGCGACGCACCTGCGACGTTTCAGAGATATAAGTGTGCTGTGTGGGGTCTCTTACTTTCATTTCATGAGTTTGCCACATGTGGTACGACGAAAATTTTATATGTGCAAAGTTTTGTTTTTTAATTCAAAAATATATTTCTTTATACTTTTAAACACAGCTTACTGTTTAGTTAATATTAAACAAGTTGGAAATTGCACATCAAACGTGGCAAATGAGGTGCGTTCGTACTATAACTAGTTTTATAAATATTTTTTGCACCGCATGTTGTACTGAATGTATATTTTAGTGGACTTCATAAGTGCATTTGAATATCAATTTCATTCTGTTCGAAAGGCTGTAACATCATTAAAATGCACTTGCAATAATTTTTTTCCCATTGGCCGTACTGTTACGGAAAACTTTTGACTGTCCCTGTCATTAAACTATACATCCGATTTTTATAAAATTTCAAGTGACTCGACAAAATTTTGCAAAAATTATATATTTAAAATTTCAGACCATTCGGCTGGGTAGTTTTTGCTCTGTTATATGCGGACAGACGGACTGAACGACAACTATAGATGCTACGTAGTAGGGTGTATCGATTTTTAACTTTTTTTTTGTTTCCAAATTCCAAGTTGATAAAAAGTTGCTACTAGACACCACAACTTACCACAAAAAATTTTGGATTTTTAAAAAAATGTTTAGGTCTCCCGCACAAGGCCTAAAGTTTAGAAATTTCACTTAAAAAGTAAATTTTTACAAAATTTAAAAAAAAACCTAAAACACTTTTTTTTTTTAATTGCAAGTTAAAATTCCTCTAACAATAAGCATGAAAAACGATAGAAAATGTATTTCAAAAACTTAGCACAACATTTAGGTCTCCCGCACAAGACCTAAAGTTTATTAATTTTGACGAAACTTTCGTAATTTTTAGTGTAAATGAACCATTTTTTTTTCGTTAAAAACACCAGACTTAAGTGTATTCTTGTTACAGGAGGCATAAAATGACACAATATATATATATACGTACTACATAAATAATATATAAATGTTGTATACCTTAAAAAAATATAGTTTAACGATGTAAATTGTTTGATAAAGGTGTTGAAATAAACTCTATCGTTATTTGTGATTACTATTGTTTATTACAAATGTATAAAATATCATAACGCGGAATAAAATGTAGTATATAAGTACAAAATGTTGCTGATGTATTTTCATAGAACATGAGCGCAGTTTTCTTGTTCTATTTCAAATTAATTGACTTGTTTTAAATATTCGTCCTTTCATCTTGTCTTCAAAACCTGAAACGAAAGTTATATACAGTATTTACGTAGGCCTACAGATTTTTACAAAATTATAGAAATAATCCCCAATGAATTTCAAATATTATATGGAAGACAGTAAGATAAAGATGTTATTTAAAAACATTAAAAATCAACGTAGTACAAAAAACACTTATTTACATTTTAATGCTTCACTGAGGTTTTGTACTGGCTCTTGGTCTCGAACGTAGGTAGCTCTTTACGGTCTTACAGTCTGGCACGAATGAAACCATCTCTTTCGATCATCCCACACACTCGCTTTGAAGCTTCTGTGACTTCTTTCACAATTCGTTCCACAGCTTGATTGTGAGAAGGAATTGTAAATTCAACCCTTCCACTTTTTCCCGTTTCCGCAATTAACTGTAACTCTTCTAGGCTCATATCGATAACAAGAGGGGGTTCGGTTACTGAAGTGGTTTGCCAGTCAATCATATCTATATAGTCTTTAGCATTAAAATTGATCTGAGGGGGTTTAAATATCCTTACCCCTTTCTTTTCTGTTTGACGAGCTTTCTGGATTCTCTTATAAGCCAAGACTAATATGTTTTCGTTCATCAAACAACATAGCTATTAAAACATGCTCTGGGTGAGCCATGAATGCGTTTCTCTGTAACGTTGCATGGACGACATGTTTTAGCTCATCTTCCAAGTAATTGCTGAAATGAATCATTTTAAAAAAATTAATGGAACCCTGCGGCATTTTGGGATTGCACTTAATTGAGAATTATGATGGTATGTAGACTTTCATTATAAACTATGCAAGCTTTCTCAGCTCAGGGGTCGGATCATCCATGGCTACATACAAACGAAGGATTAGATTTGCCAGCGTAAGCCACCTGGCGTGCGAGATGTTTCCGGGGTTTCGTCTGGCCAACTCTTCTGTACATGTACCTGTTGATACGGCTTTGGATATTTCGTACAGATAATTTTGGTCTGTGCTCAACTCATTAAGATTAACTTCTGGTATATCGCTTTCAATTGCAACAAAATTGACAACATCCAGATTTTGGCAGCTTAGAAGTTGTTTACCAATAGGCCCACTAAATGTGTTTGGTCCAGAAGTTGGCCCATCAAGAGCAACCATAATTTTTCTAAATGGTAATTCATTCAAATGTAGTAGACACACAACTGCCTGCAATGGCTGTTGTATTTTATTTTCAAATAAGGTGATAACTCCATTTGAAGTACCTGTGTTTGCTGCCGTACCATCACAACCAATAGCTTTTAGTTTTTTAAGATCCACAGTTTTTTCTTCACAATACTTTACAAGTGATGTAACTATTTCCTTTCCTGTTCCATTTATGGGAGTTACATGACCGAAATACTTGGATCCAGGTTCTTCAACAATAGATATGTGTTCTTCCATTAAAGATTTTCGGACACTTTTACCAGCTACAATTTCTTTTGTTATGGTTTCATCTTTACGACCATCAAAGTAAATGGCCAACAGATCGGAGGTTCGAGTTGAGCTTACTTCTTTACGAGACTTAAGTCTTTCACGTGCTACTTTTTATTTGTCGATTACTGCTTCCTGGTTCTCCGCAGTAACGACATTTAAGTCTCGCAAAAGTGCAGTAGCTAACTGAGCTCCAGCTCTACTAGAAATGCCCCTGCTGTCACAAGCTCGTGAAAACAAAGACAAGCGTTGTGGCAGTTCTTGTTTTACTTCTACACTTGAAACACTTTTTTGACTTGTATCAAGTACATTTATTTCAAAATCACTATCTTGACATGATGTGTGAGACATTGAGTCATCTGTACTATCACCAGAATCAATGTTATCAACAGATTTTAAGTTTTCATCCTTAGTCTTCTTTACAACTACCTGCATTAAAGCTTGTGATTTTCTTTCTAATCGCTTTTTAAGCTTTTTAGTCTCGTTTTTGTCACACTCTGCAATTGACATCAATTTAGGACCACGTTGGTCGAGCAAAAACTCGTGTTCTAGTGCCGGGACTTTTTTGTCAATAGAGCAAATACAGTTGCTGAGGTCACATTTGCAAGTACAAATATCAAACAATGCAGTTTCAGTTTTTGACTGAAAGCTAGTTACTGCATCTTTGTAGGAGTTAGGATACTTCCTTTTAGGCCCTGAATACTTTTTGACTTTCTCAAGCTGCTCATGCAGTTTTAAAACCATAAATATTGGGTTTTTGGTGCCACAAACAGGAATTCAAGCTCTTTTCCATGTTTCCTTAAGTTTTAAAGCAACTCTTAACGCAATTACCTTCTTTGCAGGCTGATGTATTCCCTCTTGTTTCATTTCAATGCGTACCCACTCAAAATACTTCAAAACATCCATCTTGGTTGGCAGAACATTAAACTCACTCACATCAATAGGTTGCCCGATAACCGGCCTGTCGGTAGTTTGTCTAGTTAGATGCGGTTTTTTACTCATAATGAACAACAACACTCACTCAATTGATTCTTACAACAAGACTATCGCACTAAAACACAACCGTAATGCTCGCTCGCGGGCAGACGACTGTCGCGGTGATTCATAGGCGGCGCGTCACCGCGGCGCGACAGTCTGGCCTTCCCCCACCCCATCGCTTCAAGTTGACGCTTGACGTATTGAAATGTGATTTATTATTTCACTTATTTCAACAAATCCAATCAAGCCTAACGAGGCTTTAGTTACATTTAATTTTTAAACCAGCAACAACATAAATATCAAAACACTGAAAAATGTTCAAAAATTGGCTGAAATTTACGACTTTTAGGCCTTGTGCGGGAGACCTAAATGTTGTGCTAAGTTTTTGAAATACATTTTCTATCGTTTTTTGTGCTTATTGTTAGTGGAATTTTAACTTGCAATTTAGAAAAAAAGTGTTTTAGGTTTTTTTTAAATTTTTGTAAAAATTTACTTTTTAAGTAAAATTTCTAAACTTTAGGCCTTGTGCGGGAGACCTAAACAATTTTTTAAAAATCCAAAATTTTTTGTGGTAAGTTGTGGTGTCTAGTAGCAACTTTTTATCAACTTGGAATTTGGTAACAAAAAAAAAGTTAAAAATCGATACACCCTACTACGTAGTTATATAATTACGAACGCACCTAATAAGCTATCATCAAATAAACTGTCAAAAAATTTTCAAAACTTCTTAAATATAAAAAATAAAGACTGTGTCTTGGCCATCAAAATGAAGTTTATAGGTGCAAAATATGACTGACACGACACCTCATTGCGGGATTCCCGGAAAGGGAATAATTCCCCTTCCCGGGGTGGATCCTTATCTTTATTTTTTCCTTGAAATTCATACGCAAGATGACAGCCTTGTTACGATAATCCACTTGGTAACATGAATACGACCAGGAACTTCACATTAAGCGTGTAGAGCTGTGCATATATAACGTTAATGTTTTATAGGGAGAGAAAGGGGGGGGGGGGAGTCTAGCACTTGGTACCGTAAGATATCTCTAGGAGGAAGCGGAGATTGATTTTTGATATCTTTATCAATTTTGATCCAAGGAAAATTTTCTAACATAAAATATATTATGTGAACTTTAAAAAGTTCATTGTTTTACTTAAAAGGTAACTAAAATAATGAAAGAGATGTTACAAGGTAAAAATATACATTTTATCTAAAACTTCTTACTACTTTCAAGCTTTTCCAAGCTCTTCACCAGAGAACATTTTAATAAGTAATTACTGTTTATTTATACAGATACGTCACTTCATTTTGAAAATGAGAGAGCCAATAATTATTAGAGTTGAAAGTAGAAGTAGCAGTTTCTTGGATTGAACTTAATTAGAGAAGATATTATATATTATTATTAATTGCAGTTCCATTTATTTTATAACATCACTCTGTTCTCATACGTCACTTTCATTTTAAATGCGTAGCTGGACAGTCGAAGTAGCAGTGTTTCAGATTAAATTTGGGTAGAAGAAAACATTTAACTGCCGTACTATGAACTTTAATACATCACTTTTCTCATGTTTTCAGGATATTGAACCATATATTGGGAATATTGTACGATAGGGCGTCGTTGCATACTTGATTGTTTTTACACAGGATTTCTATGGATTCTGATATCCTGAAAATGAATCCTGAAAACTTGAAAAAAGTGACGTATTAGAGTTTATGGTACGGCAGTTAAATATTTTCTTCTACCCAAATTTCATCTGAAACACTGCTACTTCGACTGTCCAGCAACGCATTTAAAATGAAAGTACGTATCAGAACAGAATGATGTAACAAAATAAATGGAACTGCAGTTAATAATACTAATATATATTTTCTCTAGTTAAGTTCAATCCAAGAAACTGCTACTTTTACTTTCAACTCCAATAATTATAGGCTCTTTCATTTTCAAAATGAAGTGACGTATTTGTGTAAATAAACAGCAGTTACTTATGGTGTCTGATGAAGAGCTTGGGAAAGCTTGAAAGTAGTAAGAAGTTTTAAATAAAATGTATATTTTTTAACTTGTAGCATCTCTTTTATTATTCTAGTCACTTTTAAGTAAAACAGTGACCTTTTTAAAGTTCACATTACATATTTTATGATTCAATCAAGGTGAAATATTGCTTTTCGTCTTATGATATTATTTGCAAAATTTTCTTTTTTGCTATTTTTTTTTTACATTAAAATACTCTGTTATGCATATTTTTTTTTTAATCTGTTATTTATTTATTTTTTTTAATGAAAATACACTGTTATTATTAAAACCATTACATGACCATACAATAATTTTATTCCAAAGTATGGAATACACTAACGTTCGGCATTCCTATTTTTCCGCCATATGAGCATATGATCGGTTGTTGGAAATCAGGAACGAAATATGTTTGAAATAACACTTATCTTTATTAGTAAAATAAAGATAAAGAATGTCGCCTACTGTTTTGTTGATAAGGGGTTCTGGTTGCCCTCTCCCCATACAGAGGGCAAGTGCAAGAAAACAATATTATTGTTGAATGCATTATGTAACAAAAAACTATTATTAAGTACTTTTAAGAAATAACTATATCTTTTAAATTTTAATATTTATAAAGTTATTTAATGTATAATAGTGGTATTTTATTAAGTCCTTTAAATCAGTAAAGTATGCGAAGAATAAATGTATAACCATCTATATATATATTACGCTATCGTACGTGGCACAGAAATCGCGATTATCTATTAATTGTGTAATGGCAACGTCCGAATGAAACGCATCTCATTGGTTATTAAACAGCATTTAATGCATCTCCATATCTATAAGGGGGGTTACCGTAGGGGGGATCTTGTTATGTCGCTAAATGCGCCAAGTTTATCACCATACAGTTGATAATATTATGTATGTACAGCCCCTGTGCAATGTACTCAACTGGAGTCGAACACGTTACCGACGCCGACGCGCCACCGTGACAGGTGGACGCTGGATAACAGTAAATAAACATTTTCTTTTTAGATTGGAAATATGTACTAGGATTAAATACTTCTTTTAATAGTTTTTTTTTAATCGCATGGCGCACACGAAGAAAAAGTTATTTTGCGGCGGAGTCAATTTGTGTACCCCTTCATTTTATCAGTTATGCGGACCAATATATTCTCTTTGGAAAAAAAAAAGTTAATGACGTTTAGAAAACTGCTACATGAGTTAAGAATCAATATACGTGTTGTGTATTTACATTCACATTTACTACTCTTGGTCTGTATTGAACATCATTGTCTACTTCTTCGCCTGCGGATCGAATTTGATCGATATGCCGCCTCACCAAATTACCTTGAATAGTGGCGAAGCCTCTGGTAGTGATGGGCGATAACGAGATGTTTTTCTCGATTTTCTCGATTGTATGGACATCTTGATATTTTTCGATTGTCTAAATTTTTTCTCGATGACTACAGTTTGCAAATTTCTTTTATAAATCATATATTATGTTTTATATACGTCATACATTTATCAAGAATCGTCTGCGGGTGAGCTGGAATGAGTCGATGTTAATAAAGACTATGTGACTTCGACCGCTAGCGGGCCCCTCCTTTATACGTAATCTTGTAATATAAAATCACGAACAGGTTACCCGCTATATACGGCACTGATATATGATAGCAGGCAGGTGTGGTGTGCACGCACTACAAAATCTTGTAAAAAATATAATATCGAAACGAATGAACCTCGGACCAGATCTCTTGGGGGAGGGGCACAGCAGCTGCATAATATGATTAAGTCGTCACAGGTCTTTAGGCCTTGCCAACCATATGTCACATGAGAAGTCTGGATCTGAATTTATAAAAATGCCCTCCCCGTGGGGGCAAAGGCGGGGAGGGGTGCGAGAGGTGGATAACATGAGTAAGTGGTCATAAGCTTTTCCAACAATGTCACATGAGGGGTCTCGGCTAAATTTAGAAAAACACCCCCGTGGGGGAAAAGTGGGGGGGGCGGTCACCGGAGGTGCATTACATCAATAAGTAGTCACAGACCTTTCCAACGATATCTCACATGTGGGTTCTTGGCTAAATTTGGAAAAGTGTCCCCTGGGGGGGAGGGGTTCAAAATGGGGGGATGGACACCGGAGGAGCATAACATCAATAAGTAGTCACAGACCTTTCCAACGATATCTCACATGTGGGGTCGTGGCTAAATTTGAAAAAGTGTCCCCCGGGAGGGGCAAATTGGGAAGGACTGTCACCGGAGGTGCATAACATCAATAAATAGTCACAGACCTTTCCAACGATATCTTACATGAGGGGTCTTGGCTAAATTCGGAAAAGTGCCCCCGGGGGGGGCAAAGTGGTGGTGGGGACAACGTAGGTACATAACATCAATAAGTAGTCACAGACCTTTCCAACGATATCTCACGCGAGGGGTCTTGACTAAATTTGAAAAAGTGTCTCCCGGGGGGGGGCAAAGAGTGGGGGGGCTGTCACCGGAAGTGCATAACATCAATAAGTAGTCACAGACCTTTTCAACGATATCTCACAAGAGGGGTATTGACTAAATTTGGAAAGTGTCCTCCGGGGGGGCAAAGTTGGGGGGGCGGCCACCGGAAGTACATAGCATCAATAAGTAGTCACAAACCTTTCTAACGATATGTCACATGAGGGGTCTTAGCTAAATTTGGAAAAGTGTCCTGATATTTCATATATTATAAATAATATTTAGCGGAGGGATCCATAAAAAAAATCCGATCTAAAATGATAAAAACGGAAAAACTACCCTCGCAGTGGGGGCCAAATTGGGGAGGGGAGGAAGAAAGTCTCATAATATGAAAGAGTCACCCGAGAGCTTACCGATGACATATCACATGACTGGTCCAAAAAAAGTTTGAAAATTGCTCCACCTGTCTCCCCCCGTGGGCCCACTCTTTCGCCCCGGAATTCACACAGCCGCCACTTTAAAAATTTTATGTTCAATAAATAATATTTACCGGAAGACTGCATAAAAAACCCACATCTAAAGTGATATTTAAATTTATTATAGAAATCGGCTACGGTTTTAAAAATTTGTTCGCCCCTTCCCCATCCCCCTTTGGGCGAAGAAAGGTTCATAGTATGAAAGAGTGGTCAAAGGGCTTTTCGATTATATGCCACAGGAAGGGATCGGTAAAATTTTTAAAATTGCACCCCGCATGAGTCCACTCTCACGTCCTCCTCCCTCGAAATCACCCGACGCACCTTCCTCTTTGAAATTTTTATATTTAATAAATAATTTTTATCGGAGGGCTCCAGTTATGTGACATCTTGGTAGGGCTAAAATAAGAGAAACTTTGAAAATCAGGGCTTCATTTCACAGCTCATTGTCATGCCTTTTTCTCTAACTCGTCCCTTGGTACTCTCGATAAATTTTCTTACTTTTCTTCTCTGCCGAGGACGAGAGAAATCCTCGAAAAGCTTCTCATAGCGAAATGTTGAAAAGCGCGACTTTTCATTGGGACATTTCGAAAAGGACGAGAGAAACCAGCGACAGGCTTCCCATCGGGAAGCTAATTTACAAACCCTCAAGCTTTGGACACCCTTGGCGAAAGGGAAATGTAGCTGTAAAAAATCCACAAAACGTACCACGCAAAGCAGATTTTTGTTTACTTTTAAATTCTACGAATGAAAGACTTTTAATAAACTTTATATTTTAAACTTAAACCATACTCACATTAGCACCTTTGTGCTCGTATAGTTGTACTATTTATGGAACAACTCCTACGGTGAGATAACTTCAAAACTTAGTAATAATAACTCATAAAAAACAAGCTACCAGCATTTATTTTCTTTCTTACTTGAATCTACAAAAATATAAGAAGTTGCCACAGAATACATCAAAACTTGTCCCTTTTTCTTTTTTAACCAGCGACAATAACATGTGAACGCGCAAAAACAAAATAATAAATGTCATTTCAAGTCAATTGTTTTTTCTTTACATTTTTCATCTCTGATCGCGTGATTTTGAACAAAAATAAATAATGTCGATCCCGTAACATCCTCCCACCTTCTGATTACCTTGTATAATCAGAACTAATTTTAAACGTAGAGAAATTGACAAAGTCACTTGCTATAAATTCAGTCTTTCAGGAATTTTCAGTATCCTTCCAGCCCTGCTGTGTCTAGGAGATTCCTTGCTTGAGGATACATCCAAAATTGTAGCTTTGTTAAGTATTTTCACTGGATTGTGAGAAATCTTTGGTTTCGGACAGTCAGTAGACGAAGCTATCTCTAGTGGATATATTCTTTGTATAGGTCGTAAAAGCTCATGTTGTGATGTTTGAACTCTTACGAGTCGAACTTTCTTGTCTCTACCAGGTATAAGTTCTGTAATTCGACCTAAAGGCCAATCAGTTCTCTTTTTATTATCAGATCCGATCAATACAACATCACCTACAGCTATAATTTGCTCTTGGTGTTTGTTCCTTGCTCTTTCAATTAATGCACCTAAATATTCGGACCTGAAGCGATCCTTCAATTCTTTTTGTAATGACTGCCGATACTTCTATCTCTTGCTTAATGATTTTTGTTCCACAACATCCAGGTCTGAAAGATTGCATTCTTCTATACTCTGCAGAAACATAGATGGGGAGATAGGTTTCACAGTTGCGTCTTCCGAAAGGTATGTTAGCGGTCTTGCATTTATTACACTTTCCACATCTGTCAAAATTGTGTTCATTTCTTCATAAGTGAGGTAAGCATGACCTAATACTCTTTTGAGAAGATCTTTCATTATTCTGATAAGCCTTTCCCAAAAGCCACCCCACCACGCTGCGGTTAGTGGATTAAATTTCCAATCAATAGCATTAACAGAACTGTATTTTTGTATTCGTGACCAATCTAGGCTTTTCAATAAATTAGCTGATCCAGTGAAGTTTGTGCCGTTGTCAGAATAAATGACAGCGCACCTTCCTGTCCGTGCTACGAATCGTCTGAGTCCCATCAAAAATGCCTCAGTCGAAGCAGCGGTCACTAGCTCTAAATGCACTGCTCTGTATATTGCGCAGGAAAACATCAATATCCAAGATTTCTCAATTTTCTTCAAGTATAACGGACCCGCCATGTCTACACCTGTGATCTGAAATACGTTAGCATCCTTTATTCTATTTTCCGGTAGAGGCGCACTGTCTCTTCCATAAACTCTTCCCACTGAAGCGTTTGCAGACAACACACTGTGCTAACACTTGTTTTACATTTCTACGACCATTAAGTATCCAGTATTTTTCTCTCAATAAATTAAGTAGAATCTGTAATCCAGCGTGACAATGTTTTACATGTACATGATATATGAGTCGTTTTACAACTTCATGTTTTGCTGGCAGGACTATAGGTTTCAGAAAATCTTCATTGTCTTTCCTGTACGTTATTTTAGTCTCCAGTCGAATTATATCTTGTTCATCTTTCCATGTTTGTAAAGTTCTCAATCTGTTATCATTCTCGGGAAAAAACGCTTCTTTCTGAATCATACGTAGAGTCTTTAATTCAGCTTCTTTAAATTCAGATGACGTCAGGTCTCCTCCTCTTTTCACTTCGGTACTTCTGCAGTTATGCCTAAAACGTAATATCCATGCGACCATCCGTATGATTTTTACATAACTCGAGAAATATCTGTAATACCAACCATCTTGTTTAACATCAGAATTCGTTATCATGGAAACTGACTTTATTCGTTCCTTCCGAATTTCATCTTCGTCATAGTCTTGATCACTAGAGTTCGTATATTTTTCAAACTCTGCTGAATCTCTCAACCAAGCTGGACCCTCCCACCATCTCCTGGCAGCTAGCTGTCTCGCTTTACATCCACGAGTTGGCAAATCTGCAGGATTTTTATCACTTGGCACATAGATCCATGATGAAGGACTGCTTAATCTTCTGATCTCTAGAACTCGATTTCGCACAAATACTGACCAATTGACATCTCTGGATATCCAAGCGAGTACTGTAGATGAATCACTCCAATAATATCTCTTCATCTTTTCCCAACCGAGGGCATCTACGATAGTTTGCGCCAAACGAGTTCCCATAGTTGCCGCCAATAATTCCATTCTTGGTATTGTGACGTTCTTCAAAGGTGCAACTCTCGATTTGGCTGCTATAAAAACTAACTCGACTTGGTTTCCAATTTCTATTCTAAGGAATATAACTGTTGCGTAAGCATCTTTACTTCCATCTACAAATGTGTGAAGTGCACACGCTTCTATGTTTCCTGGAGTCATTTTCATGTATCTTGGGATCTCTATATCCTTCAAAACTGTTAGCTCTTGAAACCATAGTAAAAATTCTTTACGTAACTCACCAGTTATCTCTTCATCCCATTTAAAACCTAATTTCCAGGCTTTTTGCAACATTATTTTCGGACAAATCATGACTGGCGACGTAAAACCAAAGGGATCAAATATTTTATGCACAGCTGACAACATACTGCGTTTGGTGATCTTTTCTGTGTCAAAATCTTGTAGCCAACTTAGGTTGATTTTCAACATGTCGGATTCCTTATTCCAAACAAGTCCTAAGACGTTAGTTTCATTCGTGTTTGGCGTTTCTTGGCGATCACCTGTGTACTCCCACTGTCTTAGATCAAAACTGCCTTTCGCCATGAGCATCCTCGCATCTTCGATGAAATGTTTCAATTCTTCTTCGCTATTTACACTGGTTACGACATTATCCACATAAAAACTGTGCAACAATCTATCTTTAAAACTTTCAGAGAAATCTGGAGCCCTTCGGATGTGATATTCAATGACAGATGAAAGAAGAAATGGACTGCATTTCACACCGAATACTACTCGGGTATGCCTGAATGTCATTAATTTCTTTTCCTTTAAGTCCTTCCACCACAAAAAACGTAGGAAATTTCTATCTTTCTCACAAATGCTGATCTGTAAAAAAGCTTTCCTAATATCTGCAATTACACCAAGTTTTCTTTCTCGAAAGCGTAGAAGAACATCTGGAATGAGCTCGATCAAGTTGGGTCCACATTGTAGGCATTGATTCAGAGATGGATAATTTGCTAATCTTGCTGACGCATCAAATACAGGACGGATCGGGGTTGTAGTACTACTCTCTTTTATGACTGGATGATGCGGCAAGTAATTGCCATAAGATTTCGTTTCGTAAGAAGGAACTTCCTCTATAATACCTTCGTTAATCCAATCATTAAAAACATTCTCGTATTGTTGAAACATGTTCTTGGCGATTAACTTTGAGGTGATGCCTTCCAAACGTTTCATCGCCAACTTAAAGTTATTTGGCAGTGTTGTTATGTCATCAGCCCAAGGAAGACAAATCTCATACCGATTTTCATCGTTTATTTTTACTGTTTCGAAGAAATGCTCCTTAGTTTGGCGATCTATCTCTTCTCTTGACTTCTTCACTATGGGATCTGTAATTCCGATTAAGTCAAGTCTCCATAGGTTTGAGATATCCGCTTCTTTTACAAACATTGATGTTACTGTCATCGCCAAGTTTTCGGATGAATATGGCTTTTCACATGGTGCTTTTCCCATTAATGTCCATCCAAGATATGTTTCCACTGCAATTAAACCAGAAGACAATATTTTTCTTTTACCAGTTAACATTTTCCCCATAACATCAGCTCCAATTAAAACTTCTATACTACCACAACATTGACTCACATCACTTAACATGATGCCACTTTCCTTTAATTCTTGTAACCATGGCCCCTGTGTAACGGGTTGAATATCTCCGCATATGCTAACTTGATCTCGTACTTCGAAATTACACCTGAATTCTTCGCTCAAATCTCTAACTCTTATTTTGTAACAGTTGTGTTGGCATTCTTGAGTAGTAATGTCGCCAAACAGAGAATGTATTATCTTTTCTTGCCGAATAGGCTTGTAATTCATTTCTTCCGCCACACTTTTTAATATATACGATTTCTGTGATGCTGAATCTAACAATAAACGAACAATCTTCTGTTTACTTTCAGAAACTAGCTTCACCTTCAAGGTCTGCAAGAACACTTTGGCGCTCTTCTTACTAATATTTGTCATATTCACTTCATCTCTTTTAGACTTCTCCTCAGCTCCCTCTTGAGTATCTTTACCGGATGACTTACGTTGATCGCATAGTAATGGCACATGCCGCTTATTACAAATAATACATTTCACCATCGCTCGGCATCTTTTAGCGGTATGTTCTGGTACTAAACATATGAAGCAGCATCTTTTCTCCTTGGCGATTTTTTGTATTTCCGCTAAGTTTAATTTTTTCGCAGAAAAGCATTCCGAACTTGCATGTCTTCCCTGGCAAAAAATGCAGACTCCTTTTTTCTCTGTTACGGAAGAGGTAGTCAACAGACCTGCCGCTGTCAAAGTTTTACCGGTTTTATGTTCAAAATTATGGTGATTCCTTTTTGCGACATATTTACGGTCTTCACTTTTAGCTAATCCAAAACCAGCTACGGCGAGTGACACCCTTTCTTCACCTTCTACTTCAGTTCGCAAAAACTGCATCAGACTATTTAATCTGTCCTGTGCCTCAGTTTTCTCAGACGATATGTTCGTGCGATTCCACGCTTTTAGAAATTCTGCTGGAAAACAGGACTCAACTAATGGATATAAAATTGATGCACATTTGTCAGTTGTGACACCTAATGTATCTAAGGCTCGTAAATATAATTCCAATTTATCATATAACGATGTCAACGAGAATTTTCCCTTCGTTTGTACTGATATTATTAATTTGAGTAGTTCTCTCACGTAGACTTCTACCAATATATCTTCTCTACCAAAACGGATTTTTAAACTCTCAATTGCCTTGGCGTAATTAGTGCCACTTGGCGGGAAACTCTCTACCACTTCTCTTGCTCGGGAGCCGGCAACTGTTGCTTGCACCAAGTACTGAAATTTATCTTCTGGTGCTATTTCTGTATCTTCATCAATTTGTCTAAATTGACACCAAAACGGTAACCAGTCTATTATTTCACCGCCAACTTTCTGAATTCTAATTTGGGCAGCGTAAACTTTCTTCTCATTGCATAACTATCGTTAATTGGATTAAGAGATCCACCTTGGCTGTTTACTGCTGACTGAAGTTTCGCCAATTCTAACTCGTACGCCAATTTTAACTTTTCGCCTTCAATCTTTGCTTGTAATTCCATATTCAATGCTTCATCTTTTTCCTTTGACTGTCTCTCTAATTTTTCCTTTTCCTTTCTTTCTGAAACGGCATTTTCTAAAACGCTCTGTACAAATTCAGGATCATCTTTATATGCCTTACAATTCAAAATTAAATCTTTAAGTGCCACAAGTGAAGCCGTTGGTGCTGCTATTTCACCTAATTACTCGGCTACGAAGATCAAATCTTCCTTTTTAAAACCTTTAACCAACTTAAACATAATGGAAAATCTTTATTTCATTTAATTTTTTTTATTAACACCTTTTAAACTACGTGTGATAGATAACCTTGTTTAAACTCAGGTCCTGTACCGGCGGACGCCACTAATGTAAAAAATCCACAAAACGTACCACGCAAAGCAGATTTTTGTTTACTTTTAAATTCTACGAATGAAAGACTTTTAATAAACTTTATATTTTAAACTTAAACCATACTCACATTAGCACCTTTGTGCTCGTATAGTTGTACTATTTATGGAACAACTCCTACGGTGAGATAACTTCAAAACTTAGTAATAATAACTCATAAAAAACAAGCTACCAGCATTTATTTTCTTTCTTACTTGAATCTACAAAAATATAAGAAGTTGCCACAGAATACATCAAAACTTGTCCCTTTTTCTTTTTTAACCAGCGACAATAACATGTGAACGCGCAAAAACAAAATAATAAATGTCATTTCAAGTCGATTGTTTTTTCTTTACATTTTTCATCTCTGATCGCGTGATTTTGAACAAAAATAAATAATGTCGATCCCGTAACAGTAGCCAAATAGATTCCTCCATATCTCTTCCAAGTCCAAGTCCAAGCCAAATAATTTGGCGAGAGAAGATCAGTGCGCGCTGGAATGGAGTGAGAATTTGAGAATGAATCAATGAATTGACGAGAGTTTTGAATCCCGAATGTGAAAGGGAACGGTGATTTTGTTGCAATGTGGTATTTTCCGCAATAAATACTTCTCGGAATGGTATGTATTTTATTTATGTTAAACATATTATTGAATATAACTTTTCCTAATTTATGCCGATTTGGAACAGATGTCATATTCGCCCCATATTGGCGCGATTTTTTTCTGTCGCCAATATCATATAGGCAACAGGTACTTAACTTGCGTCAAAGTGTCGTTATTTTGTTTGATGTGGTAACCCGGATTATGTTGTTTATGCTGTTGATGTTTTCGCCAAATTGGCAACCGAAAAAAATCGCGCCAATATGGGGCGAATATGACATCTGTACCGCCGATTTTTTTAAAAATAATGTACTACTTTTTAAAGTTATTTTATTTTTACGATACTTGCTGCGAGTTGATTTAAGCCTAACATGTCAAGTGTTTTCAAAATGCTAAAAAGTTATTTGAATTGTAAAATCCAGTTCGAATTTTTCTGTAATCAAATATTACAAAATATACATCAAGCTGTTAAAATTTTTAAACATACAAATACAATTTTTATTTTAGTTTGTAATTTAAAAAGATATAAAAAAGATTGCATTCGAATTACAATTCGTTACATCTTTTATCTGTAGTAGTTATGTAATTAGCATTTAAAATGAAAAAACGATCTACAGCCTTCTCCGATTCCCTCTCCTTTAAAACAAAATCTGTTGCACATCTGCATACTAAAAAGATTGATGCAAAGTATCCCTAGACTGTATTTTTATAAATTGTCCAGTTTGTGTATGCATGAATTGTTTATATAAATTGTAAGTCTTCAATTTGTGTATGATGATTTGTTTGGAACAGATGTCTTATTATCCCGGGGTCTGCCATCTTGGATTTTTTTCTTGGCGTGAATTAAAAATTGTTTTTCAATTAATAGTTATAATTATTATATTCTAATTTTTTCAATATTATATTAATCTATCAACAATATTTAACCATTGGTGACGTTTAATACTTGGCGAAAAAGGAGTTTTCATGCAAGAAAAAAAATCCAAGATGGCAGAACCCGGGTTAATAAGACATCTAAGCCATTTGTTTTTATTATTTTCTTAATTTTAAAACCAATTTTTTTCCAGATCAAAATTATGGACTTTAGACGAGTTGTTGTTGACTCTGATATTCAGCCAGTTGAAAGCATTCAAATGGCTTGAAATGCAATTGCTTTTCTTGCCTTTAAATGTCTTTTTGCTAGCTCTTAGGCGACCATATGGATGTGTTAGTTGGCCATTCTACAGAAAGCTGTTTTGAGGATGATGCAAACTGTTAAGTCAAAGTTTTCTTTAAGTAAATCAGGTCCAGCTAAATATTTTTTCGTACGTATCCTGTCATTTTAAACTTTGTGGTAAGTACTCAATTGTTATAATTAAATATAAAAAATAACCTATGACAGACGTCGTACTTAAACTTTTACATCTTAATCTTTTATGATTTGAGTACATTACATTGACTGTTTTTGTTTTCTTCATTTAATACTGCACATTATGTATTTACAGTTCCTAAAATTATGAAATTTAATCCCTAAGTGGGAATGAATTTTGAAATGCATAATCTAATACATTGCATTCAAGCTAATTATCTTAAGATCGAATTTTATAACATTCTAGTTTGTTAAAATTAAAATAATAAAACTTTGTAAAAAAATCACCATAAAATAAAAACAATACATAGAACGCGTTTTGAGCAAAAAATATTAACAGCTCGTCATAAACTAAAGTAAAACACATGTCTGTAAGGGGACAAGAACTTTAGCTGATGACGAGCTGTTAATATTTTTAGCTTGAAACGCGTCCTAAGTATTTTTTTTATTTTATGGCGATTTTTTACAAAGTTTTATTATTTTAATTGTTACATATCGCCAGTTTTCGGTGTTGTTTCGCTACATTCTATTTTGTTCTGGTAAAAATTCCTTTTTTATTGGTCTTTGATTATCTATCTCAGGTATTGTTACTTATCTGAATTTTTGGTGTTTTTCAAGATGGCCACTGGTTTGTTGTCTTAATCTTTGAATCAGTGTTTTATATATATTTAAAAAAAAAAAAAAAAACCTTTTGATATATTATTTTATAATTAATAAAGTATATTTTAAAATGATTATATGTTTTCAAATATTTGATTATTTCAGTTTTAAAACTGCAGGTATTAGTGTGCCAAATGAAAAACAATATCTTCTTCAAAGCTGTTAACTTGACTAGTCTTTGTATATGAATTTAAAAGTACATCAGTGTGTTATTATAGTCTATGAAAATATATTATAAGCATTCCTTCTAAAATAGTTTAATAATTGTTTTGATATTTGTTTCCTCTGCACCTCAAGAATATTACTATAGTTATTTTAAATGGGTTTTCACAGCTCCAGTTAGCAAGTAAACTAAAGGAAGCCATATTTGTTTTTTCTGAGTGTAAACAAAATTTTTGAACTGGAAATTTAAATATTTTGTGTATATTGTATTGAAAAGTTCATATAATTAACAAGTATTTTTGTTATTTCTCATGAATATTATTTGTATATTCTATTCAGTTATAAATATTTTTGGCTTAAGAATTGTTTTTATTTAAGCTTTATTAGATCTTACTATAGCTATTTTAAATAGGTTTTCACAGCTGCAGTTAACAAGTAAACTAAAGGAAGCCATATTTGTTTTTTCTTAGTGTAAACAAAATTTTTGAACAGGAAATTTAAATATCTTGTGTATATTGTAATGAAAAATTCATATAATTAACAAGTATTTTTGTTATTTCTCAAGAATGTTATTTGTATATTTTATTCAGTTTTAAAAATTTTTGGCTTAAGTATTGTTTTTATTTAAGCATTATTAGGCCTAACTTTATCTTCATAAAGATAAGTCTTCATCATATTGTTTTGAGAAACTCATTTTAATGTTACTTCACATTGTTAAATTTTTTAAGTAACATAAATCTTCATTCACTGTTTGTTTTTCTGAAATATTGAAAATGCATAAATGGTCTCCTCTTACTGTTTATCATATTATAAACAATAAATATAGCCCTTTTTTACATTACATCATACAGAAAATATATTTTATTTTTTAAATTATATGTTGCAGTTCACTTGAAAGAAATCTTTTTATTTTTGACAAGTTTATATATATATATATATATATATATATATATATATATATATATATATAAGTTTAAAATAATTTAATCGATAAAATGATTTCTGCTTAATCCTTTATTGTTTCCTTTTTTATTTTGCTTGCTTTCCATATCAAATATAGAAAATTATGTTTGCTTGTATGACAGACAACTTATTTAGAAATATATTATTAAATTTTATTTTTAATATTTTAATTATTTGAAATAATTAAAGTACATATATACAATCCTTCTCCCTCCTTCCAATAAATTGATCTTATAGCTTTTAAATGTATGGTGCAATGCAACAAATTACAAGAATTTAAGCTCGTACTCAATAAATAATTCTTAAGAAAAGTATTGGGACCAGGGTTCGTAAATATCATGATATTTTCGAAAATATCAAAAATATCCGATATTTTCAAAATAGCCAACTTACTGTTGATAATAAATATTTTCAAGTGTAATTTAAATTAAAAACTAAAACATATTGTATTTAACATGAAAACTTAATAAAACAATATTCTAAAAATACATTTTTTTTTTTACTTAAAACAAAATCAACTAGTAATTGAAAACAGAAAAAAATTGTTTTATACACATACAAAAAAATATTTAAGTATTGCGCGGCAGAGCAATACTTATTTATTTCCAGTGTCACTTCTCAATGTTAATTTAACATGGAAAAGCCTATGGAGATGATAACTTTTTCATTTTTTCTTCCCACCTTTTTGTCCCTGATGCCACTCATTTTTTATTCTTTACTAATTCTAATGATATTATAAATTTAAACGTAATGTAAAAACGTTTGCCTGACGTCAGGGTCAAAACGAATGGTAAAATGTCTTTGCATATGGGTGAATTATAACCCAGAGAGAAACATGGGCCAATTTTTTTTTTTACATTATTCAAATATTTTTCTTAATAATTCCACATTTCGCTTTTTTCATTGAGAATCAACGGACATTTTTCATAGAAAATGTAACATTTTTTCTTCATTGTTGCAAAAATTTCAAAATCCGTAATAATAATTTATTTCTTTTTAGTTGAAAGATTTTCACATGAAATATTAAATTGAACTAGTTTTTTTTTTTTTTTTTTTTTTTTTTTTTTTTTTTTTTTCAAGAATTAAAAAGGTGAATATAGCGTCATAGTGGAAGTAAAAAGGATATTTTCAGAATAAGTTTTTGCTTTGGTCAAATTTATGTTTTAGTAAACAGTTTCTAATGGATAGCTATTTTTACGCTGGTAGCGAACTTAGTGAGGAATTACATAACTTAAATTTTAAAATGTATTTTTTTTTTTCGCGATGAGAACTATTTATACCCCAAGTTAAACTTAGGTAATAATTTTCTGATGTGTTTACATCACCCCTTGGGAGGGAATAAGGTAATAAAATTTAAGTAAAACTTTTATTTTTTATTTTTACTCTATCACAGCTATAATATTGTTAAATATTAGCAGTAAGAATTCAGCACAATTTATTTTTGCATTCATAGCGTTCCTGAGTGGGAAATAGGGTATCTAAATTTAAGTGAAGTTAATTTTTTATGTTTTGATTATAGATTTTTTACGTTCAGATTGGAAGTTTTTGTCCAAACTACAACAACCTGCATTACTACAATGGTGAAATATTTTGAATTATACATTGGTAAGCTGCATCACACATTGTGATGCAATACCGCATACATCAAAGCCTGATGATGATACCCTCTATTAAATTTGAAATGAGTTCATCTGAATACAGTAGTCATTAAAAAGCTTGACATATTAAGCAAAAACATAATTTGAAGAACAAATTAAAAAAAACAAAATTTATTTCCTACATTGTTTAAGCCTGAGAAGGGACAGATATTATTTCATTCAATGAGTTCTACATTTAATGTTAAATTTTTGTAACAAATTAGTTAAGCCAATTGAAGATTAAAAAATAAAAATAAAATTCATAGAATATGATACTTTAAAACATCCTAAAAATTAGATTCCGTTCAAATGAGATCGAAATAAAACTTTTTTTTAAAGTTTTGTATTTTGCATGCATCTTATTTTATGTACAATTGTCATAAACATAATACAAAATCTACAATACAAATATTTCCAGTTAAGAATGGAAGAAGTCCAAGATTTATTTCGATTTCATTTGAACGGAATCTAACTTTTTAGGGTGTTTTAAGTATCATATTGTATGCATTTTATTTTTATTTTTTAATCTTCAATTGGCTTAACTAATTTGTTACAAAAATTTAACATTAAATGTAGAACTAATTGAATGAAATATCTTAATATTTGTCCCTTCTCGGGCTTAAACAATGCAGGAAATAAATTTTGTTTTTTTTTAATTTGTTCCTCAAACTATGTTTTTGCTTCATATATATAGGATTCAGTATCAAGAAAATTTTATGACAAATTACACAATATGAACTTTAAAATGTTTTCTGTTTACTTAAAAGGCGACAGATAATATTAAGTTTAAAATAAACATTTTATTTAAATTTCCTAGTAGTCCAGGCAAATTAAAGTAAATACACCTTCAACCCGTGCAAAATTGCAATAGAAGCTCTGTTAACTGATTTTTAATCCGTAACCATTACTGAGAAATATAACCAAAATCAGACAAAATCCGATCACGGGAACACCCTTAAAAACGGATTTCAAAACGGACTGAATCATATGCCGTTTTGCGTTGTTGTTGTGCTGTTGTATAGCTTTTAGTTGAGACGGAAGACGACAGAGGGCAGCACTAAACAATTTGGACTGCAAATATTCATTTTTTATCGAACAACTGACAACCAATAATGCTTTTGGAACAGATAAAGTAAAGTATCTATAACTCATTCTAAACTGTATTACTACTAGACCGATCTCCTAACAGTCATCCGGTATGCGGTGAGTTTTTCAAGCTCCGGCGATGGGGAGATATATCTCCGGCCTCAGGCAAGCCCTATACTATATTTTCTTTCTACATATTAAGTCTTTCTGAACATTTTAAGCCCTACCGCATCAAAATCGGTCCAGTGGTTCGCGAGATACAGTTCTTTTAAATTTCTCTACTTTCTGTTAATCCCGTTCCTCTATTTCATGTATCCGCAATTGCAACTGGCTCCGAATCGATTCCAGTGCTTATAAATGCTAGTTGTGCATAACTTTCCCAGGCATCGGAACATTTTTAATAATATGCTTTAGGGAATTTTTCAGGGCAAATATCAGTATTTTTTAATAGAAGAATAAATCTAGCTTAAACACACGAAATTTCGCCTTATTTAAGAAGTAATTTTCTATAAGAAAATACTGGTACCGAAAAATTTCCTGGCTATAAAATTTCAGGACACGCACGATCCCTGCATTTATGGACATTTCATCACCAATTTACTTTGTTAAGGGGACTTTAAGCAAAGATATCGATATTTTTTATACATGCTGTGCTGTGATTGTGATCTAACCAGAGTAGTTTGTCATGTCAGTGTTTTTCAAGATTATATTTATGGTGTTAAATGATTATTTAACAGCGGATTACTACATATTTGTGTAATTTGAAGCTTATACAACACTAGTGAGTGAGTTTTAGATTCTTTTTAAATTTTAGTATTTTAATGAGCCTCTGAAAAGTACATGCTTTACCATTGGCGGCCATTTAATAATGCATCTCTGTGGAGATTATTGTAATGTTAACCTTTTTTAATTAATCTCTAACCTCTAACGTACATAATAAATGCTATAAACAGCTCCATACTGTGCTTTTTATTAACGTAAGTGTATATACTTTGCTCTGTTGCCAGTTTTAATTCAAAATATCAATTTTAAATGTACTAAATGATGTTTTGAAAATAGTTAAAAATTGTGTTCTATGCTAACTTTTAGCTTCAAACTCCCATAGGAATAACATTGGGAGTGTGTAACTTTTATAAAATTATCAAAAATACCTATAAGAGACAGCAGACAGAAGAGGAGCAGCAATGACATTTAAAAAGTGGGCGATGCACTGGAACACATATCGCCATTTCATTCTGATTCTACTCTACGCAAAATTGTTACAGGCGTAACAGCTAAAAAAGAAGTTAATGTTGATGAGTTGCACTTATTTGGTATGATCATCATCTCCAAAATGATAGGGAAGGATATATTTAGGTATTCGGCTAAAAGGTCAAAGGAAGTGAAAACTCTAGGATCTGCTGCCGCCATTTGTAGTTATAAAGATGACTTAGATATACAAATAGATCCAGCGCTCCTCTTCCAAAGAATGATGATTACTGGCACTTGTGGTGAAATGAATCTCGGAGATGTCATGCGTTATGAACCGTGTGTGTACCCTGCAGCATTATTTGAATCACCAAGTATGATGAGGAATTCAGACAAATCTCAGTTAGCTCAAGCACTAGTCAAACACATTAAAAATTTACACAATGAAAAATATGACAACGTGGAAAGTACAGAAAGGTACATATTGGATGGAGGATCTTTCTTGCGTCGCATTTCCTGGTGTAAAAAATGATACATATGAAAACATTGCTACGTCTTACGCTGATTTTATTGTTAAACAATATGGAAAACCTATCATGGTTTTTGATAATTACATTGGGTATCCAACAATCAATGATGTGGCTCACAGATGACGCTACAAAAAAACAACAACAGTAGAGATATTAATTTCAGCCCATACGTCAAATTTATTGGAAAAAAGGAAGAGTTTCTGGACAATGAAAAAACAAGCAAGCAATGACTTCCCTGATAGGCGAATTGCTTAAGAAACAAGGCTGTACTGTTCCCAACACAGATGGGGATGCCAATATAGACATTGTTCATGCTCCAGTCTCATCTTCAGAAAATGCACATGCACATACCGCTGTAATAGGTGAAGATACCGACTTGCTGATTCTCCTTCTTTAACAGGCAAAGGATAATGGCTTCAAGCTATACTATCGCAGTGACATAAGACGAGGATCATGTTCCAAACCAGTCTATCATATCCTCAACATGCAATCTCTGTTAGGTCGTGAAAATTGCAACTTCCTTCTGTTTCTTCATGCTTTCACGGGCTGCGATACAACATCCAGAATTTTTTCGATTGGGAAATCCTCATCATTTCTCAAACAGATAAACAAGACAGAGCTCCGTTCTATTGCAAAAATATTTTGTTCATATTCAAGCCTACATTCAGATATGGCTGAGGCTGGAAGAAAAGCAATGCTTCTGTTTTATGACTGCAAGGCACTGGATTCTATAGACAAACTATGTCCCCAAATGTTGGTAAGGGAAGTAACTACAGTAAAATCATTTATTACACCTGAACGTTTGCCTCCGACCGATTCTTCTACAAAATATCATAGCTATCACACTTACTTACAAATAAATATCGGAAGAAAGAACCAAGCCAGCAGAATGGGGCTGGTATGTAAAAAAACACTCGTGCTACCCAATACTCTGCGAGTGACTACCAGCTACAGATTATTTACTTAATATGATTCCATGTTCTTGAAAGACAAACTGTGCTACTTTACGATGCTGATGCAAGCGTAATTGATTGCCCTGTCCTACAGCTTCTGGGGTGTGCCAAGTCAATGGATGTAACAAGAACTACCTAACTTCTAATTATAAATATGATGAAAACTATTGATACGTTTTTTTCTTCACTGGAACATTTCTGTAAAAATGAACTTAAGCAGTAATTTGTCAGAAATAGTAGACTTTTGTGTACTGTTTATCGTTTTTGACTATACTTCAAAGTTAAATTGTGAAAATAAAGCGATATATTTCCGTAAGCGATATATTCTCTGCCTTAGTTCCAGAAAATCCCCTCCGCCATTTTGAAATCCGTATATAGGGGTGTTCCCATGCTCAGATTTTGTCTGATTTTTAGTATGCTATTAAGCAGTAGTTCCTGATTAAAAAATTCTGTAAAAAGCTTCTATTGCAATTTTGCCCATGTTCAATCACAAAATGCCTGGACTATAGTGCTTTTTGGTCTGCAAAACAGGCAGCCATTATCAGTGGCTGCGGGTTTTGCAGAACAAAAGTACAAGGAAATTTAAATAAGATGTATATTTTAAACTTGTAACATCTGTAATATTATCTGTCCTCTTTTAAGTAAACAGAAAACGTTTTAAAATTCACATTGTGTAATATGTGATTGAATCAAGGTGGAATATTGAATTTCGTCTTATGATTTTATTTATTGAAAATTTTACGTTTTGTAAATCAAAATTTTAAATGCAAAATAGTTTTTTTTTTTTTTTTTTTTTGAAAAATTAACGTAAATGTAAGCTTGTCTTCTTTTTTATTCCCTAAGTACAGTTTAAGCTCAACCTTAAACCAGAAAATTCTTTTCAAATAAAACTATAAATAACTGATTATCTATATGAGACAGTTTATCTTTCAATGGTTGTTCTGAATTAATTATGTCCCAACATAATTGTTAGTTCTACATTTAAAAATAAAAGCTTCACTGCCAGAAACAAAAGTTCTTTATGATGAGATTTGCAGTATATAATCTACAGAACAACAGTCAATAACAGTTGAAAAATTCCTTTAAACTTATTTTGACTGAAAATATCTAAAATGTCTTGCACAGTGAGATTTTAAAAATAAATATCAAAAGGTAGAAAAATAAAGAGAATAGAAAGTATCAAACATCTTGATATTTTGAAAATGAGTGTCAATATAAAAATATCAAACATCCTGATATTCTGAAAATAAATATCAAATAAATGAAAATATCGAAAATATCAAATATCTTGATATTTTGAAAATAAATATCGGATATATATCAAGATATATAGCCGTTGATATATATCAACGAACTCTGATTGGGACAATTTATTTATTGTAAATTACTCGAAATAGGCTAAACAATTCCTTTAATGCTGGTTCATTAAACTTAGTTTTTTTGTTGTTTTTTTACATGCAGTTTAAAAACAGATTAGACCATTACATATAACACCCGCTTTAAGCTATATTAGTTCTTCAATGTCTTTTTCCTAATTATATTATGTACAAATTTGCCATTCATTTCTACTATTAAAAAATACCATGTTGCAGAAAAATTTTGCTGTTTTTGAGGCTTGTCGTAGCAGAAAGTTTACAAAACTTTTGCCACAGGGCTATGTAAGGTATGTGTAAGGATCGGCTGAAACTGAATTTCGGTAAGCTTCCTATTTTTGGCCAAAAACGAAAACATAATTTTTTTAAAGGTATTAATACATACATAAATATATGAATTAATTATATGTGTGGTCCGAGTTGGCTCTGTGTGCCTTTGACCGAAACTTTTTATTTTCATATAAAATGAAATGTAATTCATCTACATTACACATATGATTTTCTAATGATATGAATTTCAAGTAATTAAAAAATGTTTTAGATATGCATACCTCAATGTATCTTTTATTATGTAAATGATCATTTGTTATACTAGAACTTTCTCAAAGAGTATTGGAAAAACTTCTGTGGTTTCAAACCAAAAATGTTCTGTTACTGTTAAGTCTGCAGCTTTTAATGAGCACATGAAAAGCACCTTCAAAGTTTAGTCATATATGCAATTGCTTGCTTTGTAATTTGTATTCATGTCTCGAGTCAGTCATGACTGATAAACAGTGAAGTTTATAGTAATTAATAAAGAGTGTCTCATTTGAGCCATTACAGCTCAAATCATTAAATAATGTTGAAAATTTCTGAAGGAAGAAATGAGATTTTTGGAATACTAATAGTTTCGATCCAGCAGCATTTTCGGAGAAAGTCCGATTTTTGAATGAAAATTAATTTTCAGTTGATCTCTAATTATGTGTTTACAGTTCCTTAAATAAGAAAACTTTTTCCTATAATGTAATTCAACTTTGAAATGTATATTCTTATAAATTTAATTAAAGTAGACTAATTATGTTAATATCTGATTTTGCAATCTTTTTTTTTTCTACTGGTATAAATTTCTTTTCTCATGATTTTTGTCTCAAATTATCTGAGCTATTATTGTTATTTATTTGAATTTTTGGTGTTTCTGAAAATGATTATCGGTTGTCTTAATCTTTAAATTGGTGTTTACATTTGACATTTTTCAAAGGGCACTGCATGCTGCTCTTTTTAGATATGGAGAAGGCACCCAACCCTTTTCCCAGTATCTGCTTTGCACTATTTTTTCCCTTCCCATGTGGACTTTAGAAACCAGAGTTACCACTTTCTATTTGAAAACTGCCCCTGTCCAGAATAGCATGCATTTCCTAAATTCATCAGGATTTCTCTCTTTAAGGCTATGCTTTCATTACAACACAAATTTAAATTAATAGAAGATGTTAACATTTTGGTCCTGCTGTTTTCCTATTGTATTTAATGCTAAATTATCCTTTTATAGCGAATTTTCACAATGTTAAGGGGCCGCCGCACTGAAACTCCCAGAACTCGAAATCCCATGTTAACCTATGGGAAAACTTTCAAGCGAGATGACTCATTACCTAATATAATTATTAAAATACCGTTTACACCATCAGAAAGTAGACGTCAGATGCAGATGATGTGCGTTTTTAAAAATTGTCTACGTAAATTTTAAGTATCTTTAAGAAGATGATAAAATTTAATTAAATGGAAATTGCAAAGTTTATAGGAATTTTTTACGTACTTAAAATTTACGGAGATAATTTTTTAAAACATACATCATCAGCATATGACGTCTACTTACAGTTGGTGAAAACGGTATTATAATAATTATATTAGGTAATGAGTAATCACGCTTGAAAGTTTTCCCATAGGCTAACATGGGATTTCGCGATCGGGGAGTTTCAGTGCAGAGGAGCCTTAAGAAACAGCTATAGCAAAATTTTCTCCAGTTGACCACTGAATTTTAGGTAGCTTTCTTTACAAAAAAGCTACCTATTGCAGCCGTTCGGAGGAAAGCGATTTCAAAAAATTTTGGTATATTTTCATCGATCATGACCCCCAGACCCCGAAACCACCCTCCGTTCAAAATTGATATATATATATCTGACCTATGTCACAGTGTAACTCCCGTAATTATGAACCGATTTCGATGTAATTCGGTGTGTACATAGTACATACCAATGTCTCGACCGAGTTCGTTGGCCAGCTTCATCCGCCGTTTTGTTTCAAAATGGCGGCCATTTAAAATTTAAAAAAAAATTTAAAACTTGAAATGTGGTACCAAAAAATTGAAAATGGAAAAATATTTTTTTCTTATGTATTTGACCTTTATACAAAGATTCCGGAGCAGATTTTGTTTCGTCTATGTCTTAAAAAATGGCTGAGTTATAGCATTTTGAATTTCTAGCGTGGCTGACATTTTGAAACGTCCTGAATTTTGTCACGCGATAAAAGGCGTATTTATGAACCGATTTGGATGTAATTCGGTGTGTACATAGTACATACCAATCTCTCGACCGAGTTCGTTGGCCAGCTTCATCCGCCATTTTGTTTCAAAATGGCGGCCATTTAAAATTTTTTTAAAAATTTAAAATTTGAAATGTGGTACCAAAAAATTGAAAATGGAAAAATATTTTTTCTTATGTATTTGACCTTTATACAAAGATTTCGGAGCAGTTTTTGTTTCGTCTATATCTTAAAAAATGGCTGAGTTATAGCATTTTGAATTTCTAGCGTGGCTGACATTTTGAAACGTCCTGAATTTTGTCACGCGATAAAAGGCGTATTTATGAACCGATTTGGATGTAACTTCGTTTATACATAGTACATACCAATGTCTCGACCGGGTTCGTTGGCCAGCTTCACCCGCCATCTTGTTTGAAAATGGCGGCCATTTAAGTTTTTAAGAAAAATTTAAATTTGAAATGTGGTACCAAAAATTGAAAATTGAAAAAATATTTTCTTCTTATGCGTTTGACCTTGATAAAAAGATTTGGGAGCAGTTTTTGTTTCGTCTATATCTTAAGAAATGGCTGAGTTATAGCATTTTGAATTTCTATCGTGGCTGACATTTTGAAACGTCCTGATTTTTCTCACGTAATAACAGGCGTATTTATGAACCGACTTGGATGTACCTTGGTGTGTACATAGTACATACAAATATCTCGACCGAGTTCGTTGGCCAGATTCATCCGCCATCTTGTTTCAAAATGGCAGCCATTTAAAAAAATTTAAAAATTTAAATGAGATACCAAAAAATTGGAAAATGAAAAAGATTTTTTTTGTATGTGTTTGACCTTAATACAAAGATTCCGGAACAGTTTTTCTTTCGTCTATATCTAAAAAAAAATGGCTGAGTAATAGCATTTTGAATTTCTCTTGTGGCTGACATTTTAAAACGACCTGATTTTTGTCACGCGATAACAGGCGTATTTATGAACCTATTTGGATGTGACTTGGTCTGTACATAGTACATACCAATGTCTCGACCGAGTTCGTTGGCCAGCTTCATTCGCCATCTTGTTTCAAAAGGGTTGCCATTTAAAAAAAATTAAATTTAAAATTCAAAATGAGGTATTAAAAAATTGGAAAATGAAAAAGATTTTTTTATTATGTGTTTGGCCTTGATACAAAGATTCCGGAGCAGTTTTTGTTTCCGAAAATTTTTTCTTTTGTTGATATCTTAAAAAATGGTTGATTTATAGCACTTTGAATTTCTAGCATGGCTAACATTTTGAAACGATCTTGTATTTGTCACGCGATAACACACGTATTCGCCTATTTCGATGTAAGAAGGCATGTGGATAGTATACATCAACACCTCGACCAAGTTCGCTGGCCAGATTCATCAGCCATCTTGTTTCAAAATGGCGGCTATTAAATTAAAAAATATATATATATTTAAAGTGAGATGCAAAAAAATTAGAAATTGAAAAAGGTTTCTTTCTTAAGTATTTGATCTTGATATAAGGACTCAGGAGCATTTTTTGTTTGTCTTTACCTTAAAAAATGGCTCAGATATAGCAGTTTCAATTTCTATTGTGGGTGACATTTTGAAAAATCGGATTTTTTGCATGCGACAGCACTCCTATATATTAACCGATTCCGATGTGAGTGAGCATGTGCACAGCAATTACTAAGGTCTCGACCAAGTTCACTGCTTAGCCTCATCCACCATGTTGTCTTAAAATGACAGGCACTTTAAGAAATTGCCGAATTTGGCAGCCAAATATAAGTTACTTTAAAGAAAAGCAGCTTGGATAAAGCTGACTAATTTCGCGAAATTCTCATTCATTATATTGATAAAAATTAGTATTGAATCTCCTATATTCGGTTTCCACTAAATTGAGCTTCGTGTGTTTGCATGATATAAGTTGGCTTTTTTTAAATAAGGATTATGAAAGCTACCTGTTCCTCCCGGCACTGGCCGGAAGGACTTTTTTTTTCTAACTTTTCTACAGTTGTGAAAATAAGACTTTGACTCTAATTTAATAAAAAAAAAGTCCTTCCGGCCAGTGCCGGGAGGAAGAGGTAGCTTTCATAATCCTTATTTAAAAAAAGCCAACTCATATCATGCAAACACACGAAGCTCAATTTAGTGGAAACCGAATATAGGAGATTCAATACTAATTTTTTATCAATATAATGAATGAGAATTTCGCGAAATTAGTCAGCTTTATCCAAGCTGCTTTTCTTTAAAGTAACTTATATTTGGCTGCCAAATTCGGCAATTTCTTAAACTGCCTGTCATTTTAAGACAACATGGTGGATGAGACTAAGCAGTGAACTTGGTCGAGACCTTAGTAGTTGCTGTGCACATGCTCACTCACATCGGAATCGGTTAATATGTAGGAGTGCTGTCGATTGCAAAAAATCAGATTTTTCAAAATGTCACCCACAATAGAAATTGAAACTGCTATATCTGAGTCATTTTTTAAGGTAAAGACAAGCAAAAAATGCTCCTGAATCCTTATATCAAGATCAAATACTTAAGAAAGAAACCTTTTTCAATTTCTAATTTTTTTGCACCTCACTTTAAATATATATATATATTTTTTAATTTAATGGCCGCCATTTTGAAACAAGATGGCTGATGAATCTGGCCAGCGAACTTGGTCGAGGTGTTGATGTATACTATCCACATGCCTTCTTACATAGAAATAGGCGAATACGTGTGTTATCGCGTGACAAATACAAGATCGTTTCAAAATGTTAGCCATGCTAGAAATTCAAAGTGCTATAAATCAACCATTTTTTAAGATATCAACAAAAGAACAAATTTTCAGAAACAAAAACTGCTCCGGAATCTTTGTATCAAGGCCAAACACATAAAAAAAATCTTTTTCATTTTCCAATTTTTTAATACCTCATTTTTTGAATTTTAAATTTAATTTTTTTAAATGGCAACCCTTTTGAAACAAGATGGCGAACGAAGCTGGCCAACGATCTCGGTTGAGACATTGGTATGTACTATGTACCAACCAAGTTACATCCAAATAGGTTCATAAATACGCCTATTATCGCGTGACAAAAATCAGGTCGTTTTAAAATGTCAGCCACAAGAGAAATTCAAAATGCTATTACTCAGCCATTTTTTTTTTAGATATAGACGAAAGAAAAACTGTACCGGAATCTTTGTATTAAGGTCAATCACATACAAAAAAAATCTTTTTCATTTTCCAATTTTTTGGTATCTCATTTAATTTTTTTTATTTTTTAATTTTTTTAAATGGCCGCCATTTTGAAACAAGATGGCGGATGAAGCTGGCCAACGCACTCGGTCGAGATATTTGTATGTACTATGTACACACCAAGGTACATCCAAGTCGGTTCATAAATACGCCTGTTATTACGTGAGAAAAATCAGGACGTTTCAAAATGTCAGCCACGCTAGAAATTCAAAATGCTATAATTCAGCCATTTCTTAAGATATAGACGAAACAAAAACTGCTCCCGAATCTTTTTATCAAGGTCAAACACATAAGGAGAAAATATTTTTTCAATTTTCAATTTTTGGTACCACATTTCAAATTTAAATTTTTCTTAAAAATTTAAATGGCCGCCATTTTTAAACAAGATGGCTGGTGAAGCTGGCCAACGAACTCGGTCGAGACATTGGTATGTACTATGTATAAACGAAGTTACATCCAAATCGGTTCATAAATACGCCTTTTATCGCGTGACAAAATTCAGGACGTTTCAAAATGTCAGCCACGCTAGAAATTCAAAATGCTATAACTCAGCCATTTTTTAAGATATAGACGAAACAAAAACTGCTCCGAAATCTTTGTATAAAGTTCAAATACATAAGAAAAAAATATTTTTTCATTTTCAATTTTTTGGTACCACATTTCAAATTTTAAATTTTTAAAAAAATTTTAAATGGCCGCCATTTTGAAACAAAATGGCGGATGAAGCTGGCCAACGAACTCGGTCGAGAGATTGGTATGTACAATGTACACACCGAATTACATCCAAATCGGTTCATAAATACGCCTTTTATCGCGTGACAAAATTCAGGACGTTTCAAAATGTCAGCCATGCTAGAAATTCAAAATGCTATAACTCAGCCATTTTTTAAGATATAGACGGAACAAAAACTGCTCCGGAATCTTTGTATAAAGGTCAAATACATAAGAAAAAAATATTTTTCCATTTTTAATTTTTTGGTACCACATTTGAAGTTTTAAATTTTTTTAAAAATTTTAAATGGCCGCTATTTTGAAACAAAACGGCGGATGAAGCTGGCCAACGAACTCGGTCGAGACATTGGTATGTACTATGTACACACCGAATTACATCGAAATCGGTTCATAATTACGAGAGTTACAGTGTGACATAGGTCAGATATATATATATATATATCAATTTTGAACGGAGGGTGGTTTCGGGGTCTGGGGGTCATGATCGATGAAAATATACCAAAATTTTTTGAAATCGCTTTCCTCCGAACGGCTGCAATAGGTAGCTTTTTTGTAAAGAAAGCTACCTAAAATGCATGCCAGCCAGTGAAACATGGTGCAAATCAGTGATAAGTCTGATTATTAAAGGGTAGAAACAACTGCATTCTTTCCGTTTAACGATACAGTTTGCAGGTGTGATCCAGTCCACTCATCAGTCAATTCCCTCATAAAGTGAATATCCTTTATTTGTTTGCCTATATATTATTATTTTGATTCTGTTTTATAAGTAAAAATGTTCACAGATAATTTTAAAATGAGTATAATTTATGTATAATTTTTTTTTTAAGTTTAGCCAATTGATATTTTTAATGTTCCTTATTTAAAACCAGATACAGAAGATATTTTCGGGATCCTGTCCATTCACTTTTTTTTTTAATGAACAGGGAGGCTGTGCATGTAATCTCTGTGGATATATCTTAATACATTGGTTATAATTATGTCCCAGACACTGAAAAAAATCTTGATAGCTTTATAAATGACATTTATTCATTTAGAGGTCTACACAGGCCAGATTTCCAGACTCAGCCCGGCCCAAGCGAAAGCTTCCCGGTATGATTTAAAAATTAAAAGTTCAGTCCGGTCCTGGCCCATGCAAAAAAAAAAAAAAATAATAATTAAATCAGACGCGGCTCAATTTCTACAAAAAATTCCAGTTTTTCTTAACATACAATCAGGGTTGGGTTTTTGACATGACAAGCATCAAAAACTGGTTTAAACTGTCAAAAACCGCCAAATACATGTAACACACTAAAACATTTTAACAATAGGTAAACATTAAATAAGTCAAGGATTTATGCAATCTTTTATTTAAATTTATTGTAATTTAATAATAAAAAAAAATTATTAATTGCAATAAAATATTTTTATTTTTTGGAATTTTCAATCAGAAGAAAATCATTTTGTACAATTAAATAATCTGGGTCAATTTTACCACGCAGCATGCTGCAGCACACAACGTGTTTAGCACATTTATTTACACCCAGATGATTTCTGAGTTTAGAGTGTATGAAGCGTTAGAAAATAGTCTGTCTCTTAATTGATGCTGAGCTAGTAGGACTTGATAGCAAAAGCATTGCTAGATGAGCAAGTTTTGCAGCAGGCTCAAAAAGCTATTGCATTTAATGATACCTTTCCACCAAGAAATGGGGTCCCTCCTATAGCACTGAAATAAGAAGACGGGAAAGGGATTCTTTAGCTTCATGCACAATAATATGGGTAAGCATCCATGAATTCTCTCTGTAGCTCAAGCGCGAGCTGAATCAACTGATAAATCAGACAACCCTTGCCCCTGATGGTTGGGATACAAAATATAAGCCAAACAATGATATGGTTTCTATTGTGCACTTTTTCAATATGGGGCTTAAAGGAATTTTCTTTTAGAAGACCGAGCCAATTTTGTTCAGCTTTAAAATCAAAAACATTTTTATATATTTAAAGAAAGCATGTTTTAAAAAGATTTTGACTTTAAGCTTTTTTTTTTAATTACTTCTCTTATTTTGTAAATGTTTAAGATTAAGAATCCAATTTCAATTTTGAATGAAATGGTTATTGCCTAGGCTAGAATAACATTGATGCACATTATCTTGTTATATATACAAAAAAATCTGCATTTTTCAAAGTTTTTTTTGTATAAAAAAAAGTCTAGCTAATGCTTTAAGCTCTCAAAAGTAAGAGAAATTAAAACGATTTTAAGTAAGAGAAAAAATGTACAGCTCAGGTGAGCTTAATGTCTATTTTTTTTTTAAATACAGTTTTACAAAAAATAAAAATTTTAGCCTGTTAAAAAGTTGTACTTAACAATAATACTTTACTATGTACTAATTATTGATATACAGTAATAGTGAATTTAAAATATTACATGTAATGTTGTCATGTGTGACATTTAATGTGAATTTTTACAAATCAATTTTGTATTTGAGGTTTTTGACATGATGGTTTAAACCCGACATGAACTGACACACGTCAAAAACCTGCCAACCCTGCATACAATTAAGATTGAGATTCTTTTAAAGAATACTGTATACATATTTATAGGAAAATTTTACAGCATATTTTAGATTATATGTGTTCACAAGACAGAAAATACACAATAGCAACAGCAATGTTAGACGCTTAGACATTCATGAGAAAATTAACGTAATTTAGAATGAAATAAAAAAAGAGTGTTAAAAACATCACAACTTTTGAAGCCGTATAGTAAAAAGTAGATTCTTGAAAATATTTCTCTGTAATTAAGGCTCAAATACAAAGAAGCAACTTTCTGACACATTACTGAATTCATTTTTGTTCGCTGTTCAGAAACACGTAAAATTGACAGGTGTTCTTATTCAGGAAACTATGTAATCAAATGGCATTTTCTATTTTTAGCCAAAATATTGTCAAAGTTGGAGTTTTGAATCAAATATCTGTACGTGATAGCATGGGAAAGGAGAAAAACCTGTTGTTATGTGACAAAAATCTCATTTTACTTGATAAGCAGTTTATTTATTTAAAAAATGGAAATTGCTATTTGATTCCAAATCGCCTGAGTAGTCAGGCCTGTAAATTTTATAACTTTTATAGTTAAAAATGCTGCCACTGAGCCCTGCAAAGTTAAGCTTGTGTTTAACGGAAAATGCGACTTTCTCCAAAATTATGTCACCCAGGATAATCACCATAACATTCCAGCAAAGTTTGAATAAACTGCTACTGCCCCTTTTAGTTTCACTTGATTTGGAAATAGGCTGTGGTGGGAACATACTTTTGCATTACATTTTTGACAATATCTAAAATTAAAACAAATATTTTTGAATACGGTGTTACAAGATCTTTCAAACAATACCCAACATGATACACACATGCCGAAAAAAAAATAAAGTTTTTTTTTTTAAATTTAATATATATATTTTTAAATATTTGTGGATAGCTAAAAATCTATAAATATGTGAACACGATTAACTTATAATGGCTCCATTTTCTTTTTTTAAGTATGATACCCTAAAAAAATCAATGAAAAATAGATCTAAGAATTTAAAATGTTGTGATTGGGGAAGGGTGGCACAAAGAAGAGGAAACTGAAATTTCGAGAGGGAATTTAAATGACATTTTTATCACAAGCAGTAATTACCAAAAGGAGGATTTAGGAAATTTTGAAGAATTCTTGCCCTTGTTGGGAATAAATTTCACTTACTAACCGTAATTTCTGGAAGAAACGCCGCATGTGAAATTTCCGCAGCAATCGCGAATGACATGCTAAACAGAAACATATTAATAAGCTGAATTAAGAAATTATAAAAATGAAATTATTAATTAGAAGTAAATAATTTAAATACAAAATTCGAAATTATTAATATGATTTAAATAATATAAATACGAAAAACTACACTGAAATTGCTCAAAATCTGCAGCTTAAATTCTGGCATATGGCACGGATGATAAATTGCATCATTACCTTGGTATATCACGAATGATTCTGCAACAAAAAAAAATAATTAAACTGAATTTTAGAAACCACAAGTACCAAGATATGAAATTATTAATTTGATATAAATAATATAAGTATGATATTCAAAATTGATAATTCATTATAAATAATATTTAAAAGAAAAAAAATCCCGTTGAAATTGAGTAAACTTTTCTATACACTGAAGAGTGTCATGAGAACGATTGGGCGTTAGCAGTCTCAACTTTATCTCAAGTATCTTAAATAGCGTGTTCGAACGGGATAAAATGACATTTATTTTCACCGTGCCATATATTAAAATTATTTACAAATAGATATTAAACGTATTAATTTTAATATTTAGTGCTATGTACAAATAAAATAACATTATCACATCCCATTTCGTCAATTGAATAAGATATGAAAATTCTCATTTTAATCATTTCTAAAAGAATCTGTAGATCGGAAATACAGACTTTTTTAAAGGGGGGGGGGGAGATTAAAAAGAAACCTCGTGCAATAATTCATCGAGATCCAGTAATTTTAAACGGAAAAGCATAGAATTTGCTGGCATATCTATCAAAGTGATTTGAAATCGAATACGTTTTTCCATTTTCGATAAATGTATTATATCTTAAGTTATAAACGATGGCTATTTGATGATGACCTTCCCTGAGCTGTCTTATCTGGAAATTCAGTTCAAAAAATCAACTTTCAGCATTTTCTAAATGTTTTTTCCCTTATCAAAAACTGAAAAATGCTATTAGATTTTGTTAAGTATTAATAAATGCACCAATAGTTTTTATACGATTAAAATTAAAAATGACTTATAGTGAATACAACCGTTATTTATGTGTGTATGCGTGTTTTATAATAAAGTTCTCAAAAACAAATCAAAACTTTTTATTTAATTCCAATCAATCTGCAAGAAATTTCATGATTTTCTCCCTTCTTCTATCACTCTGTTTGGAACAGTTTAGCTGTCACAATCTCAAAGAAATAAATATAGATTTCAATTAGAAGATTTTGCTTTAAAAGCATTTATACATGAAATGATTACCAAGGAAAAAAGAAAAATACTTACCATCACTGTGCTGTTTCTTAAATACAAGATATTTTAACAATGCAATTGAATCTGTTTTATTTTATGGTCGTTTCTAAGAATATTTGGCGTTATTGTAGATATTTTTAAAATACTTCTTGCATGAACATTTCAAAGTTGTATTTTATATTTATTTCAATCACTTGCTACAGAATTGAATCCTGCATTGGGTCGTGTAATCTGATAGTACTCAAACCCGACTGAAGTTCGGGTTGGGTTGGCGCGTTTTTTTCTTTTTTGGTTTGGTTTTTTTTTCCCCCGTTGTGAGTCGGGTTGGTTTTAAATGTTCAGTTCGGGTTGGAATTTGATTCGTTCGAGTTAACTTTTTTTTTTAAAAAAAAGAAGATGCTAAATATTTGTTTAAATGGTAAAAGCCAAAATAACTTGATACAAGAAATATAATTGTAGACTACTTTTTCGTAAATGCATTAAAATATGATTAATTTTCCTTCATTTTAGATTTGGGTTTTAATATTTCTGTTGAAAAAATTTGTTCTTGTCGCGTCTCAAGTTGACTTTCAGCAGAGATTTTGGATTCGGATAGGATACAATCCGGACCTTGCAGATCAGAGTAGAGTCCAACATTTGATCTTGTAACCTGATTTTACCTGCTATTGTTTTCTTATGGATAGAGGGGGAAAAAAATGGGATTTTTTCTAGAAAATACATTTTTCACAAATAGAATATTTTCTTAGAAAATATGGAATATTAAACATTTTAAAAATTTATATCCACTAATTTGTTTTATGTAACCTATGAATATTGTTTTAAATCATTTTCATAGGATTTTTACTTAAAATGTACACATTAAGATCTGCACGGACCTTTTTAATCTCTTTTTATTAGACTCGGGCTGGACCATGCTCGAGCTTAATTTTTATCTGCAGACTCTTGCCGGACCAGGACTGGAGAACTACTTATTTTTTTGGGAGGGCCGTGTTAGACCGGCAGGTTTTTGCGAAAATAACAGTGAAATTTTCCTTTGTTCGACGAAATCTTTAGAAGTTTATTTCATTTTATTAAATTATAGAGAAATATATTTTAAAAAATCTTTATAGAGCTTCAAAATTATTTTTTCTTAAATGTTTTTCTTCCATTTTAAACTACATTATTTTTTCTAATGAGTCATGGTGACTCATTAGAAAAAAAAATGTAGTAATGTCCATTTAAATGAATTTTTCCGAGTAATCAATAATGTTGCCATTCCATATTTCATAGCTTGTGGACATACTAGTTTAAGCTGCAACTGCAAAATTTTTACATGAGTATGTATAAAATATATCTTAAATAATTTTATTTATAGGATAATGTTGATTAAGAAGTTATCTGATTTTCTATCAAAAATGGAGTCTGGTTAAGACTCTGGGCTTGATTTAGTTGATTTTTCTTGGCTGGGTGGGTCAAATTTTTAGCATAAATGCTAAAAGTTTAGCCCAGGCAGGGCCAATATATTTTGATCGTCTGGGTCTGAAAATTTCTGCTCGCCTACATTATTTAAAAATCTCATTAATATTAAATTTCTCATCTTTGGTATCTGAATTTTTGGGGGTGAAAAAACCGGGAATGGGTTCATTCTTCAAAGGTTTGCAAGGGCCAAAATTTTAAGTGCTGGTCTCGCCCCAGCAAGTATGAAGATTATTGCCTCAGCATGGCCTGTTCCATGCAAAAATCAGTAAAATTTGGTCCTTCATGAAAATTTTTGCAAAAAATGCATAAATTTTTAAATCGCCATAATTCTATAATTAAACTTTTAAAAATATTATTTTTAAAGAATAGCAATTTCTAGGCAATAAAACATGTGAAAAAGAGCCTGCCCAGGAGTGTAAAAATCTAGGCGCCAGTGGAGAGTCTCTCACCACTAAATTTTATTTGCTATTTTTTGTCTAATTTTTTTGTAAGAATGGTAATAAAATTTAAGCGACAAAACCTATTAAAATTTAGTGGTGAGAAACTATCCGCTGGCACCTAGATTTTTACACCCCTGAACCTGCCTATGACGGAATCCTGCCTTAAACAGAAAAATGTGTTGATTCAGGCAAAATGAGTATATAATAATATGTGACAAAAGAATATAATACATTTAAACTTGCTAAGAAAAGAACGTGTCTATAACGCATATTTTTTCTTTCCTAATTAATTTCGTCTTATAGAAGATTTTACTGTATAGCATTTTTCAGATTCTTAAGTCTCCAATACATAGAATATGGATCAGAGCTGCCCTTAGCGAAAGCGAGGCTGTGTGCAAGAATTGTTGCAAGGCCCCCTTCTACCGATGTTTTCAATTTAGCATATTTTTTATTAATCTGCCTGAAATTTTGAATAGTAATTTTTGCTTTATTTAATGATAGACATTCCGTAATTAATGAAGTGAAGGTAACTATTCAGAAATTCTGCTAGCTATTTTGAATTAAAAAAGCAACTAAATTGGCCACACAACACAATCACCTTTTGAAAATGTTCGCATGACATATACACGGCAGCACAAACAGGATTATGCTTTTATTTTTGCTTAATAAATGAAGGTGAAATATATATAGAGAGAGAGCTACTTTTTTAGGTGCATTCGTAATAATATAAATACATAGCACCTATAATCATTTCCTGGTCAGATCGTCTGTAAGCATATAACAACGCAAAAATTATCCAACCAAATGGTTTAAAATTGAATATATAGAATCGTTGCAGAATTTTGTCAAGTCATTTCAAATTTTTATGAAAATTGAATTAAAACTGAAAAAGATATTAATAAAAGTTTTCTTCATTCTTGAATTAAATACTATCCTAAGTCATTAATTCAATGATATCCCATGATAGGTCATGATATTCTAGGTTGCCATGGTGATGACATCCTATTTAAGATCGAGTCCTATTATTTCCGTACTGCCGAACTTAATATATATAATCGTAATAAATTTTGTATTTGTGCCTTTTTTCATAAGAGTGCAACAGCTATTGCACCAAAATCTGAATATTTATGAAACAGTTATCATATGAACGCACCTCATTTGCCACATTTGACGTACAATTTCAGACTTGTTTAATTTGTTACTGAAATGATAGAAATGTAGATAGATCTGAATAATATAAGGAATTTTTGTTTAATTTCAGATTAATTTCGTGTTAACTATCAAGTTTATTGGAAGTATAATGTTAAAATAAATTAGTTTATAGCAATGTTGATAAAATTGAGTGCAATTACAAGTTTTAAATTCAGGTTCCCTTATAAATTATGTAAATTAAACTTGCATTTAGAAATTTTTTATTTAAATTTTGCAAATTATGCTTTTATCAAATTTTTCATTATTTAATACTTAAATAATGAAAGAATATGCTTCTGTTTCCATTAATTTGGTTTCTGAGATCGTAAATGTGGCAATAAAATAACGTGAATAATAACTTTTGATTGGCTATGATCGGGACTGAGCTTTTAGCTGTTACACTGGGTCAAGATAGCATATCTTGGGAAAGGTCTGAACCAGGGTCAGAAAATTTCGGCCGCTTCAATCCTCTAGTATATTTATGTGATATTGGTAAACAGGCGATCAGTGTGTGAAAATATTTTCCTTTAAAAATATAAAATCATACAAATTCGAGGGTTTACACTACTGGAGACAGTCGGGCCCCCAACACTACGTTCATTTGGAAAAATTTTCATTTAAATCATTCAGCATTGATTTTAGGTATATGTAAAGTTATCTTGAGTTATGCCGGTCTTTTATTTAAAAAGAGACCGGGCGTACATAATAGGCTTAGTGCAAGCTGCCGAAGGCAGTGGGGCCAACAACTCTAGGTTTGTTTGGATAGATTTTCATTTAAAAATATAAAATCATACACATTCGAGAGTTTACACTGCCAAAGGCAGTGCAACCTCCATCATTCGGCTTGTTTAGACAGATTGTCGTGTGAAAACATAAAATCCTTCAACACTGATGAGATATTTTAAGCTTATGATTACAAGACTGGACAACGCTGGGGGATCAGGACGTTCATATAATAATAATAAAAAAACTAGTTGGACGTGCCAATCCCAAAACTTTCTTTGATCTCATACATCTTATTATTTCAAAAAGTAGTTACAGATATTAATACAGTATAGGACCCCAAAATCCGGAATGCTCGGAATATTCTATTCTATCTGAGTACACTAATAAAAGTGTGCTTAATTTTTTTTTTTTTTTTACATTTTATTTATGCTTATTTTAAGCATGGTACTTCCTCAAACAATAATCTTAGTATATTAAAGTCTTTATTTTAATCTATGCGATTGTTCTGATTATACACAATTGATAATTATTAATTTCCTTAAAAATTAATGTCTTAAATCAAAAAATATTAAATAAATTAAATTTACTCTCATATGAACAGTACATAAAAGCACTAAAAATTTCTAAAAAGCAATAAGTTACTCACTTCTCATAAAGATAGGCAATAAAACAAAAAGAAGTAGCTTCCATGCAGCATATAAAATGTGATTTAGCCTGCAAGTTTGAATCTAAAAGACTAAAGATTATTCTTTCTAATCTATAGCCTCCCAGACGCATTCCAACGGGCCAACACAAAAATAAGCAACCAGCGATGCTGCAACTGTACTAGATATTAGTTGAATTTTGCACCTTTCTGCACTGAACGTTGTCATGTTAGTGGCAATAACTGATGTTCTGATGAACAGATCACCCAGCTTAACACCTACTCGCACCATCCTTGTTGCCTTTCCATCATCAACTGTTGTAGCTAAAGCATGTAGCAAACTAAAAAAAAAAAAATCTAATGGGTACATGCATACATATACAGAAATTAGTTTTTGAAAAGCAAATATTATTTACTAATGAATAACTATTTATTAGCTAAGAAATGTAAGTATGCTTGTTTGAAACCATTAGACAAAAAAAGAAATAATTATGCTACTGTAGCATGTAAATATTTATCACATAATGCTAATTATGAAAAAATACTTTTAAAGTGATATAAATATTGCAATAAATTTTTGTTATTTAAAAAAAAGGATACGATACGGCAAAACAGTTCTTTTGTTTACATTACATTTTTATCAAATTTGAGGATAAAGTTATAAGAATTCACAAAATGAGAGCCTCAACATCTTAAGAATTTTAAATCAAAACATCTTAAGCACAATTATATATATTTAAAAAATAAAGGCACTTTTAAACATATTAATATTTAAAAAATGAAAACCAAAATATAATACAAGAATAAATGTTTGATTCAAAAGATAAACGCCGATTTTTTAAAGTACTCTAAAGTAGGGACAGAGAAACGGAAAATAGCTAATTATACATGTTTACTAAAACAGTATCATTTTTAACATTAATAAAAACCTTAAAAAAAATAATAATAGTTTTGCCTCAAAGCAATAATTTATAAAAATACACATGCTACCACTTAAATTCCTTCAACTATTACGAAACTTTAATAAAACTACATTTAAATACAAAATGTATAATTATATATATAAAAAAAACATCATTACATACCAAATAGAAGTCTTTTGGTTTACAAAATTGCCACGGTTATTTGCTAATTTAACAATATTTCCAAAGGATAATACGCTAAAAGAAAATTCTATCTAATCCAGTATCAAAATATTAGCTTCTTCCTAATTTACAAAACCTCAAGCTTTGAACACCACCTACATACACCGACGATGATACACGCATGCGCACGCTAATTTACAAACCCTCTAACTTTGGACACCTACCAAACGCGCATGCGCGCACTGATCTCTTCTCGCCAAATTATTTGGCTACATTTCCCTTTCGCCAAGGGTGTTCAAAGCTTGAGGGTTTGTAAATTAGCCATCGGGAAAGGTTGAAAAGGGCGAGAGAAACTCTCGAGAGACTTCCCATTCCGAAAGATTTAAAACCGCGAGAGAACCAACCATCGAGCCGTTTCCCATCTGGAAGCGTCGAAATGCTGGAAAAATCATCGAGATGAGATTTGCCGAAATGCGAGATGGAAATGAAGCTTTCAGAGTCAAACTTACCTCATTTCTGGTTTAAGTCATAGTTTCTCAAAGGAGTCCATCTGCTTATCCAATCTCTTTTTACCTCACAGGCTATCTAAGCCTGAGAGCTAATGTATCCGTCGGTTCTGTGTGTATGCATGTACGTACGTACGTATGTATGTACGTAACGCGATAACTCTTGATTAAAACGTACGATTTGCTTCAATTTTCTTTTATGTTCATTCTGATAAGGCGTTCCGCTGATTAGTTTTGACGGTTCATTGGTTAAGGATAAAGGGAGAGAAGGGGGGCTGGTCCCCCCTCCTCTCCTTAATTTAGATAAATAGGTTTTTTATACAGAATTATTCGATTTGATCCAAATTTCGTATACCGGTTTGTTATGTTAAGGAGCTTCCCTGATTAAACTTGGAGGTTCATTAGTTAAGTATGAATGGGGGAAAGGGGGGTAGACCCCCTCCTTAATTTAGATAAATGGGTTTTTCATGCAGAATTATTCGATTTGCTCCAAATTTGGTATACCGGTTCATTATGTTAAGAAGTTGCCTTGATTAGATTTGGAGGTTTACGGGTTAAGTATAAAGGGGGAGAAGGGGGCTGGACCCCCCGCCCCCTTAATTTAGATAAATGGGCTTTTCATGCAGAATTATTCGATTTGCTCCAAATTTGGTATACCGGTTTATTATGTTAAGAAGTTGCCTTGATTAGATTTGGAGGTTTACGGGTTAAGTATAAAGGGGGAGAAGGGGGGCTGGTCCCCCCTTAATTTAGATAAATGGGCTTTTCATGCACAATTATTCGATTTTCTCCAAATTTGGTATACCGGTTTATTATGTTAAGGAGCTTCCCTGATTAAACTTGGAAGTTCATTGGTTAAGGATAAAGGGGGAGAAGGGGGGGCTGGTCCCCCACTTCATTTAGATAAATGGGTTTTCATGCAGAATTACTCTATTTGTTCCAAATTTGGTATACCGGTTTATTATGTTAAGGAGCTTCCCTGATTAAACTTGGAGGTTCATTAGTTAAGTATAAAGGGGGGTAGACCCCCCTCCTTAATTTAGATAAATGGGTTTTTCATGCAGAATTATTCGATTTGCTCCAAATTTGGGATACCGGTTTATTATGTTTAGAAGCTGCCTTGATTAGATTTGGAGGTTTATGGGTTAAGTATAAAGGGGAGGGGCTAGTCTCCCCCTTAATTTAGATAAAAGGGTTTTTCATGCAGAATTATTGGATTTGCTTCAAATTTAATATACCGATTTATTCCAATATCGCGCTTCCTTCATTAGATTTGGAGGTTCATTGGTTAAGTATACAAGGGCGAAAAGGGGGCAAGTCCCCTCCCCTTTATTTAGATAAATGGGTTTTCATGGAGAATTATTCAATTTACTTTCATTTTTTTTTTTCTATGTTCGTTCTGATAAGGAGCTTTCCTGATTAGATTTGGAGGTTAATTAGTTAAGTATAAAAGGGTTAAAGGCGTTAGACCATGCTTAATTTAGCGATATGTTTCTTTTTTTCATGCAGAATTATCTGATTTTCTTCAAATTTGATATACTGATTTATTATAGTTAAGGAGAGTGGATAAAGGGGGGCAGGTAATTTTCAAACTTTTACCAAACCTCTCCTTGACATATCATCGGAAAGTCCTTTCACCACTCTTTTATATTATGAACCTTTCTCCTTCCACAGTTGAATTCCGGAAGGGGGGGGGGGAGCGGTGCGGGGGTGATTTTTTTTTTTTTAATTGTAGAGATTTCTACAATAAATATCATTAAATGAGGTTTTTTAATGGAGCTCTCCGATTAATATTATTTATTAAATATAAAATTCTAAAAGTGGGGCTGCGTGATTTCCGGGTATATTCTGGGATAAAAGAGGGAACCCACGTGGGAGGGGTAGATTTCAAACTTTTTTTGGACCAGTCATTTGATATATCATCGGAAAGTTTCGGTTATCATCGGAAAGTTACTCTTTCATATTATGAAACTGTCTTCTTCCCTCACTAGTTTGGCGCCCCGAGAGAGGCACTTTTCGAACTTTTTTGAAATCGTAGCGTTTTTAAACATTTTAGATCGGATTTTTTTATGGAGCCCTCCGATAAATAATTTTTAATATATGAAAATTTCAAAGAGGAGGATGGGCAGGGTATATTTCGGGTGGGGGAAGGCACGATAATTGGAATCCTGGGAGTTGGGACTCTTTTCTATCTTTTGCTGACACCCCTCATGTGATATATCATTGGAAAGCTCTGTGACTACTATTTCATTTTATATATCGCCCGCGCCCCTCCCCTTACTTTGCCCTCGCGCGGGGGCACTTTTCAAAATTTAGCCGACATCCCTCATGTGACATATCTTTGGAAAGTCCTGTGACCACTTATTCATATTATGCACTTTCCTTGCCCCTCCCCCCTACTTTGCTCCGCGCGTGAGTTCGTTTAATGTATTCCAGTCGAAGAATTTCTAAAAATGGGGAAATTAAAGATCCAATCTCAAATGACGTAGAAAAATCAATAAAAAATTTTGATCTCTTTTATCATCCTTTAGTTCATGTTTTTGCCACTAGGGTGTGCTTTTGATTCTTATTTCGTTGGCCATTCTGGTGCTAATTGCCAAAAAATTCTAATTTTTGATACTTAAACTCCCCTTACCGCTTCATAGCTACTCGCGTTTTTTCAGCTTTTTTCAACCAGGGGGCACCCTTACAAGACTTTTCCAGTCTTATGGCTCCTTTATAGCCTCCCTTTGGTTTGTTGTTTTTTTATTCCATCTGTTTTCAGTTACCCTATATTTAATAAAATCTGCCTTATATATATGTAAAAACAATTATTTCAATAATCGACTCTAGAACATCTCCTTTGTAGATTCTCGAAAGTAATCGATGACTGTATCGATTGTGTATTTTACGATAACGATTTTTTTCGATTGGTAAATTTTCGAGAATCGCCCATCACTAAGCCCTCACTACTATGAAATTGTCTGCCAGAATAATAGCTAAGTTTTCCAATAACTGTTTTTAGCTTTTCTCGTTATAATCGATTGTAAAACATCTCGATTGTAGATTCTAGGAATTAATCGATGGCTGTATCGATTGTGATTTTTTACGATGACGATTTTTCTCGATTGTCGAATTCTCGAGAATCGCCCATCACTAGCCTCTGGTCATCGATAGATTTGGCGATGACTAGAGAAAAATTAAGACAGCATAAAACTTTTTAATTTTATGCAAGCACATTTTTAAATGCTTTTTTTCTTTCCCCCCTCAATTTTTGGCTTTAAGACAATGTGATAATAATGGCATTCCCTTTTTTGTTATAATTCAATATTTAGTGCTGCCATCTATCGCTTTTCAAATGAGGTGGCTTGGATTAGATCGTAACTTGCTACAAGGATTCGCCCAGACTTCCGACTCTGGTCTTGCTTGCGCACGCATATTCTCAGTCCCTCACGACCAATCAGGCTACGGAAGTATTTATCAGTTTCTGAGAAATAGCGCTGTTTGTCATGACTAATTTTGTCGAATCCATTCTTGGGACTTTCAGAGGAAAATAAGAGCGTGCATTTCGTTTTTACACTTATTCCCTTTTTGAATTATTCTTGAGGAAATCTATTTTGTTAAGTAATACAAAATACGATATTTTATTCTTTAATAATGCTATTAATTTAAAACAGATGAATAATGTAAGGATTTTTGCTCTTGCATATGTTAAATAGCATAAATAGATTGATTGAACAATTTAATAATTTTACTTATTTAATATGCTGCGGATACATTAATGCGATAATTTTACGAATTAACTATTTACTATTCCTGTTTTTTACCCCTTTCTGGCCCGAATTATTTTGAAAAAAATACTTTTACGTTAATAACAGTAAAAATAGCTATCACAAGCGATAAGGGTTTACTGAAATTTTACGACTATAGTTATTTTGTGTACTATTCATATGACAATAGAAAAAGGTAGAAATTAAAAAAAGTTTGGAAAATGTAGGCTTTGAAAAAAATTCATACTTATAAAAGGTCCACCGAACTAAAGATCGTATAATTACACTTTTTTTTTTTTTTTTTTTTTTTTTTAATAAATTGAAAAAGAAAGGTTGGAGCTACTGAAAAAGAACATTTTTCTCGTTATTGAGAAATTTGCCACAAAAACGGATTACACTTACAAATGAAATGAAGTGTCAGTATTAAAGAAAAAAAATTCAGATTGTAATATTTATGTTCATTTAAAGGAAATAGAATAATTGTTAAGCTTATGTTTTTTTCTTTAATTAATTACAAAAAACGCTTTTCAATAAACAGAAAATGTGGAATGATTTCGACGGTAATGGGTACGGCATTGGAAGGTTGTGAACGAGCGATGACCATCAGAAAACCTCATGCCTCGCCACTGACCTTGAACATCTATGGCAGTACTCTCGATGGGATACGTATTTCAGTTATACGTTTAAACGATATACGTATAATACGTTTCTTTGAAATACGAATACCTTAAAATATACATTTAAAAGTATCCGGATACGTATAAGGGTACATTGGTTAAACGTATATTTAAGCATAAGTACATTTAAAGTATACGTATATTTCAAGTATCGTATCTACTTTGAATAACAATGGTATGGAACACTGAATGGAGAATAAGCTGAAAATCGGTGGCGTTATTGTAGCAATCTGCATATTATGTTTCATACATAAGATCTTGTTATTTTACTCTTTAAATATTTTTAACCGACTTCAAAAAAAAGGAGGAGGTTATCAATTCGACGCGTATGTATGATTTTTTTCTTATGTATGTTCACCGATTGCTCCTGAACTTTTTGTCCGATTTATGTTATTTCTGTTTTAATTGAAAGAGGATACTCTCGAATTGGTACCACTTCCGTTTCATCGAAATTGGTTGCGTAGTTTTTTAGTAATTCAACAAAAACCTATAAAATGAAGGATTTCTCACAAATTATCTTTCATTGTTGTAACCGGTTTCTCAATCATAAGCATAAAACTATGTATTCATGTACGTTAGCACCAAGTTGTCTCCAAACATGGTGCCATTTGGTGAAATATCGCCAAATTTGGCGACCAAAATAAGTCGCCATAAATGAAGCCAACTTGGCTGTAACCGACCAATTTGGCAATATTCCCATTCAAATTCAGTAATGGATCTTCTCCAATCTGTTTCTTCGCATTTTCTAATCGGCAGTCATATTTACAATTCTCAATTGCCAATCGCGTTCAAAATAGTAATTTAAGGGGCCGCTGCACTGAAACTCCCAGAACTCGAAATCCCATGTGAACCTATGGGAAAACTTTCAAGCGCGACTACTCATTACCTAATATAATTATTAAAATATCGTTTACACCATCATAAAGTAGACGTCAGGTGCAGATGATGTGCGTTTCTAAAAATCGTCTACGTAAATTTCAAGTCTTTTTAAGAAGATGATAAAATTTAATCAAATGGAAATTTCAAAGTTTATAGGAATTTTTTATGCACTTAAAATTTACGGAGATAATTTTTAAAAACGCACATCATCAGCATCTGACGTCTACTTTCTGATGGTGAAAACGGTATTTTAATAATTATATTAGGTAATGAGTAATCACGCATGAAAGTTTTCCCATAGGCTAACATGGGGTTTCGCGATCAGGGAGTTTCAGTGCGGCGGAGCCTTAATGTACAGCAATTAAATATATAACATTATTTAAAATGCTAAATAGTACAGAAGCAAACTAAATTAATACAAAACAATAATTTAATATACAGTAGTTTAGTTTAATTAAACGCATAACATTAGACTGGCGGTACATTATATATATATAATATTATACATATCTATATTATATTATATTAAACAGTTATATGTATGAATGCTTTTTGATTGCCTTTAAGATTTTCCCTAGGTAACATTAACGATAACTTTCCTGTTGGGGCGTCGGAGAGATAATGAAATTTTCACGCATGTTTTCTGGCAACCTATTAACTGTCTCATATACACAAGCAAGTTTTTAATATTTATAAATTTATTTATTGTAAACAACCATTTGTCTACTTTTCTATGCAAATAGAAGTTAAGCCAAGATCCCTATACTGGAAAAGTACAGGATTAACAACATAGAAAAAAAAAGGAATTACTGTAATTAGCATAACAATCGGCATTGTGGGTGCGGTGTATTTATATGGCACATAACTTAACATCAGTAGACATAAGTATAATTGTGAAAGCAAGTCAGTAAGTTACACAGTTATGAAAACATCTGTATTGTATTAAGAAATGAGAGCAAGTAAATTCTAATCAGATTGCACGATAAAAGCAAAAAGTGCGCGATACTAACAGCAAACATGGTTTAAAGGAAATGCGAATATCATAAGTTGATTCCGAAAGTTCTATGTTTTGTAGTACTATACTCAGTAAAATACGCCAATCAGTATGCTACGCAGACCGATGACACTTTAACCAAGACTATTAAATGAGCATGGCGATGAATTTCTAATCTTCCGAAATCGAGCCCACGATTAAGGCTAGCATGAAACAAAGAAGATATCAGCAACAATGTGGTTTAATGTAAATATGGGTATCATAAAATGTTTATTTCACAAAAACGCTTCAATGCACCAAAACCATATTAGCTGAGAAACGCCAATTGGCAGTGGACCCAACGGTAGATTACTTAATAGTTTTTAAATCTCCACTACCAACATATTGCAAATAATGATGCAATAGGAAACATGAATGCCTACGTGAGTTAAGCTGTTTTTGTCAAGAAAGATGAAATACATAACAACCAAAAATAAATAAAATTCCGTCATGATGCAATAAGTTCTCAATTTCTCTAATCGGAATCTTTAGATTGGGCGAAAGATTGAGCAAATAATTTAAATTATGAATAAAAGTACCATGCTGCAATGCTTAGCATACATTTAAGCACATAGGCATTAAATATGCATTATACAATTCATATTGGCACTTGTATAATATCTCGATATAAGAAAACATTAATGCCACCAAAAAATAAACTTTTTAAATTCTTGAAGCCTCAAATTAATTATACGTAAATTCTCTTTTGACACTATAGAAATTTTCTCAATGACCAGCCATTTGAGGGAACCACGCTGTAGTCTTTTCACGATCATTTTTTGATAAGTCATTGGGTTGCTATGTACCCTAATGGCTCCCTGTGCATGTAAAATCCGTCGTGGATGCGAAGTCCTTCAAGTTACCTATGAATTATACCTCTAAGGTGCCTGCCGTCCCAGGTGACGGTCTCGTCATCTGATCAAGCTTCTAAATTACAAGATGAGTAGCAATGCACGGGTGCTAAACAACAAGATATAAATGTTAAGTAACCGGCATAAAAAAGTTCATAATTAACAAATAGGCACAGTCGATATTAAAACTAACTAGGCGCTCATCAGGTTTATTGCAGTTACGGGGCGATTAGGATCATCCACGCCGATGCCAGGTATCAAACCCGTTCATCTAGAGCAACCCCGAAGACAGGGGCCTGGTCATCGGTTAGAAAGCAAGAAAGATAAGTCACTAGGTCTCAATTCTCTATTTCATAGAGCATTTTTAGTAAGCCGAAGAACTTTTTATTGTCAGTTTTCAAAGTTCGATATTTTTTCATGCAAGCAGCATCTCTTGTCGTTCTACCCATGTCCAAATAGAGAAACAAAAATATTTAATTAAAACTTAAAGCTATTCAATCTGAAGAAGAATAAATGTAATATATATAAAAAATTTTCACAAAAAACCTGTGTTATGAATGTACACACAAATCTGGACAGAAGTATTTACTTATCAAAATAACATCATTAAAAGTCTGTTATTTCCTCCAAAACAATCATGCAAAAATCGTAACTCGAAAATCTAAAAAGTGAAAAATAAACTTTTTTACCAAAAATGAAACCGACTTCAAAAACTACTACAAAGTAAAAAATAATTTTTTTACGTAATAGTTAATAAGAAATTAAATTAAGAGCATTCTATTTACCATGCGTATTATTATATTTATGTACATTAATTTGATTTTTTGGAGTCAGTGCCAGCCAAGCTAAGTTCAAAATTAAAATTATTTATCCAATACAAATCGTAGCAAGATTCAGCAAAAACGTTGCGGAAAAAAATTCCGTTCTCAATCAACCCTGACAGCATCCTGCATTTGAAAACCTGTGTTTAAATACGATTTTTTTTTTCATAATAGCCTGCATCAACGCACTAATTTTACAATAACTCTTAATTTAGCACAGATAATTATAGCTAATCTCACTTGAACATAGACGTTTATAAAGTCAGATGAAATGTTTCAAAAATGGTAAAATTAAAAATTTTTAAATAAATAACAAATCGTAAAAAAAACTCGTAGATATTTGGATGTGGTCTGTTAGATAATTATACTTAACTTCGTTTGGCTGGCACCAACTCCAAAAAATCAAATTAATGTACATAAATATAATAATACGCATGGTAAATAGAAAGCTCTTCATTTAATTTCTGATTAACTATTACGTAAAAAAATTATTTTTTACTTTGTAGTAGTTTTTGAAGTCGGTTTCATTTTTGGTAAAAAAGTTTATAATTCATTTATTTTCTTCTAACTTTCATTAAATTAAGTGATAAAATGTTATGTAAATTTGCTGCAACAGTTTAAATTGTTTTATAAATTTCTGAAAGTAGCCATTATAGTTGTTTTAATTATGTTCTCATAATGGTTTAAAAAATAAGTGTGATATTAGTTCTGTTCACGAATTGCTTGTTGGAGTAAACATGGTCATGTATGCCATGTTTTGGAAGGATAAGGAAATGTAGTTGTTGAGTTCGCTTGTTCTGGACGAGGCCTTTCAGCTACAGGTAACATAATAACATCAAACAGTGATTGTTTGAATTCCGAACATGTTAATATGTTAGTGTTTTTATTTCAAAACCGAAAGTTATTACAGTGAAATGAAAAAAGTACAGATTTTTTGTTAATCTCTTGGTATTGAGATCAGATATCCCATTTTATTTATATATTATGCATATAATGTATGAAAATTGTATTCATTGTAAGTAACTAACAAAATGAAACACATTTTGAGCAAAGAATGAGAGTATAAATGTTTCAGATTTATTGTGAATCCATGTTAAGTATGTTTTTTTCTTTTTAATCTTTTAAAATTTCTTTATACGTGTGTATTACACTCAAGATTGCGTCCGGGCGCAAATGTTTTTATTTCTACGGAGATGATGTTTTCTAATCTGTTAATGTATAATAAAAATCCATTTTTTTAATCATGACACTCATGGTATTTTTTATACAAAATGTAAAACATTACGTTTAGGATTTGTTAATATTGACATATATAATTTTTTGTATAAAGTGCCCATAAATTTCGATTACTTATAGCCTGGCAAATAGCGAACTTGCAGGTTTTAGAACGCAATTGCACATGCTTGAAATGACTTGCCTTCTCTTTTCTTTCTCAGAATAAAATGGATATATTAATTAAAATGGAAAAAAGTATTTTCAAAATATTTTAAATTTAGAAAACAATATTCTTAAATACAATAAAAGTATGATTACAAAACTTCCCAGGAATCGGAATGATCAATGTCACTATAAAATATAAAGTAAATTTAAGTCTGGTCTCTGGCCGCATGCAAAAATAATGTTTCGCGCGAAGCCCCCATGCCATAAATCAAAAGAAGCTGTGTTACAGATCTGCGAAAGGTAGTTTTGAAGCTATCCACTACCAATAGTAAAACATTTAATAATTAAAAGCTTGGTTTTTAGGGAAAACAACCAAAATCTAAACAGAGGAAAAGTATTCAGATTTTTTTAATTACCTGTACAACAACCAGAAGGTAGGTAAACCCCAGGTAACCCCATCGTGCTTCTTTTAACAAAGAATCGCGATGGCCCCGGTAAATCACTCTATATGCAGGACTCTAATAGAGGATATTTCTCAATGTTTCTAATCCGCATATAAGCATTAAGAGGTTACTTCAGTCAAATGAAAACACCCGTTCGCTAATGCTAATCCTATGGAAGACATTTATAAAGATATCTCGTTTGAATTTAAATATTTTTAAATGATTTTTTTTTTTTTTTTTTTTTTTTTTTTTTTTTTTTTTTTGCATTGAATAGTTGAGATTGATCTGTACAAAGACCGTTATTTACTTTTTCGATTTTGTTTCCATGCATTTTTAAAGAGGACACTTTCATTTTCGAGACCGGTTTTGAAAATAAAAGCATCCTCATAAAAAAAAATATGCAATCAAAATCGAAAAAGTAAAAAACGGCCTGCATACAGATCGATCTCTGTTATCCAATAAAAAAAAGCCATTTAAAAATATTGAAATGCGACCGAGATATCTTTATAAATTTCTTCCATAGGATTAGCATTAGCGAACGCGTCTTTTCGTTTAACTGAAGTAGCTTCTTAAAACGTCTATTTCCATGCCTTGAACGGAAAACGTTTAAGCGCTTATACGTTTAACGCTTGGGTAAGATATATACGATGCACGGTATATGCTATTTTGCATAATACGTATAACCGTCGTATCCAAATTATACGTATCTGAAATGCGTACCTCGTATAGTATGTATTATACGTATACTCGTATGAACGTTTAATAGGGAGCACTAATCTAATGCATAGTATAATTCACCATCTCGGCTGATGATACGAGTACGACCGAATTTCCATTTGGCATTAGCTGCAGTGTAATCTCGAACGGCTACTTTATCACCCATTTCAAAATACCGAATATAAATATATAATATAAAAAATATATATCCTTCCTAATCTTGTTTTGAATTCTTTCTTTAGGGTTAGGAATTAAGAGGTCAATTCTCGTACAAATCTCTCTTTTTAAGAACATACTTGCAGGAGACTGCATTGTAGTCATATTCGGATAGTAGACCAGTCGGAACGGAAAGTTTAACACCCTAAACAATAAAAAGGTTTCTGGTGTGCAATTCGAGAAATATGATAAATCATTAGAAAGTTTCGATACTTTCATGGATACGTTTGAAGCATTTTTTGCCATACAAAATGCATCTAAGAAGTGAACTGCGACAAAAATATTGAATATATAGTATTAGGTTTGATATTAGTATTTGTTCCTGTAATTTAGTAATAAATAGTGAGTGTTGTAGAAATGAATAATTATTAATTATAGTGCACATAATAAACGTTCACCAATAACGAGAAACCTTCACAATACGAGTATATATTTATAAAACAAACTTAAATTACATCTCACACCAGAATTATTTCAACAGAAGAATTTGGCTATATATATATTTGAAAGCATATAGTATTTGTCGAGAGGTCCGATTACCTAGTACGCATTTAAACAGAACTCCCATTTTCCAATAATAGTCTATGATTGCTCTTGGCGTACTTGGTTGAAGTTGACCTCTCTTTTTCTTTCGCTTCATTTCTAGGGGTGGGCGTTCCTGCTCCTTTTGAAAAACGAACCGTCACCGTTCCTTCAGAACCTGGAACTGTTCCTTTTACCTGTTCCAAAGGAACAGGTCACGTGATCTCGTAATCGTAACGAACGAGAAGAGGAACGAAGATACCAAGACCTGTTCCTGGGACTGTTGCTGTAACAGACAGAGTAGTGATGGGCGATTTCGATTTTTTTAATCGATTTAATCGATACTATGGCCAACTCGATTTAATCGATACTATAAATTTTTTAATCGATGTCTCTAAAGGTCATATCATTTTCATTTTCCTTCAAAAATTTAAGGTCAAGTAGTTGCATGTCCGATCCCAAAACTTTCTTCTGTCTCATAAATGTTAAAACTTCAAAATTCACTATCACAGTGTCAAATTTAAATAACCTATACCCATCATGAGGATCCAAAAGTATAGGTTCGTTGAAATATGTGTATTTAAAAAAATATATATAAGAATCCCATTTTCCTAACAAATCATTGAATTTCGGCCCACACCCTCGTAGATGTCCGCAACGGAAAATCCCAGTTCAAAGGGCATAAAAGCGACACCTGCTGGGTAGTATACACCCAAGCCTAATAAGGATCTGTTTATACGACAGTGTAACAGAATATGAAGTTTGATTAAATTCCGTGCATTAGTTTTGAGATATGGCTATCATGAATATCGTGAAAAAAGCAGTATAGCAACGCAGCCTATTACATGATTAACACGAAAGACTCAGAAAAAACAACTTACGTCAATGACTAAGAGAATATTAAGTTTGATGAAATTCCGTTCATTACTTCTTGAGATGTTATCGCAAACATTGTGTAAACCCTGAAAAACAGTGTTGAATTCAGGGGCTGGTACGGGTGGACCCCCCCCCCCCCCGGAACATTGAAATGTCCCCTAGGGAGATTTGAGATTTTATGCTTAATGGACGAAAGTCCAATCCTCCCCCCCTCGTAACTCTAGAATGTTCCTCTCCAGAACCATAGAAATCCCCCCCCCCCCCGGAGAAAAATGTCTGAATTCAACACTGTTGATAAAAGCAGCATGGCAGCACAATTTGTTATATCATTTACACAAAAACCTAATCATGGATAACTTATGGCATTGTCTAACAGAATATTATGTTTGATGAAATTTCGTTCATTAGTTCTTGAGATATTATCCCTAAAATTGTTTAAATCCTGAAAAACGTGTTGAATTCAGAGGGTGGCCCGGGGGGATGACATTCCTCCCCCCGCAACAAAGCATAAAATCTCAAACTTTCTGGGGGGCATTTGAGTGTTTCGGGGGGAGGAGAATGTCACCCCCCCCCCCCCGGGCCACCCTCTGAGTTCAATACGTTTTTGTACATTAAAAATTGATGAAATTTCGTTCATTAGTTCTTGAGATATTATCCCTGACATTATTTAAATCCTGAAAAACGTGTTGAATTCAGGGGATGGTCCGGGAGGGTAGCATCCCCCCCCCGCAACATTCAAATGCCCCCCAGAAAGTTTGAGATTTTATGCTTTTTGTACATTAAAATGTACAAAAGTCCAATCGCCTCCCCCTCTGAACTGTCCCTCCCGGAGAAAAATGTCTGAATTCAACTCTGCTGATAAAATCAGCATAACAACGCCCCCTGTTGGGCGATTTATACCGAAACCTAATAAGCAGCAATTTATGCCAACGTCTAACTGAATGTGGTTTTATGAAAATCCGTGTATTAGTTCTTGAGATAGAGCTATTGCGAAACTCGGGAAAAATGCAGCATAGCAGCGCCACCTGCCGGTAGATTTACATCAAAACCTAATCCTCAACAACTTATGTCAACGTCAAACTGAATCTGAAGTTTGGTGAATATTCGTGCATTAGTTCATGCGATAGCAATCTTGCGGAAATCATGAAAAATGCAGCATAGCAGCGCCACCTGTTGAGCGATTTTCACCAAAAAGTAATCAGCACCAATTTATATGAAGGTCTAACTGAATCTAAAGTTTCAACAGATTCCATGCATTAGTTCTTGAAATAGACCGCTCACAATTTTTTGTCAGAGACAAACAAATAGACAGACTGACAGACAAAAAATTTATAAAAATAGTCAAATCGTATTCCAGAAAAGAACTTCTAACACTATAAATCCTTAGAAACCGGAAGTCGAAAATTTTCACGAAAACAACACTTTATTTTTCTAAAGACAAAAGAAAGCAAGAAAAGATGAACGCATCGATTCTGCCCTTGGATCAGAAACGGTGAATCGATTCAGTTCAGATTCGATGCCGATGTCGATCTTCAGATGCGATCTTCAGAATCGTTACTTTTTTGATTTACTTCAATTCTTTAGATGCAATGTCGAATCGTTATATTTTGATTCACTTTCAATTCTTTAGATGCAATGTCGAATCGTTATGCTTTGATTTACTTCAATTCAAATCGCATCGCGGTCGATCCACGATTCGGGTTGAATCAATTCTTCCAATTTTGCTGTTTTAGTGCCAGAATTGCTGTAAAATTTTGTATAAGAGCCTTTTTTTACTTTCTAGGTTAAATCAGTGTTGAATGCAGGTATTTTTCTCAGGGAGGGATTTATGCGACCCCGGTCGGGATTGGGGGGGGGGGGGTATTTCAGAGTTCCGTAATGGGGGGGGGCACATTTGTCCATTAAAAAGCATAAAATCTCAAAACTTACGGGAGGGACATTTCAATGTCCCGGGAGGGATGTCCTCCCGGGCTACCCCCTGAATTCAACACTAGGTTAAATCGTTATACTTTTGTTTAGAAGCCTAGTTATTCAGGTTACTAGTTTATTATATTGTATTTTTCAAGTTCGTCTCTTCTAATCTCTCCACCCCCCTCTCCCCTTTTCCTCGCTAATCTTAATTTACAGGGCCGTTCAAAATTTGCATGCAATTTTTAAAATGTCCAATTCTTGTTCTATTTTATTATAAAGCCACATTTTGAAACCTAGACCAAAGATACTTTTGAGGTCGCCCCTCCGACCGTTTGGGGCTTACCTGCTCCCTCGGGGGGGGGGGGGGATATTTTTTGTTTCTTCCAAACCATATCGTATAACATATCGTTAGAAAGCTTTTAATGTGATCTTTTATTTTCTGTTTCTAGCCTTCCTTCTTTTTGGTAAGGGTCAATCGTGCTCCAACTTTTGTATTGATATTTTTGACAGTAATTTCAAAGGAATATATATTTATTCTTTCGGATTTACTGTTTTAAAGGCAGAACTGCTGTCAAATTTCGCATAAGAGCCTTTTTCTTTCTAGGTTAAATTGTAATATTTTTAGTTTAGGATCCAAGTTATTTGGGTTACTAGTTTATTAAGCTGTACTTTTTCAGTTCGTCACCTATACCCCCCCCCCCCCGATCCGAATTTTCTTAATTATGGTCCAATTTCAATGGGACCTTTTTTGACATTCTTCCCGAATCATTTGTTTACCAACTAAACACTGATATTATATCTGCAGCTCTTGGTGAGCACTATTTATGAATGGTAATAACAAATTTCATCTCTTTTCCATTTTAAACTTATCATTCTTGGTTTAAAGCCACGTGACTCAAGGTTCTCGTTAGTTAAGCCGTATTTTCACCCTTAAGTTTGTCAAAGTGTTTGTGTAAGTTGTATTATAAAAAATTCAGTCGTTTACAACCAAACTTACTGATTTATGATACTTTGAATTTTATGAAATTTCGGAGCTTTCCGAAACTAAAGGATCCCCTGTATGTTATTAATTTTTTTCAAGGGTGTAGGTATGAAAATACGTGCTAAAATGCTTTAAAACCTTTTTTTTCAAATAATATATTTAACAATTTAAACAAAGTGATTCCCAAGAATTTTGTACTGTTTTAAAAGGGGACCACATCTTAGAATGTAAGGGGCGTAAAAATTCGAAACTTGGACAAGGAACAAAAGAAAAAATTCTCCTTTCAGAAATTCGAAAAAATATTATTTTAATTACAAGCTGAGATATTAATTATTATTTCACTAATTGGTTTATTTCTATTAAATGCTTTTTTTTAAAGGCAGTCACGTGATTTTTTATAGCAGCATTAACGCTTTCTACCGTTTAGCGTGCGGTTCTTTGACGGCGGGCTGAGATAATTACTACTTTTTCAATATAAAAAATTTTATAAGTGTTCATACCACTATTTTCGAATAGTAATTTCACAAATATCTTGAATTCTTGCTTAAGACTACCACCCCCTAGACTAATGTATCTTCGGATAGGTTGTATAAAGGAGTTTCGTTTAGATACACTTTTGTTTTTAATAGACTGCGCTCCCTGGTGGTGGAATATAGAACTAACAGACCGCGATTTCATTTAAAGTAGAAAATCTAACAAGGCGATCTGTTCGAAACTTTAAAGATAGTTTATAACACATAAGAAAAAGTTTAAAAAAGAATGGTGCGAAAATTTCGGGAGGAGGGGGGGGGGGGGAGGCCGCTAGAATTTTTTTTAAACCTTAACGTTCCTTACCGTTTTAGGTGGGGTTTTTTGACGGAGTCCTGAGATAAATGCTACTTATTAAATATAAAAAAGTCAAAAGTTTAGTTACCACTATTTCCGAATAGTAATTTCGGCAAATAGCTTAAATTTTTGATCAAGATTGCCACACTCTTGAGTAATATATCTACTGATAGGTTGTTTAACGGAGTTTCGTTCACAGTTTTGTTAGGAATAGAGTGCGCACCCTGGTGGTGGAATCTGGAACCAACATAACGCGATTTTGTTAAAATTAGGAAATCTAACAATGCGATCTGTTTTAAGCTTTAAGATTGTTTATAATACATGATAAAAAATTATAAAAAAGAATGGCGCGTCACATTTCGGGGGGGGGGTGGATAGAAGGGAGGGGCAGAACAAAATTAGAAAATATAACAGGGCGATTTGTTTGAAATTTTAAGATAGTTTATAACACATAATAAAAAATTTTTAAATGATGAATGTCAAAAATTGGTGGTGGTGGTGGGGGGGGGGGGGAGGTGAGCGCGTTTTTCTTACCCGGTGGGCAAAGTGGGGGGGGTACACCTATACGATGCTGTAGGCAGCGGGAACCCGGTTCGCGGTTCGTTCGCTTCGAGATTTCATATTAGGCGGAACCCGCTAGTTACTAGCTATAATGTTAAAGATTTCCAAGCAATATACATGTGCGTCCACTATCCTTCTAAGACAGTAAAATTAATTGATTTTTATTTCTTCTGAGAAAACTAAATTTTCACGTCTTGCAGCGACGATTTTTTTTTTTTTTTTTTTTTAAATAAAAGAACTTTAATAAACTTTGCTAGTTACATTATTAAACTCAAATTGTAAGAATACTAAATCGGTTCTTATGGCAACGTGAATTATGTCCCTGAAAATTTAAATTTTAATTCAGGCTGGAAGAAAATCACAATGATTTAATTACAGGGACAGTCAAAAGTTTTCCGTTACATTACGGGCAATGGAAAAAATTATTTCAAGTGCATTTTAAGGATGTTACAGACTTTCGAACAGAATGAAATTGATATGCACTTATGAAGTGCACTGTTATAGTACGAGCGCACCACATTTGCCACGTTTGACGCGCAATTTCCAACTTGTATTTAACCGAGACCTTTCTTAAAAAATAAATTTAAATAAAATCTAAATTACAATATTAGTAAAATTACATCTTAAAACTAATAATTTAAAAGTTAAAAACTTTATTATTTGACTCAAAGTTCTGTAATAGCTTACGACTGGGCCCCTGACTTTGTCTACCCTCTAAATGTGAGGTATGGGAGGTGGTCGCTATGGCTCTTTGATTCGCTAAGTTTTGAAATTAATATTTTTGAGCTTATCTGTGCGAATCTGTGACTATCGAAATATCGATTCAAGTATCGATTCTAGAATTTGGGAATCGATTCTTATTGTGATCGATTCAGTTTTATACGATGTCGATTTGAATCGATTCCTGAATTTTCCAGAATCGCCCATCACTAAGACAGAGCATTGATTGATTGTTCGGTTTCAGGGATTACAAAAAAAAAAAAGCCGTCTTTTCTCTTTTCTTTACTGAATACATAACACTAAGGAAGGGAGTTTAATGCAATGAGGGTTTCTGATACAAAAAAAATCTGGATACATCATATTATTTTTTCTTTTTCTTTTCTCTCTTTTTTTTTTTTTTTTTTTTTTTTTTTTTACTTTTGAGTTTTCAAGTGGAAATTTTGATTATACAAAAAATGAAGAGGATGTTGCTTGAAAAAGAAATGAAATACAGTAAATTCTGTCTAAGGCGGACTCTGTATAAGCCAGAAATCTGTCTACAGCGGAAGATTTTTCAAGTCCCGGCGAACCCATAGAAAATTACATTATTTCATGCTGCATAAAGGCGGAATCTGTCTAACGCGGAAACGGAAAGGTTTTTATGGTGCCACCGAAACCAAAATTTTGCACAAGCCGGAAAAAATTATAATTAAAAAATTAAAGGCATTTTGTTTATTAAACTTTAAAACTGATAAGTCAAATACTCAATGTCGAGCATGTTAGTTAAATTCCGTAACAGTTTGAAAAAGTTAATCGAAAAGAACAGAAACTGTTTAAATTTTAAGGAATTTATACTTATGCCATTTTTTATATATACAAAATTGCAAAATTTAAAAGTTAAAGTTAATATTTCTGGTAGAATGAGCATTCATCAAAATACATATTTCAGAAAGTACAATATATTATACTTTAAGGTTGTACTCAAATTCAAAGTTACAGCGTTCTGTCTCATTCTCGAAGTTTATTTATTTATTTATTTATTTATTTTGTGTGTGTGTGTAAACATCCAATTCGCATATATTACAGCAGTACTAAGAAATTGAATAGCGTTTCTCATTTATCTATAAAGACAAAAGATCTTTCCGAATTTCAGTTTTCAACCGATTTTCGAGTCAGGAAAATCAATGAAAGGTCATCATCTTCGAGGGATATTTATTTATTTATTTATTTATTTATTTATTTTTTTGGGGGGGGGGGGGGAGCTTTTTTGCATAAGCCGGAATATTGTCTACCACGGAAATTTTTTTCAGTCCCGATCGATTCCGCCTTAGACAGAGTTTACTGTAATAATAATAAAAAAAATACATTTAATAATATTTTCAGTAATGTAAAAATGGACACCATGGCCAATATTTAAAACAACTGCGATAAATACTATGTTAGCATTTGACTCGAAACTGGCTTTAAGATAATCCAATAAATAAATTCCATGAAATGCCTTTTTTCAAACTAATTAGTTCTAAACTTTTAAACTAATAGGATTAGATAAACTAAAATTTTTGAGACTTATTAAAATTAGCAAGCTAAAAATTGAAAATAATGCCAAGAATTGAGATATGGCTCTAGGAAGGCGGGAAGGGGGGGGGGGGAGTTGAGTGTTCCAAGTTCAATTAACTAAATTTTCTTTTTATCAGATGATTTTAAAAAAATTAATATTATTTTTTTTTCAAGTAACTTAAAATAATTATACAGTAAGAGAAAAGTAAATTAAGGATTTTTTGGTGAAAGGGTAAGCTTTCTCTCACTAAATCTGTCGTTGAAGACAATGTTTAATTCTGTTTCTCTTAAGTTCATGAGTTTAAAATTATCTTAAACGGCAGATGGGGGGGGGGGGGGGGATCCTCGACAAAAAAAGATGATAAAATGATTTAATTCTTCAAAGCTCTATTTCATGTGTATATACCCGATTTAAAGAAAAAACAGACTAGGCAATTGATGACAGACATATTCGTTCCAAAATCTAGTGCGGCCCCACCAGTGGCCGAGAGGCTCTGCTCTCAAAGGTGATGGGCGGGAGGGGCTGTGCTCGAACCCAATCGCGCTCGTCGGCCTAATCGTTCGGAGTTTTCTTCTAACCTTGGGTTTCCATACGTAAATACGGGTTAGGTCACCTTAGAAAGACCCCCCACGGAGGGCACTCCCCCTCGGGCCCATATTCCTCGTGCAGATAATCGGCTGTCATAAATAACACCGACACCAATAACATCAAAATCTAGTGCCACCGTGATTTTTTTGTGTGTGTGTGGTTGTGTTGGTCCTTGGTTGTGTATTTCAAAATTGCATTAAAAAAATCGTTTAAAAACTTTTTAATGTTCTAATAGAATCTAAGGAACTTTTAGCACCGGGCAACATAACACCCGATGACTAATTATAATTTCGTCGTTTACGTAATAAAATTAAATAAAACACTGGAAGCATAAACTTAAGACTCGATAAAAACTTAACTATTGTATATTACTTTAAAATTACATTCATCGCACGTGTGTGCGGCAATACAGTAAGTATATCGTTACAGCTCAGATCCTCAACATACTTTCCTAAGGCAGTCCAACAGTCTACTGTAAAAAACGTTTCTTCCCGCCTTACCACGGAGCTAATCCGCGCGGTTTTCAGTTACGGCGGAATCGAAACCATGGATGTGGTGTATCGAAAATAGGAGTCAGTTCACAAGCTGGCTTTGGGTTGTCGGCGATGCCAGATCCCCACAGTAGCCCCCCCCCTGAGCGATAGCGAAACAATTTCCACTATCAGAGGTAGCGAGGGTTAAATCTGACACGCCGACCAGAACGTGTGGTTACAGGGTCACTTTTGGGCATGAGAGTTTCCGATTGATTTGTTGATGTCTCTAACACCGGCTGCTTCTGTGCTGCTTTTTGATTGGGAGGCTGTTCCTCACCTGAGCACCAGAAAGCAGGCTTCACTCTGTCTATGTGCACTGTGACAGTTCGTTCAGAAATTTTAAGTGTAAAATTTTTTTCAGTTCTTTGCAGCACCAAGTAAGGCCCCTCATACGGAGCTTGTAGGCTTCTCTTAACACAGTCTCTGCGCAGAAAGACGTGTGTGCATGACTCAAGCTCCCTGCTGATGAAAATTGGACGGTCAGCTGTAGACCGAGCAGGTACTGGGCACAATTGGCGTACCACCTGACGTAGCCTGCCAAGAAAATTTACCGGATCTGGATCGTCAGCTGCTGGCACCAGGAATTCTCCAGGAAGGGCAATGGTAGTACCGTATACCATCTCAGCTGCCGTTGCCTGCAAATCCTCCTTCCATGCAGTTCGTATGCCCAGGAGCACAGATGGCAATACCTTAGCCCATTCGATGGTGTTGTGCGCCATGATTGCAGCTTTGAGCTGTCGATGAAATCGCTCCACCTGACCGTTTGCAGCTGGATGGTATGGAGATGTGTGGATCTTGGTAATACCCAGGAATTGATTCAGTGCCGAAAACAGAGATGACTCGAATTGGGGACCTTGGTCAGTCGTCAGACGTAAAGGTGGCCCAAAACGGGCGATCCAACCAGCGTAGAAAGCCTCTGCTACACTTTCAGCAGTAGTGTCAACCAACGGAATTGCTTCCGGCCACTTGGTGAACCGGTCAACACATGTCAAGCAATACCGAAACCCATTAGATGGTGGCAATGGTCCAACCAAATCTATGTGCACATGCTGGAAACGAGCTGATGGCTGCTCAAATGTGCCAGTAGCACTTTTCGTGTGCCGGTGGACTTTGCTTCTTTGGCAGGAGATGCAGGATCGCACCCACACCGCAACATCCTTCTGCATTCCGGTCCAAACATAGCGTTTTGCAACTAGTTTCAGTGTCGCCTTGACACCAGGGTGGGACAACTCGTGCAATTTCTGGAAAATAATCTTCCGCATGCCTGTGGGCACGAAAGGTCTAATGCGACCTGTTGAGATATCACACTGTAACTTTAATTCTGAATCACCTACTGGCATCGTTTGAAATTTTAAACTCGTGTCACTTTCTTTTGCCTGTTGAAGTGAAATATCAGTTGCCTGTAATTTAGCCATATGTTCCAAATCAACAACACCGGACTTAATGGTCGAAATATTCACTTTCGACAAAGCGTCAGCCACCACATTTTCTAAACCACTGATGTGCTGTATGTCCGTGGAAAATTGGCCAATAAAATCGAGTTGACGAGTTTGACGAGGTGAGCTTTTGTCTGATTTTTGTCTAAATGCAAAAGTGAGTGGCTTGTGGTCTGTGAAAATTGTAAAGTTCCGACCTTCAAGCATATGTCGAAAATGTTGTACAGCGGAATACGCCGCCAAAAGTTCACGGTCGTAAGCACTATACTTCTGCTGTGCCGGTGACAAGGATTTCGAAAAAAATGCTAAAGGTTGCCAATTGTTATTAACTTGCTGCTGCAAGGCTGCACCCATCGCAAAATCTGATGCATCCACCACAATAGATAAGGGTGCCGTTGGAATGAAGTATGCTAATGTAGCAGCATTTGCAAGTTCTTCCTTACTACGTACGAAAGCATTATTAGATTCCTCTGTCCACTGAACTAGGCTTTTGTCGTTCTTTTTGGCACCTTGTAAATATTTGTTTAACACCCCCTGTGTCTGCGCAGCATGGTAAATAAACCGACGGTAAAAATTAAGCATGGCCAGATAACGACGCAATTCTTTAATAGTTTCGGGACGAGGAAATTTTTTAATCGCGTCAACCTTATCCTGGAGTGGGCTAATGCCCTCAGCGGAGATAGTATGTCCTAAGAATTTGACATTAGATTGGCCAAAAACACACTTAGATGGGTTCAAGCGTACCCCATACTGAGCTAGTCGCTCGAACACCATTTGCAAATGTTGAATATGCTGCTCGTAATTCTCGGATGCTACCAGTACATCATCAAAATATGGAATGCAAAAATCAAGTCCGTACAATACTCTATGGATAAAGCGCTGAAACGTCGCAGCAGCATTGGCCAAACCGAATGGCATATACAAAGATTCGAAAAGCCCAAACGGAGTTGTAACTGCTGTTTTTTCAATATCCTCAGGCCGCACCGGAATCTGGTGATAAGCTCTAGCCAGATCCAATGTCGAAAAAATCTTTTTACCGTGGAGCGCTTGCGTGCAATCCTGAATATGAGGGACTGGATAGCGATCCGGAACCGTAGCAGCATTCAAAGTACGATAATCCCCACACGGGCGCCAATCACCCTTAGATTTGGGAACCATGTGCAGCGGGCTAGCCCAAGAGCTGCTGGAAGGTCTGCAAATCCCAGCAGACATCATAAACTGAAATTCCTGCTTAGCCGCACAAAGTTTATCTGGTGGAAGCCTGCGAGGCTTAGCGAACACAGGTGGACCTTTGGTTTCAATAATATGCTGCACATCATGCTTCGGGGGGTTAAGGGAGGCTGAAGTATCCGTAAGACTGGGGAACTTATTAAGTAGCATATGGAATGGCGTTATTTCAGAAACCGTGCGTATTTTACTACTAACTGACTTATCAATTATGCCCTGCGCCTGTAAGTTGGTAATGGGGTCATGCAACTTCCCTTGGCGCACATCAATAAGTAAGCCAAAATGCCGAAGGAAATCAACCCCAATAATTGGCTGTGAAACGTCTGCGAGAATAAATGGCCAATGAAATTCCCTGCGCAGGCCTAAATCAAGCTTTAAGAGCTGCTGACCAAAGGTAGGAATAATCGTGCCATTAGCAGCAAAAAGTTGGAGCTTATCTGCCGTTTGCGTTTTATTAGCTTTTGATACAGGTAAGACGGACACATCAGCTCCCGTGTCTATTAAAAATTTCAAATGAGTAGTTCTGTCATTGAGATAGAGTCTATTTATTTGAACTATGCCGTCACCCTCAGATTTGAGTGACGGCCTTACTAGTTTCCCTCCCATGAGCAAGGCTTGCGGCATTTATTCGCTTTCTCCGCAAACGTGGCATGGTACCAACATAAATTTTGGGAATTGCCATTCTTTTCGGTACTTTTCTCGCATTTATACTGCCTAAAACGGTCACGGGATTTGGAACGACCCTGCCTGAAATTATTCCCCTTTCCTTCCAACTTCTCCAAGCGTGTAGAGAGCGCAAGAATTAATGATTTTAGTTCGTCATTACTGGACTGAATACTTTGAACCATGGGGGGCGGACCATTCGCAGCAATGATACCATCAGCCATCTCGGCTAATTTGTCAAGCGGGTCATTAGAAATTGCTAAAATTTGCTGAACATTAGTGGGTAGGCGCTGAAGAAATAACGTTTTCAGCAAATCATCTTTGACCTGGCTACCAGCCTTATTTCTCATTTCTAGCAGAACGGGAAGGTTTTTTATCCCCCAACTGTAAACCAGAAATCAATTCACGAATGCACTGATCCTCACTTAACGAATACTGACTAATTAGTCGTGTTTTTAGCTTTTCGTACGGTTGATCAGGAGGCTGCTCGCTAATGATGTCACCTGCAATCGCCAGCTCCTCAGGTTGCATTGATGCAACTAAATCATGAAACTGTGTAACACTATCAGTAATCCTTGCAAGCTTAAACTGGGATTCTAAATGTAAAAACCAAAGTTTCGGATTTCCCCGCCAAAACGGGGTCGCTTTTACCCCAACCCTCTGAATGTTAGCTGCGGCGTTTACTGGGGTTGCCATTTCAAAAAATATTTAATACACAAACAAAAAAAATAATAAATGCAGGAAATAATAATATATACAGAATAGATGGTTTTAGAAACCCTAGCAAAAAATTATGTGCTCAAATGCACAGCAAGGCCTAGTAGAAAAAATAATGCAAAGATAAGTATGAAAACAAAAATTTTAAGCATGATAATATGCGGTAAACAATCCTTCAATTCGCCAAGGAGATTGGTGTGAAACACTAAAATGCGATTTACCTACACATACGATTCTATCTGGCCAGGCTTAATTACAGTATATCATAATAACTCGCGTCCTACCCCGAATTTCAAAATAAGCATATTATTAAGCAAACAAAAATGTTAATTTTGATAGCAATGACATAAATTGCATTTAAAAATTTAGTACCTTACACAATATATATATATACAAAAGTAAGATAAAATGCACAAAGTTTAACGCCAAATTTACCACGGGGCAAGCAAAATTAATAAGCACACACAAGGGTAATGGTAATTTGAGACACCATCAAAAAAATTATGACTCACCGGAATTATCCTCACGCTATTTATATCTTAGCGCCGAGAACTCCGAATGCCAGTAGGTGGTGAAATAAAAACTCTGCAGCCACTGCATGAAATCATCTCGTGCACAAAAATCTTGCTTAAATTAAAAATAGATACCCTCTCGGGTCACTATTAATGCAGGAGCGTCGTACACCACGCCATAGTAAAAGCGATGCATTAAGATCACTAGGCAAAATGTTCTGTTCAAAATCGGGTCACCACTTTAGCACCGGGCAACATAACACCCGATGACTAATTATAACTTCGTCGTTTACGTAATAAAATTAAATAAAACACTGGAAGCATAAACTTAAGACTCGATAAAAACTTAACTATTGTATATTACTTTAAAATTACATTCATCGCACGTGTGTGCGGCAATACAGTAAGTATATCGTTACAGCTCAGATCCTCAACATACTTTCCTGAGGCAGTCCAACAGTCTACTGTAAAAAACGTTTCTTCCCGCCTTACCACGGAGCTAATCCGCGCGGTTTTCAGTTACGGCGGAATCGAAACCATGGATGTGGTATATCGAAAATAGGAGTCAGTTCACAAGCTGGCTTTGGGTTGTCGGCGATGCCAGATCCCCACAAACTCTTTAAATGCAAATATTCTCAGTGTTTAGTAGCTGCTTCTGTAAACCTTAATTCCGATAGCGATTAATTAAGACCACATCTGACACTGCTTCAAAGTTTTTTAGCATACATTATTAAGCTGACACCGGAAATAATTCTAGTGAATACATGAAGAAAGATTTGTAACTTCAAACTGGATGCAGTTTCTTCCTTGCATTCATTTTATTTATTTATTTATTTTATTTATTTATTTATTTTATTTATTTATTTATTTATTTTTGCGAAATCTTCTAAAGAATTGTTTATCCAATTGACTTCAATCCATAAAACAACTAATGATAAAATATCTTTATTTTTCAAGAAAAGCCAAAATAAAAAAGGCATTTAAGGAATATTTTCCTTTGATTTCATTGGTCATCATAATTAAAATTCTATAAATACAATACTAATAATAAACTAAATTTTTCTACCTGATGTCTATGAAAATCGGAAAATACTCATAATGTATAATGAATTTTTCCCGAACAATTCGTTTAACTGAACTAGCTTTTTTTTTTTTTTTTTTTTTTTTTTTTTTTTTTTTAAGCTACATGAATTTAAAAAATATCTGACCTCATATATACTTTCTTGATTTTCGTAAGTCTGTTCTCAAATCTAAACTGTGTTCTTTCTGACACATTCTTCATTTGATTTTTATTCGCAAACGCATAAAATTACTAGGTACTTTTGCTCAAAAATTAGCTAATCGAATGGGTTTTCCCGCATTTTCAATAAAAAGGTATAGGTGTTTCAGAAAATTCTGCGAATTTGATATCTTTAACCGAATTTCCGGACGTGACAGTGCGGAGAAGAGGAAAAACTACCATCATGATACAATAGCTAATAGCTCAAGATGTAGTCCATTTATCGAAAATTGAAAAACCGTTCGATTACAGTTTTTTTAAATACCCTTTTTAAGAATCTACAGCAATATTCCTTAATTCTTTTAATTTCAAGATTTAAAATGAAATTTTTTTCTGAAATATTTTGTAATACAAATTTAAAAACTGAATTTAAATAATAACATTTATTGGGCTGCTTATTTAATTAAAATTACATTTTTTAAACTTTTAAACATTCTTTGTGGATTTCTTCATAAATTAAAAGTTTTTATTGATTCGTTCGTTAGAGTTTTGTTCATTTTCTAGAAATAGCATTCAACTTTTACCTTACAAATAACCTTACTAGTGCTGTTTTATTATTATTATTGTATTAACATTAATTTAAACTCATTCCTTTTGCTATTTTAACATATCCTTACTATTCAGCTGCGCAAAAATCGTGTTTATAAAATAGTTAAAAAATAATCTTTAGTTATAGTAAGAAATTTAGAGTTGGGGGGGCGGACTGGAAACCTTCATTCAGATGTAAACGAAAACGTTTATTATTACTATTATTAATACTAGTATTGATTTTTGTGTGCCTATTAACATTCATACATTTGTTGAACAAATATTAAGAACGAAAAGAAATATTATTATCATAATTCGATACTCACAATAAAAAAGAAATCGACATTTTTGTGTATTAAATATGTAAATTGCAATTTTTATGTATTAAATACAAAATAAATATCTTATGGTTAAAAAATAGTAATTATTTCTTACATTAATAATGCGTATTAAATTATAGTACTAAATTCATGAAAATGCAAAAGACATTTAATCTGACGTATCTTCAGTAAGAAAAGGGTTAAGAGACCTTCTCCCCTTTCCTTTATTTGTCTAATTTATCAGCGACCGACAAAATTCTATCCGTCATGTCCTCATGTCAAAGTGAAAACTGAATTTTCAACTTGGCACCAACAAAGTTCCTTTCTTACCAGAGCTTCTTATCACCCCCCCCCCTTCTCTACCGTCCCTCACACACACTAATCCAAGCAAAATACCTCTAAAATGATACGAACAAAGAAGAAACAGCAAAAAAAAAACATGTTCCTGAAGTACGTTTCTCGATCTGCTCCTGTTCCTGCTCCATTCCACATTCCACTATCTGTTCCTTGCGTTTTTCCGCGACTGCGCAATGATGAGAAACAGAAACGAGAAGTTTTTTTTCCAAAGATATGTTCCTTTTAAACTGCTCCTCAGATCTGGCATCGTTAATCAGGCGATTTTCCCCTTTTCTGGCATCTAGCATTTGATACTCTTCCTTGCTGTCCTTGCGTTTTTCCGCGACTGCGCAATGATGAGAAACAGAAACGAGAAGTTTTTTTTTCCAAAGATATGTTCCTTTTAAACTGCTCCTCAGATCTGGCATCGTTAATCAGGCGATTTTCCCCTTTTCTGGCATCTAGCATTTGATACTGACATCATCAACCAATCGCAAGTGAGAGAAAAATGTGACAAGGTTTGCTTTGGCGACAGATGGGATTTTAGTTCGAAAGGAACGGTTCCTTTTGGCGAAGAGAAACAGTTCCTTCGTTTTTTCTCTTGGAACTGACTGATGTTGATGCTAAATAAATATCCTAAATTATATTTAGGTAACAATTTCATCTTATATTTACATCGCCTCCTGGCAGGAAATAGAGTAGCAAAATTTCAGTAAAACAGTTTTTTACTTACCCATCATACGTAGTATAGGGTAAGTCTTGTAATCGTTTACTAATCGAAAAAAAAATTTATGACGGATTTACACGTTTCAGACACTGGAGATTCCGAAAAACATATTTTTAGAGAAAAAAAAATTGCCGTCCGTCTGTCTGTGTGTGCGTGTGTGTGTCTGTAAACACTCTATCTCCCGCACAAACTGAGGTAGAGACTTGAAATTTGGTGTGTACTTAGTATGTAATAATGGCAAAAAGCCTTTTGAATATCACTAACCTTGATTATCCGGAACTATTTTTTTTCGGACTCTCGAAATTTTCGTTCTGATAAAAGGTATATAAAAATTTTCGAAATTGTTTATTTTAAGGAGTGGATATAAAAGACATTAAAAAACATACATTTTGCATGAAGAATGAAGTCGATTGGATAATTAGTTGCCGAGATATTTGTAAACCTATTTTTTACACTCTTCGATTTTTCATGACCCTGTATTTCATTCAAATTTCAATTCAAAGATGTATTTTAATTAGAAATAAGACACTTAATCCGACGCAGTAAACTGTTAGTTAATATGGTTAAAATTTTTGGAGTTATAAGGATGTTCCTTTTGCGCAATTCGGTACTACTTGATTATCCCGTCGACCAAAAAACTATCGCCAAACTATAGGGTTAAATGCCAATAATGGCTTATCGCAAATGTCACATTCACAAACACATTACACGTGTTTTTTACGCCATCAAGTGATATTAATTCGACGTTTTATTTGTATTTCTATTAATCTTTTACTAATTTATTAGCTCTTTCGTTATTTAAAATAAAAATTATGCCAATTTGTGTAATTTTGCGAGTAGTTTGGCGATTTACATAACTTGTCGAAACGGGTCGACGGGATAATCAAGTAGTATTCGCAATTTATAGAGCATTACTATGTATTAAAAATATTTATATATATGTTTAAACTTTATTTTTGAATTGCAATGCATTTTATAAATAGTTTACACATGTTTATTTTCATATTTTATACTATGCATTTCCATGATGGGTAAATGATTATGGTGGCCCCCAACGACTAGTTTTTTTTTTTTTTTTATGTTTTACTGTGTAACAGCTGTACTGTTGTTATAATATTAGCAGTTAATATTTAAGGATATTTTTGCATTCATAGCATACCAGAGTGCAAAATGGGGTAACTAAAATTAAGTAAAATTGGTTTTTTATTATGTTTTTATTAAAGATTTTTTATGCTCAGACTGGAAGTTTTTGTCCAAACTTTGCACTACTGCACTGATGAAACATTTTGGATTAAATATTGGTAAATGCACTAAAAATTGAGATGCGATACCTTGTAGATCAAATCTGATAATGATACATTTATTACCAGTTAATTTTTAAATGAGTTCGTCTGAATGCAGTAGTTATTAAAAAACTTGACATATTAAACAAAAACATAATTTGCCGAACAAATTAAAAAAAAAAAAAAATTATTTCGTACATTATTTAAGCCTGAGAAGGGGCAGATATTAAGATATTTCATTCAGTTAGTTCTACATTTAATGTTAAATTTTTGTAACAAATTAGTTGAACCAAGTGAACATTAGAAAATAAAAATGAAATTTAAACAATATGATACTTAAACACCCTAAAAACTTAGATTCCGTTCAAATGAAATCCAAATAAATCGTAGATTTTTTTGGGAGGAGGTTTGTATTTTAGATGTGCCACATCATTTGTTTTCATCTACCATAAACATAATACAAAATCAGCAATACAAATATTTACAACATAAATTTGGAAAAAATCTAAGATTTATTTCGATCTCATTTGAACGGAATCCAAGTTTTTAGGGTGTTTAAGCATCATATTGTTTGAATTTCATTTTTATTTTTTAATGTTCACATGGTTCAACTAATTTGTTACAAAAATTTAACATTAATGAACTGAATGAAATATCTTAATATCTGCCCCTTCTCGGGCTTAAATAATCTAGGAAAAAAATTTGTTTTTTAATTTGTTCGGCAAATTATGTTTTTGTTTAATTGATGTTTATGATATTATTCAAATAAAAAAATTCTGTTTCAAATATCTTACTGGTACAAATATTCTCTGAAGTAGCATATTTTATTCATTTAACGCTATTTTAAAAGCTAAAAAATGAAGAAAGAAAAAATTGGATACCTTCTTCATTTTTACTTCATCATCTAAAAATGTATATTCGTCGAGCCGAAGCAGCGACCTGTGGATAATTGAATACTATTTTCAGAAAAATTATTAATCTAAACTAAATCTAAAATTAATCTATAATTAAACTAAATTTAATCTCCATTACTATATTTCATTTGATTTGAACGATAAATGTCGTTATTTGAAAAATTCAAATCTTTTAATTTCTTACTTATCAATATCTCTAGATCATTTTCATTTAGATGTAGAAAACCCAATCAATTTCAAACCTGATTTTTTTGCGCCACCCAGTTTCATTGAAAAGACACGCAATAGGCGTGGCTGTACTGTTTTGGACATTAGCTTACCATAATCTGTGGACAATTATCTGTGTAGATATTACCAGAGATAATCTGCAAGTAATTTTTAGATTATATGTGAGGGCCAAACAGATACAAAGACATCAAAAAATGTTACGGTAAGAGAAAGCAATTTACGAGCTATCTAAACAAAACTGGTATCATAGCTTCAATCTTAAACGGAAAGCTTCGCGCATATACGGGTACCAAAGAGCTTACAATATATTGTAAAGTGCAGTGTTGTAGTCGTAAAAAAAGCAGAGGGTATACGTTCTAAGCAGAGGGTATACCCTTAAGGCAGAGGGTATACCCCAGTGTATATATACTACAGCTTTCTTGAGAAACAGAGCGTATACGGTATTCCTTAAAAAAATCCAGAGGGTATACGGCGTATACCCCCGTATACCCTCCACTACATCCCTGGTAAAGTGTTTCAAAATGTGATGGTCAAATCTAGTGAAATTCAAAATATAAAAAATATTAAAATAAAATTCCGAGCATATTCGGATGCAACATGTTAACCAATTCAACTTAACTTGATATTAATACTATATGCAACATAAAATATAAATCTGAAAAATCACGAAATGACATATTTTGGAAGTCTTTTCGTGGAAATTATGCGGGAAACGAGCCTAAAGCGTCACACTTTAAAAAGTTTGGATTTTTCATTTATATCAATAAAATAATTCTAAATATTAGGCTTTCAATTGGTAAGCGCTAAATTTTTATTCAGACTAATTTATTAGCTTTTTAACTATTGTTTTTGTCAGTATAAAGATTCGGATTTGTTTCTGCCTATTGATTTATACATAATTAATAAAAGGCGTGCCTACTCCAATTTATCACTTAATATTAGAATAAAACCAAATATATTAGTCGTTTCGAATACTGCAGAATACAGTTTTTAAGCGCTGTTTTATACATATCTAGTTTTTGTGTAATATTACGTTTCCTGTCTGCTTTATGAGGTACCAAATGGTTTCTAATTTTTAAAAAAAAGCTAATATATATAATTTATTTAATTTTTTTAAGTTATTATTGTTGAGATTAATTTATATACTCGTATTTAAAAAATAATATTAATAATAATTAGGGCTATAATTATTAGAGCCATGGGACCTTTTTCTTTTACCCCATTACACTCTGTTTGCTTCGACCAAACCAATGCTCTAGAATTTGCGTGCAAATTCCGAAAACTTTTTGCGGAACAGATGTATTATAATTCCGCATCCGACATCTTGGATTTTTTTCTTGGCGTGAATTAAAAATTGTTTTTTAATTAATAGTTATAATTATTATACTCGATTTTTTTTCAATATTATATTAATCTATCAACAATATTTAACCATTGGTGACATTTACTACTTGGCGAAAAGGGACTTTTCATCTTTTCATGCAAGAAAAAAATCCAAGATGGCGGATGCGGAATTATAATATATCTAAGCCCTTTTTGCTTACCATCTATGCATCAAGACCTAATCGATTGATCACCTTCAATTGAAAGTAAACAAGAGCAAAACGACTCTTGTAGGCATTTCATAATACTCTGCATTTGTTCATAATGTATATAAGTGGTCTCAAGCTCCATTTAGAGCTACTTATAAAAAATAAGAAATACTTGTCTGAACGTTCAACCACTCTTAAATGTAAGTGTTTTAGAATATTCTTTATTTCACACCAGAAAGGTAATAAAATAAAATATTAATGAAACAAAAGTATAATTTGTTTCGCCAGACAAATAACAATGGGTAATATCTTAAAAAGCTGTCTCAAACTTGCGGCTGCTTTTAGAAAATTTAATATTCGAATCGACTAGCACTAGCACATTTCGCCTCAAAGATTCGAAATCCTTCCAAAACAATCATTTCTTTCAAAACTCCTCGTATACTTATCATGCTTAATATTACTACTTTAAATTTTTCACTCCCGTCAATTACAATTTATAGATTTCTCATAGAAATCATCTGAATTACGAATCCAGAATGTTATCATCATTTGTTTCCGAGTTATTTATCCCAGTTACTGACATGAACTAATTCCACAACAAAGGGGAAAAGGTTTTCATTTACTGTAACGATTCGTGCGGTTATCAGAAGAAAAAAAATGTGCAAGAAACGTTTTCGCCATTCATGCATTTTTTTAAATGATTAAATATTCAAGTTTTTCACGAGACACACTTTAAGGGGGTCCGAAATACAAAAATCTTCCAATTTTCTAAAAAAAAATTTTTATTGCATTAAAATTTTCTCTGATTTTAGGGTTCCGTACTTAAAAAGTAAAAACGGAACCATTATAAGATCCCTCCTGTGTCTGTCTGTCACAGCCATTTTACTCGTAAACCATGAATCGTGAAATTGGGGGAAGTAATAAATAGAATTGACCCACATATTTTCAGATTATTAAACATTCATAAATATATTTAGTAAAAATGTTGTGGGGCTAATTAAGCTACTTGAAAAAAAAAAGCTATTTTTTTTTTTTTTTTTTTTTTTTCATATCGTGCGGGGTATACTATGAAAGCTTTCACAACGCTGAACTCAAAAATACATTCCTTTTAATTTTAGGTATTATATTTTCAAAGATATCGTCGAAAATGTAGCGCAAAAATATGTCCCCCCACCCCACCCCCGTCTAAATTCGTATCTACTGAAACTAAAATTATGAAAAAATTAGAGGTAGTAGACGTTAATTTAAACCTTGAAGGAAAATTATAGCGATTACCCTAGGTCACATAGTTTTTGAGAAAATCGCGTTTTTCTGTTGCACACAAATTTCGATTTACGGGCATTCAGCAAAAGTGTTGAGCAACGCTGGAGGTTGAATTCAGTGTTGAATTCAGACACTTTTCTCCGGGAGGGATTTATGTGGCTCAGAGTGGGACATTATAGAGTTCGTAGGGGAATTTGCACTTTTTGACCATTGGAAACCCAAAATTTCAAATATTCAGGTGGAGGGGGCGGACATCACATTGCTCCGGGAGGGAATGTCACCCCCCCCCCGGGCCACCCTCTGAATTCAGCACTGAGTACCTCTATTTCTCATAAACATGCCCTCCCCCTTCCCTCTCCACTTGCCATTAATATTATGCTCATGATAGAACATAACTCCGCCAATTCGAAAACGAAAATTACGGCCAGCTTTTAAACACGTTTTATCAAAAGACTTAAAACCAGAAGCCCTGACATAATTTAGGCGTTCTACAATTAAGCAGAAAATAAAAAAAAAAAGTGGTGAGAAATGAATACTCTATAATGATTAATTGGAGGTTCCGGAAGGTAGATGGGAAATTATATAAGTACTCCTACAATATGCTTACCAGTGGGCGGAGCTACTGACATTGCTTATCAATGAATTATTAGATAGAGTCATGACAGACAGGGCCTTTTCTCTCATTTTGTGTGTAATGTATTGGATTTGCACATGAGATTAATTTTGTCATCTAAAACTAACGTTTTTTAGTTAAACAATTTCTGAAATTTCCGCCATTATCGATATTATTTTCATGCACCCGCATCAGGCCCACCACGTACGATTATAGGTGTACGATTATAGTTTAGAAGGAATCTAGAACGAAGGAATCGAATATAGTTTAAGATGTATACCTTTTATAGAAAATTGAAAAACGTTGTTCGATTCTTCAGCATATAAGTACTAATTTCTGGAAATTTCAAGCACACTTCATTAAACGTAATTTGTTAACGTATTCATAAGATTTATTTTTAAGGGGGGGGGGGGGATACAGGGCTATTTTAAATGATGGACCCGATTTAAAAAAAATCATACTTTCGAAACTACTGCACATATTACAATAAGTGATACATGAATTTAAAGAGAAATAAACCAAGTTTTTTTTCTGTTACAAATGTTCGATGTGTGACCCTTTTGTTTTGCGGCATACGTCAAATCTGTAATAGAGTTCGTTCCAAACATTTTGTAGCATCACTCTGTCAATGGTTCTAAAAGCTTCACGAATGCGTTCTTTAGGTTCTGAACAATTTGTTTTCGGCATTGGTGGTCAGGGCGGAGTGGTATAGTTTGGCCCACCCCGCTAAACTAATTCATTGCAGGCTCGGACTGGCCCGCCGGCCCATCGGCCCGAGGGCCGGTGCGCCCTCGCCCAGGGAAAACGTCGCGCCCCTAAGTGCCTAAGCCGCTCCAATATATTTTCACTTGTTGTACACATACATTCTGATTAGTGTACTAAATTTCGAGAATTCGTTTAGGGATAATTGTCAAATAATTGATAGCACAAGAGAGGTATTTCTTTATTATCACAAATAAAGATATATCGTAGCAATTTCAGGACGGAAACCAAAACGGACATCTTTGCATGCGATTGAAAGAGAAAATATGCACCCAACGAGTGCTTTAGTAGCCATTGCGCCCTGGACAAATTTTTTTTAATCGCTTCTTTAAATGATATCTTTTAGATTTTAACCAGTATTTTGCAAATTTTCAGTCCTTTTCTTTGAGTACTCTGTGTCCCCTTTCCTTATAGCCGCCCCTGAATGCACATATAATCGTGCTTTTTGAAAGCAACTTGACAGATAAAAAAAAGATACTATCAGAAGGCAAAAAACTTTTTGTATGGATTTTGTTTTTGATTGGAAAACATGATCTTTCTTTTCGGGGAATACAAAGTTGATGATACTTTTGGATTGCAATCCTGCAAGCTGTGGGATCTCGCGGACAGCGGTTTCTCATTCACAAAATCTGCCATCATTTTCGGATAGTAATCTCGCGCATAGTTTAGGAGTAATCAGTGAAAATACATAAAAAATATATATATATGCGTCGAAATGAGAACCTCCTCCTTTTTTTGAAGTCGGTTATAAAATACTGGCTATGTATCCTGCATGAATACAATCCCTGGGGAAACCCTTGATCTGTAACAATGATAAAAGTTTTGCAAATCATGGGAACAGTGTGCTGAGAATAGTAAAATTACTAAATTGTTTTAGCGATTTTAGACTAACAAAGAAATTTTTTAGGGTGCACTTTTTCTGTTGAAACCTTTTCATAACGTGATATCAATTCAGCTCTTTATGGACGCATAACAGTAATTTTTTAAGAATAAAAAATACCAATTATTTCCACAAGCAAGTATTATTTTCACATTCAAATAGCCTTATATTTCAGCATTCCAATGCCCTATAATACGTGGTACTTTTATAAAAGAACAAAAGAAGCCTGAGATTTAGTTTTCAAAATTTCTATTTCCAAACGGAAAGTACATTTTTGTTCTTAACATAAATATTTTTTAAACGAAGTTTGCATACTCAATGTTTCTTGTGTGTATTGAAGGATATACAGATACCACATTTAAAAATGTTACTTGGTTAATAATATTAATATTAATAAAACGGTAGATAATAAAAAGTAATTTCTCTCAGATTGTAACAGAAATTGAATTTATGACATTTTAAACTGGCTTGATAGCTAATTCATATTACTTTAAAGAAATATATTAAAAAAAAATAGGTTGAAGCCCTTAGCAACATCGCAGCAACTCTATTTGGCGCTTGGTGCAAAAAATCGCGTTAGCTTTTCTGAGGATCCTTAGTGCATCAATGGTGAGAGTGGGTAAAAATGTGGTTTACAACTTACAAATTCTGCTAAAAATAATCGTAAAAATATATGTAGGTACCAATCGACTGAAAATAATATCTACTAGTTATTATTATGTATAAATTATGTTTCTGAGGTCGTATACTTATTAAGGATTGTACCAACTTTTAATTTTCAAGCAATAACACCCATTTTTGACACCTTATTTGATTTTCTGGGATCGAGACAGCCCGGAAAAAGGCATAGTTTATATACATTATCTTAAATCTTGATAGGGTTTGAATTTGAGGTTGTTAAAGATAAATCCATTTCAGAAACTTAATTTTTAACTTCATAAAAACTATCTGATTGAAATTTTATTAATTCATTAGTGATATAGTGAATACACCCAAACTTATTCCAGACTTTTTTTCAATTCAAAAACTTTTCTTAATTAGAAAATTAACAAAGTCATATTAAATATATATATGTATATTATGAACAAACCACAACTGTTAAAAGCATTGTGCGTACAGCTCATTTGAATAATTAGTTTTCGAGATATAGAGAATTTTTCCTTTCCATAATTTAAGGGGACCGTATTCCGTTATCAAAGGAACCAAACAAAATCGTAGAAACTTACCAGAAATATTTTGTAGAATTTTGTTTAACATAAAGTAAGTTTTTAATAAAATTATTACTCCTGTAAAATTTTACTGGGGAATAATTGAGAGTTTTTGGTACTTTTTCTTGTAAGATCTTCAATTTATTTTCCGAAATTTAAGGATAAATCCCTGACACATTTTGTTTTATAACAGTATTAAGATTTAAGAAAAGCATATAAGCTATATCGCTTTCCTGGCTAGCAAGAAACTCAAACAGGGTGTCAAAAGTGGATGTAGAAAAATGAACATTTGAAAAATGAACGTTCGTGTATTTTTTAATATGTAGACAGCCTCCAACGCAAAATTTATGAAAATCATTTAATAGTAAATATTATTCATAATCAATTGGAATCTTATGTCTTTTTTATACAGTGATTTTCAGAAAAATTGGTAGGGGCGATCATTTTTTTTTCTGCAAGGTGTCTGTCGATAGAAGAAATTAAGAAAGCTCTAGTCTTGATATCAGTAATCTACTACTGTGTTCAACTTGCTGGAGCTTTTAGATGTTATGTGATGTGTTTTAAAAAATTGCGTAGTATTGTGTAGGATTGATGGAACTTTAAACATGCACGGAGAATATAACGAAGTCTTTTATCTAGATTTAAAGATATAATTTAAGCCATTATCATTTACTTGGTGCTATGCGAGTGTGTTAATCCTTGTCAAGCCAGATACAACACAAACAAGTAAAATTGACTTGAGTTCGTTAAAATTTTTGCGCCCTCTGAAAATCCAAGGTCTGCGCCCTTTACACTGACCCAGTCCGACCCTGATTCATTGACCCACTAATTGACAACTCCATTGTTAAAATGATCGAATGCTGGCTATCAACACGACCCTTTGCTCTAACTCTATGAAGATTACTTAACTGCAATTCGAGACATATTAGCATCTTTGTAATCGTTTATTTTCAAGTAATCGTAATTTCATCTTGAATAAAACTTTTGTGGGGAGGGGAGGTTAACTTTCTTAATTTTTTTTTTTTTTTTGGAATAGGTAAACTTTAAACAATAAAAAAAAAAAACACCTATAGGTATACTCGTTAAAGGTACACACGTAATAAATAAAAATGTTTTAAATTTCCTATTGAAATTCTGCTCAGATATTTTTATTCTTTGTATTAAAAAAAATTGTTATGTCCAATCGCGGGTCAATTGAGCTGTCAGCATCGGCCAACGATATCGTTGGAATAGATGAGGCTACACTTGTGAAGGGGCTCCCAACAGGAATAGGGCATCGCTGACGCTGACCATAACCTATGCACATTGACAACACCTAGGAACATCCATCCCTCACCCGGGATTTGGACCGAGTCCCTTTGCGTGGAAGGCTAACATGCTAACCATAACCACTATGTCTAACTCTCTTCTCTATGCCCTCTGTGTTTCTTCTTATTGGATCATTCGAGCCAACAGCCTTGCTGCTTAGTGGGCTCAAACACTCCCCCCACTAAATAAATAAATAAATAACCACTATGCCGTCAAAAAAACACTACATTGCAAATTTTATACTGGAAAGTGTTAGTATTGATCAGAAAGAGTTTACTATAAAAATGGACACACATACTATTATTTGAAATATCATTATATTCATTCGTACATTTTATTTTGTTATTTGACATCATCTACATATGTATACACTTTGTACATTGATTAATGTTTGTTTAAAATATCAATATAGTACCTGAAAATTGAATAGTTTGCTTTATACCCGCACTACTAATTAGAATGTCAGATATCTGGACATTTCTTTTGAACTTGGGGCAACTTCATCTATTATTTTAACATAATCTTAATCAAAAGATCATTCAACACTGAATAGGATAAAATCCTCTAACAGTTCTTGTCCTAGCGATTAACGCAAGCAGTTCTTTATAATTTTAAGTGTCGAGAACACTCGTTTACAACACCCTTGAGTATATGATGAAGCCAATATGTACTTATAAACTATGTACAAGGTTGGATAAATACGACCATAGGTATTCAGCTCGAGCAATAATTCTAATGCACAAGCTAAGCATTTTTTACACCTCTTATTAACTTTATAGCGATTCTCATCATCTTTAAAGAGTTCTTCTGAATCACTCGTAAAAGCGGCTGAGAGCTCGCTATATCGAGATTGTTGCTGCAATAGCGACTGATTATAATCAGCATAGTGCCGGGAAAATTGCAGCAACTCTTTTCAGACTAAGAATTAACTTTATTTTATAATCGTCATAAATTATATTTAAATCGTAGTCACACCCAGATATCTTTCCCCGTTGATCTTTGCGGGCTCTGCCCTCTGGTTGGGGCTTCGTGATGCTGATAGATGGAGCTTGATAGGTGGGGCTTGTTGAATTTAAGTCAATTGGTACCCTCCCCACCTACCTGAACCTGACACATAGTCCTTTCTTGAATTTCGCCAAGCCAGGTAGAATACTAAGAGCTTCTTCAGCAAGTTCATTTAACAATTTAACCTCACTGAAGCAGCGAGGATCGAACTAGCAATGTCTTTCATGAGCAAGTCATTCCTAATAAATCGTGTATTCAACTGCGGAATAGCTGTGTGTAAGATGACATTATAAACATTTACCTTAAGTACTGCTGATGTTGATCCGATAATACTTCTTGCCTCATCGTGAGAATATTCACTACATCGACGTTTCGTTATAGATATTCTCCTTTACAATTATTTCTATTATATTTATATCCATTATATTTATATTATATTTTATTTATTGTTCTATTAACTCAATATCACTCGGAATTCACCGGAGATCATAAAAGTATCGCCCCGGAGCACTGCGGAACAGCGCTTACGAAATACCGAAGTCTAAATTATCGTTTCCTGAGTCTTCCATCTCCAATCCTTTACGTTCTTGTTTACAAAAGCGCTTCCATATGTGACGTTAGCGTCGCTCGCATAAAAGCATATTTTTTATCTAGCGCTTGCAAATGTAGACTTAATAAGTTTTCAAACGGCGACGAAATGTGCCAGAATTAACCAGAACTGTATCTGCAGTTTTTACACGTGGTCATGTTAAATTTACTTGATGCTTTTTGTTCATGTTTGTAAAATATTCTTGATGATCAACTTATTAGCTCCACGCAGTGCTTAATTTTGCACTGAAGCTCACGGAAACGTGTACTCTTCCAGTACATTTTATTTTAACCATATTTATTCAGAACCCATCGGAGTATATAAATACTGCTCAGCGAAGCCTTGTGTGTTGTGTTTTGCTTGTTGATACAAAGAAATACTTGGCGAATAGGATTTTCTGAAAATTCACCACTTCCGATTTTAATATTTTTGCTCTGTCCATTTATCAGATTTTATTATAAATAAATGAATATAGATATAGTCAAATATGTTAAAAAATTTCCGAAGAAGAAATTTCTTTGAATTTCGTAAATAATGTATGAAATATAAAAATGCGATTACGGGGGTGGGGGTGTCAGACTGAGGTTTTTATTACAATAGAAAATTAAAGCTCCGGTTCTTTTTTTTTTTAGAAATTTAGCCCTGTACAGAAGTCTATACTTTCATTCACTTATATGACTCTGAGCTAAACAGGGTTGTAGCTTGTAGCTTCATTAAGTCCAAGAAGTCCGTTGCCAATTTGCAACATTCTGTTGCATCTGTCAGGACAAAATTTAGCACATGCTGTATATTTAGATTGTTATTTTTCAGTTGTGTTTTAAGATCGTTATATTTCCTACTCATATTTGCTGCATCATCAAAAGAAGTGCCAACTGTTTGTGAAGAAGGGAGTTTAAACATTTTAAGATCTTTTTTACTTGAAGATGGAGGGCTTCCCCTATTGTTTTGGGGGCATCAACCAATTTTAAAAACTAACCTTCACTTTACCATGCTGCACATAACGAAAACAAAGTGCCGACTGCTCCATTACCGATATATCTTGTGTGAAAAGTCCTCCAATACTGAATGAACCAGACTGTTTTACTTCATCGGCAATGTTTATTTGGATCTGAATGGAGAGATGAGCAACTAACTTATTTATAAATGACTTGGGCATGAATGTAATCAACGAACCTCTTCCATGCCGTTTAGGATTTTCATTTTGTTCTTCTTTCTGCTCTATTCTAGTCTTTTTCATACTTTCTGAAGATCTCCTTTCTTGGCATCCCTTGATAACCTGTGCTACATAACCGTGCAAAATTTGATCATATTTACGTTGAAGCATTACCAATTCTAAAAAATTGCCGTGTTTAACGTCTTTATTATTCATGTCTGCCGCTGCCTCCTCTCGTTTTGCTCTACAAGCTAATCCTTGCCTCCCAAGATCCTTGATCTGTAAATCATCCCTAGATATGTAAGTTAATCCTTGACTATCTTTTGTTCGTAGGCAGACCCATCCCCCGAACAACTTCCCACTCTTCAATGGCCATATGTACTTTTTACTTTATCTCTCGGCTTGTATACAAAATGAGTAATTTGCACAGATCTTCCAAAGATTGCTGATGGGAGAGGAAAAGGAGAAATTGGGACTTACCCGATCAAAAAAAAAAAAAAAAAAAAAAAAAGAAAAGATAAAAACCGCTTCACGTAAAACAAGGAAAAGAAAAATTGAGTTCATAATTATTTTTTTCTTTTAATTTTACTGAAAAGAAAAAAAATCAAGAAATTTATAATTTTTTTGGTCCACTACACCCATTTGGCCCACCCCGCGATCACAGGGTATCGGGGTGGGCCAGTCCGCCCCTGTTGGTGGTACATAAACAATGTCTTTGACACTGGCAGAACTTAACCCGTTCGGGACCATGGGTGCATATATGCACCCTTCAAATGTTCTTAAAACTGTTGAGTTTGATACCAGAAAAAAAGAAAAGTAAAATTGATTTTATTTAATTAACACATTTTCGTGATTTTTTTTATTTTTGTTCCCCCCCCCCCCCCTTTAAATTTTTTGCTATCATCCAGGTCTTAGTTTGCTCTCCTGCCATTTCACACAAATACTGATCCCGGGGATGTGTGGAGGTGTCCACGGGGGCCTCGGTTAAAAAGGTGTTCGAAGCCGAAGTTAGAAAGTTAAGTCAAATAATTAACAAAAAGTGATGCCAAACGAATAAAATTTGTGTGAAAGATGCCTGTCCTGAACGGGTTAAAGAAAGCATTTGTGCAGAATTCAGAACCATTGACAGAGTGATGCTACAAAATGTTTGGAACGAACTCGATTACAGATTGGACGTATACCGTCTAACAAAAGGGTCACACATCGAACATTTGTAACTGAAAAAAAAAATAGTATATTTCTCTTTAAATTCATGTATCACGTAATATGTGCAGTACTTTTTACTTCAAGTAGCTCATATTTCCCACTGTCAGATTTTTTCTTTAATCTGTATTAAATTTTGCTCCCCCCCCCCCCCCCCTTAATTCTATTGCTACCATCCAGGTCTTACAAGGAGAGGGCCAACCTTGTTAATCACAGATTTTGATTATTTTAATATATGTTGTAGGGTAGAGGCCCCTTAGTGTCAGGTTCAAAGGATTTTATCCAATGCCCCTTAGTTCTTGAGAAACGGGGGATCTAATATTAGTACACAACTTAAATACTTATTTTGCAACAACAATGATAGGTTAGTCGTAGCTCAGTTAGTATGGCGTTTACCGGCTGATTCGCGGGCCCGGGTTCGATACCTGAATGCGCTACATTTGTTTTTCTCATTTTTTGTTTTATAAATTAACTTGTAAGCATAACTTAATAATCTTATTGTCATTTAAATTTTTAATATTGTATATCAATTATAATTTTAACCTATTTAATTTTTTACTTTTAAATAAATAGTTGTAATAAAACATCATAAAACTGTTATTTAAAAAAAAAAAAATCACTTTTAAAATGTATTTCATATATTCTTTATCGATGCAATATATTGAGCAATTGTGTCAATTCGTGATTTTAAAGAAACACCATTTACGCATTGCTTTAACAAAGGAAGTCAATGCGATAATACTATTATTCTGTTTTTAAAGTAACAAGCATAATTATATTAAAAATTAGCATCAGAATTAAATTACAACCGATTTTTTTGCATATTAAAGATTTTTAAATTTGTAATAAGTATGCTTGCGCTTTCAATTATTTTGCTTTTCCCTTTATCTTCTTTCTGCTTTTATTTTTATTTTATTTGAATATTCCTTTTTTTTAACATAACTAGATGGCACCACAACAGAATTTGTCACGATTTTGGAATTTTTATCATTCAATAATAGATCCAATTTCTTTTTAAACCTCTGTAATGGATGAGAAATAATAGTTTACAAATAAGAAATGATAAATTTAAGTTTGTTAACATTATAATTAATGTATGATGTTAAAATTTTTAATTGAAACTATTAAATTATAATTACAACTATATTTATAAAACAAAAAATGAGAAAAACAAATGTAGCGCATTCAGGGATCGATCCCGGGCCCGCGGGTAAACGCCATGCCAACTGAGCTACGACTAACCTATAATTTTGGTTGCGAAGTAAATATTTAAGTTGTGTACTAATATTAGACCCCCCGGTTTTTCAAGAACTAAGGGGCATTGGATAAAATCCGTTGAACCTGACACTAAGGGGTGTCTACCCTACAACATATATTAAAATAATCAAAATCTGTGATTAACAAGGTTGGCCCTCTCCTTGTTAGTTTGCTCTCCTGTCATTGCTCACAAATTCTGATCCCGGGTATGTGTGGAGTTGTCCACAGGGGCCTCGGTCAAAAAGGTGTTCGAAGTCGAAGTCGAAGTCGAAGTATGTGCAGTAGTTTTGAAAATATGATTTTTTAAAAATCGGGTCCATCATTTGTAATAGCCCTGTATGATAATCCTTTTAAGTATGAAGTATTTTTATTTCATGTCAAACTTCTCTTTTGATAGTATTGAATTTAAATTTTCATTGAACAGTTATTTCTGTGTAAGAATTTGTATGAAAATGATACATTACTTTGGAAATTTTTTTTAAATATTATGCAATTTTTTAAAATTGTATATTTTTGGTATCGGACTCGGGCTATGATGACAAAAAATATTTCGAGCTTGAGCTCCGGGAAAATAGCCCGATTTCATCTCTTGTATCTAAAGTAAACCAGGGCTGCGGAGTCGGAGTCGGAATCAGACCCATTTTTGAGCGGAAGAGTTGGAGTCGGATCTGTTAAAATTCCGGGAGTCGAAGTCGTCCATTTTCCCACCGACTCCACAGCCCTGATATAAAACCCTGGAAGAAGACCTAAGTGCTCAGAAGCAGGGAGTAATTCTCATAACTTTGTTGTTGTAATGAAAACTTGAGAAATTGAATATATATAACTGTACTGTATCTGTGTAGGGAAGGGAGGGGGGAATTGGACGTTGTATTTTCATATGTAGTAAATAAACAAACAAAAATAAAGATATAGTATTGATAAAATCTTCGATTCTTAATTTAGAACCATAAAAAAACTCTGACATTTAAGGAGAAAATGATAGCCGTTGGAAAATAAAAAACAAAAATATGTTAATAGCCCAGTGGTTAGGGAGTTGAATTCGGAAATAATTAGGGAAAAGCTGGAAATTGTGTTAACCCCTTCAGTTTAGGTCTAGAATGAATATGCTACGTTTTCCCCCTCGTACTAGGTGAGCGTTAGGAATTATACATTGATTTATAGTCAAAAAACACTTAAAAAAAAAAAAATACCATAACACTATCTCGAAATCACTAAATTTTTCAAAAACGTTGTCAATACAAATGTTGTAGAGCTTAAAATTCTGAATAAAATGAGTACCTACACTCAATACTTATGTTGAATATTAAGGCCACAATTCTACTTCAAAATATTAGACCCATCATCAGGGGGGATGACCTCAGAATTAATTAGGAGAAAACTGGATATTGTTTTAATCCCTTCAGTTTAGGTCTAAAATGAACGTACTATGTTTTCTTCCTCGTACTTGGGTGAATGTTAGAAAATATGTACATATATATTTTCGAAAAACACGTTTTTTTTAATTACCTTAACAATATCTCAAAACAGCTAATTCTATAAAAAACATTGTCGGTACAAATGTTGTAGAGCATAAAATTCTGAATAAAATGAGTACCCACATTAATATTTGTGTTCAAAATTAAGGTCGCAATTCCATTTCAAAATTTTGCCTTAATCACTAATGAAGAGCTTCAAGATAGGAGAGACCAGATTACCTTAACAATATCTCAAAAAAGCTTACTATATCAAAAAATTGCCAATACAGATGTTGTAGAGCTTACAATTTTGAATAAAATGAATACTCGCATTAATATTTTTGTTCAAAATTAAGTCGCAATTTCAGATATTGTTAAAAATATTAAAGAAAAACGTGTTTTTCGAATGTAAATGTGTACATATTTCCTAACGCTCACTTAGTACGAAGGGGAAAACATAGAATATTTATTTTAGACCTAATCTGAAGGGATTAAAACAATATCCAATTTTCTCCTAATTAATTCTGAGGTTATGCCCCTGATGATGGGTCTAAAACATTGAAGTAGAATTGTGACCTTAATATTCAACAGAAGTATTAAGTGTAGGTACTCATTTTATTCAGAATTTTAATCTCTATAACATTTGTACTGACAATGTTTCTGAAAAACTTAGTGATTTCGAGATATTGTTATGGTATGCAAAAAAACGTGTTTTTTTACTATAAATCTATACATATTTCCTAACGCTCACCTAGTACGAGGGGGAAAACGTAGCATATCCATTCTAGACATAATAGTCCAGTCATTTGGTAGAAAATAGGGGAAAGTTTTGGTGTAGTTTTGATATTTGGTGCCTTTATGTTTTTTGGGTCGCTGAATGCGAATCTGAAGTTTGCCAACAAAATTTATCCCGGGAAACACGTTTTTTTGGCAAAAAACTGGAAAAAAAACGGGATTTTCTTTGTTTTTTCAAAATAACTTAGAAATTATGCATTTTACGGGAAAGTCTTCAGTACATAAATTAAAGAGGATAAAATTTCCTATATTTTACGTACTAAAAATTTTTTTCTCTGATCAATAGTTTAGCCGTGACAATGCCGCGAAAATGGGTGTGAAAATAAAAAAAATATTTTTGGCGTCAATATAGTCGCACCGCCATGAAATTGAAAAATGTTATTGATATTCACTATTGAATGTTAGGTATTGTAAAATGTTGCATGTAGCAGTCATAATTTCGTTACAGGGTCATTCAAAAGTATTTCATTATATTACGGCCTATGGGGAAAAATCGTTTGTGTTTTTTTTTCAATAATGTTTCATAATTTCAAACACTTTGAAATTTATATACATATCTATGAAGTGCACTACAATATGATTTCTTATAGAATATGGTATGGGTAGTATTAATCGATCATTTACAGGGACACTAAAAAGAATTATGTTATATTACGGTCTATGGAGAAAAATTGTTTGTGGTGCATTTTGTTCATGTTACACCTTTTCAAAAGTATTTAAATTGATATATATCTCCGAGGTGCTCTATAAGATGCTTACTATTGAATATGATGTGCCATTGATCTTTCATATACAGGGGCACACAAAATAAATCAGTTATATTTTTCTCTGTATGAACAATAATTGATGGAAGTGCATTTTCAGTTGTGGAACACTTTTTAAATTTTAAAAATTGCATACTATTTAGCGTGTATAAATTCTATAAATCATATATAGGGCTGTACAAGACATCTATATACCCGCTTATTGCCGGAAATTGCTAACGAGGAATTTTCAACTGTGCTATGCGTTCACTAACAGTTCTAAATTTTAGCATATTGTGAATTATATGATAAATCTATAGTTCATATACAGGGATCTACAAAATTTTCAGCTATTTTTTCGATTTTGGTTGAAATGTTGTTTTCAAACGTGTTATTGTTTCACAAATTATTACTTAGACACCGTTTTTCACGTTATTAAACTATGAAGTTTTATTATAGTAGCCCGAATGCTTTCAAAAATGTTCCATAACCTGATTGGCGCATGATTTTACGTTCTTCTTGATAATTTTAATGATACTTTCTTAACGGTATGGAAGCTAAAATGATAAAACTATTTTTGTATTATTATAACAAATTCTGAAATTTCGTTTTCTAAAATTTAAGGTACGAGACAAACATTCGACAGCATTAATGAAAATTGCTGTGTTGCATATTCTGTTGTATATTCATAGTTATTTCTGCACAAACCTTACAGGAAACCTGACAGGAACCTTATGTAAAGAAAGGGAATCATAAGATATCATGAGAAAATGCCTATATTATGTTTTGCATTGTATCAAATCTGAATTTGGAGAATTTGTCTGGATCAATTTTGTAGCCACTCAAAATTTGCAGCCAAGTAATATATTTTAAATGATTTTGTCCCGATATATCTACATACAACTGGCAATTTTTGTCCAAATTTGGTCATAAATTTAAACATTTCGCTCTTGCAAAACTTCATGTGCTCTTCATTGTAATTTTCCTCTATAAACAAAATATGTTGAACCAAATTCACATTTAAATTACATTTTAATTCTTGTTGCCGTTGCATAACGGTGCAAAAGTTTATTTATGTGGCTAACTTAAATTCTGCTGTCTTTGATTTAAAAAGAAAAAATGGTACTTGAACTAAAATGTCAAGAAAAAGTCATGCCAGAAGGTATCAAATATTTTTTATTAAAAAAACATTTATTTTATACTGTTGGTAGTAATAAAAACACCCACTAATTCTATACGTCAATTTTCTATGCTGTAGATGTTGGTGAAAAGCAGGGACCCTCAAGTAAAAGAAAGCGGAAATAATATTTTTTTGTTTTTTAAATAAATGTACTTACTAATGTACATGTTTATTTATAATTAAATAATGATTCATAATGAGTCGTCCTATTTATTATCAGCAACTTCATTGTAAAATGTAGTCATTCATATAATCTTCAGTATAATTTATAGTCAATTCTTGTGTAAAATGGTCACTTTTCATGTTAAATCTACGTACAGCGGCGTAATTCCCGTTTTCTCTGAATTTTTTGATTTTCACTCCCATTTTTGTGGCGTTGTCACGGCTAAACCATAGATCAGAGAAAAAAACTTGTAATACATAAAATGTAGGAAATTTTATCCTCTTTAATTTATGTATTGAGGACTTTTACGTAAAATGTACAATTTTGAAGTTATTTGGAAAAAAACAAAGAAAATCCCGTTTTTTTCCTGTTTTTTGCCAAAAAAACGTGTTTCCCTGGATAAATTTTGTTGGCAAACTTCAGATTCGTGTTCAGCGACCCACAAAACATAAAGTCGCCAAATATCAAAACTACACCAAAACTTTCCCCTATTTGTCCTTTTTGAGCACCTAATGCCTGGACTATAAACTGAAGGGATTAAAACAATTTCCAGCTTTTCCCTAATTATGTCCGAATTGGGTCTTTTTTTGCTCCCCTACCACTGGGCTATAAGCATGATATCAGATGGGGATTTGTTTAAAGAGATTAAATATATGTATTTATTAATAATTTAAAAAAAAAGACAGTAAAAAGGAAGTCAACATCAACCAAGTACGCTAAGAGAAATCATAATCATACTATTGGAAAAATGCCGGCCTGTTTGAAAGCGTACCAGGTAACCGGACCTCCGTTTGTGCCTATGTTGTTCTTAATATATATAACGTGAAATTCTTTTGCTAAAATATTACTGGTGTGATTTATAATTTATGTTTCCATAATTGTATGTAATGATATTTTAATTGATATAACATGAAAATTTTCTGGGGATCTTTTTTTTTAGGGTTTCGTTCATCTGACGAAACCTTATTCGTCTCGCTCCCCTGTCTGTCTGTCTGTCTGTCCGTCACAGAGCCCGTTCTCAGAAACTATACATGTTGGAGACTTGAAATTTTGCATACTTATAGCTGAACACCACACATCATACGACAAATCATAAAATTTTGAAAAAGTCGTACATTTAACCCTTTGCGCTCCCACATGTGTATTTTAAACAATTCTTTCAAAGTGAGCCCCTAATTAGGTTAGAGGAGTGAAATTTTGCATACTTATAGCTGAATACATCACATCAAACGACAAATAATAAAATTTTGAAAAAGTACATTTGACCCTTTGGGCTCCCACATGTGTATTTTAAACAATTCTTTCTATGTGAGCCTCTAATTAGGTTGGAGGCGTGGAATTTTGCGTGCTTATAGCTGGACACGTCAGATCAAACAACAAATCATAAAATTTTGAAAAAGTCGTACATTTAACTCTTTGGTCTCCCACATGTGTATTTTAAACAATTCTTTCTATGTGAGCCTCTAATTAGGTTGGAGGCGTGAAATTTTGCATACTTATAGCTGAACACCTCACATCAAACGACAAATCATAAAATTTTGAAAAAGTTGTAAATTTAAACCTTTGGGGTCTCACATGTGTAGTTGAAACAATCCTTTCTAAGTGAGCCCCTAATTAGGTTGGAAGCGTGAAATTTTACATACTTATAGCTCAAAACCTCACATAAAACGACAAATCATGAAATTTTGAAAAAGTCGTACATTTAGCCCTTTGGGCTCCCACATGTGCATTTTAAACAATTCTTTCTAAGTGAGCCCTAATTAAGGTTGGAGGCGTGAAATTTTGAATACTTATAGCTAAACACCATGTGCATGTGTGGCTCCCCCATGTGTATTTTAAACAATTCTTTCAAAGTGAGTCTCCATTTAGTTTGGAGTTGTGAAATTTTGAATACTTATAGCTGAACACCTCTCATCAAATGACAAATCATAAAATTTTGAAAAAGTCGTACATTTAACCCTTTAGGCTCCACACATGTGTATTTTAAACAATTCTTTCTAAGTGAGCTCCTAACTAGGTTGGAGGCGTGAAATTTTGCATACTTATAGCTGAACACATCACATCAAACGAAAAATCGTAAAATTTTGAAAAAGTCGTACATTTAACCCTTTGGGCTCCCCCATGTGTATTTTAAACAATTCTTTCAAAGTGAGCCCCTATTTAGGTTGGAGGCGTGAAATTTTGAATACTTATAGCTGAACACCTCACATCAAATGACAAATCATAAAATTTTGAAAAAGTCGTACATTTAACCCTTTGGGCTCCACGAATGTGTATTTTAAACAATTATTTCTAAGTGAGCCCCCAATTAGGTTGGAGGGGTGAAATTTTGTATACTTATAGCTGAACACCTCGCACCAAAGGACAAACCATAAAATTTTGAGAAAGTCGTGCATTTAACCCTTTGGGTTCCACATGTGTATTTTAAGCAATTCTGTCTCTAAGTGAGACCCTATTTAGGTTGGAGGCGTGAAATTTTGCATACTTATAGCTGAACACCATCATGCGACAAATCATAAAATTTTAAAAAAGTCGTACATTTAACCCTTTGGGCTCCCACATGCGTATTTTAAGCAATTCTTTCTAACTGAGCCCCTTATTAAATTGGAGATTTGAAATTTTGCATACTTATAGCAGGCGACAAATCATAAAATCTGAATAAAAAAATATCAAATAATAAGATTATATCAAATAATATAATCTGAGGCCAGGCGACAAATCATAAAATCTTGAAAAAGTCTTACGTTTAACCCTTTGAGCTACCACATATATATTTTAAGCAATTCCTTCTAAGAGAGCCCCTAATTAAGTTGGAGACAAGAATTTTTGCGTACGTATAGCTGAATACCTCAGACCACACGACAAATCATAAAATTTTCAAAAAGTCTTATATTATTTACTCCTCCGGGCTCTAACTTGTGTATTTTAAGCATTTTTTCTAACCTCCGCCCTTTTCATCGGGGGAGCACTTTTCCAACTTTTGCCGACAGCCCTTTGACCATTCTTTATGCACCATAGCCTTACATATTTTAGTTCCACTTTTTACCGCCCGGGGCGACTACTTATCTCGGGTGCTATGGGCCCAATCCCCTCGACTAATATATCTACGGATAGTACGTATAAAGGGGCTTCGTTCGGGTAGAGGTTTATTTAGAATAGAGCGCGCCCTTGGTTGCGAAATGTGGAACTAACAGATTTTTCAAAAGGATAAAGTGTTTTGAAAGGAATATTAAACAAAACCCTCTGTGCGATCTGCGTTCACAATTGCCCACTTGTTTTTAGTACAAAACTCAATACATACTCAACCCGATTTAAAACTGATGAATAGCTTGATGAATAGAAGGTCATTTATAACCACTTTATGCTTAATTTTTGAAAATTTAGAAATTAAACATACACAACAACAACAACAAAACTTAAACAGAAAATCAGCACTCCAAACATTATTTGCAAAAAAAGAAAAAAAAATTAGGGGTGGGGGAGTGGAAGTTCGTAATTAGCAAACGGTAAATACATAAATTTTAAAACAGTAGAGTAAAGCAAATATTCATTTTTAAAAGTATACATTCCGAAATTACAGCCAAAAAATAATCTGAAATGAAACATTTTAAAAAGAACAACAAAAATAAATAAATAAATAAATAAATAAAAAATACAGTGGAACCTTGATTATCCGAAGTAATTTGGGCCGACCCTCTTTCGGAAAATCGAAATTTTCGGATAATCGAGAATTCTACAATTTTAAGATTAAGGAGAAATATATGCAATATTTCGTATTATGGTAACAAGTGCTTAATAAAAGCAAAGCAATAGAAAAATAGAAACAAGAATAAATTATCTGAATTTTAATTTTGAAATTAAGTACCTTTTACATATATCACATGTCGCAGTTTCGATTGCCTTTGCTTTGAAGCTCTATCACGGAGTTTCCAAATATTATTATTTCACCAGTATCACAGTCTTTCTGCTGCTCCAGCCATACCACACCAAAAAAGGGCAAAACATTCAAAAGCTTCAGAATTGGTAATTTGTTCTTTTTCTTCGTTCCACTCCGCAGCTTGAGCTCAAGTTAAATTAAAAGGAACTCTAAGAAAGGGGGATCGAAAATATTTATATGTACTCGTAGTTCGGAAAGGATCGCGTACACACAAGGAATATGGTAATTAAAAAAAAAAAGCTTTTAAAATGAATTTTGCACACAAGGAATTTGACAGTAGAAAAAAAAACTCCAAAAATGGATTCGGTTAATCGAGAGTTTCGGTTAAAAGAGTTTCGGATAAAAGAGGTTCTACTGTATTTGCAAAATTTTCTTTTTTTGCTATTTTTTACATTAAAATACTCTGTTATACATATTTTTTTTTAAATCTGTTATCTTTTTTATGAAAATACACTGTTATTATTAAAACCATTACATGATCATACAATAATTTCATTCTAAAGTATGGAATACACCAACGTTTGGCATTCCTATTTTTCCGCCCTATGAGCATATGATCGGTTGTTGGAAATTGGGAACGAAGTATGTTTGAAATAACACTTATGTTTATTAGTAAAATAAAGATAAAGTATGCCGCCTACTGTTTTGTTGATAAGGGGTTCTGGTTGCCCTCTCCCCATACAGAGGGCAAGTGCAAGAAAACAATATTATTGTTGAATGCATTATGTAACAAAAAGCTATTATTAAGTACTTTTAAGAAATAACTATATCTTATAAATTTTAATATAAAGTTATTTAATGTATAATAGTGGTATTTTACTGAGTCCTTTAAATTAGTAAAGTATGCGAAGAATAAATGTATGACCATCTATATATATATTACGCTATCGTACGTGGCACAGAAATCGCGATTATCTGTTAATTGTTTAATGACAACGCCCGAATGAAACGCATCTCATTGGTTATTGAACAGCATTTAATGCATTTCCATATCTATAAGGGGGGGGGGGTTACCGTAGGGGGGGGCTGTTATGTCACTAAATGCGCCAAGTTTATCACCATACAGTTGATAATATTATATATGTACAGCCCCTGTGCAATGTCGTCACCTGGAATCGAACACATTACCGATGCGCTACCGTGACAGATGGGCGCTGGATAACAAACAGTAAATAAACATTTTCTTTATAGATTGGAAATATGTACTTGTATTAAATACTTCTTTTAATAGTTTTTTTTTTTTTTTTATCGCATGGCGCACACGAAGAGAAAGTTATTTTGCGGCGGAATTTATTTGTGTACCCCTTCATTTTATTAGTTATGCGGACCAATATGCAACTTTAAGTTGGGTTGGATATCCATTGAGCTTAGAATTATCTTTGAAAAAAAAAAAAGTTAATGACGTTTAGAAAACTGCTACATGAGTTAAGAATCAATATACGTGTTGTGTATTTACATTCACATTTACTACTCTTGGTCTGTATTGAACATCATTGTCTACTTCTTCGCCTGCGGATCGAATTTGATCGACATGTCGCCTCACCAAATTACCTTGAAAAGTGGCGAAGCCCCTGGTCATCGATAGATTCGGCGATGACTAAAGAAAAATGAAGACAACATAAAATGTTTTAATTTTGTGCAAGCACATTTTTAAATGCTTTTTTTTTCTTTTCCCCCTCAATTTTTGGCTTAAAGACAATGTGCTAATAGTGGCATTCCCTTTTTTATTATAATTCAAAATTCAATTTTTAGTGCCGCCATCTATCCCTTTTCAAATGACGCGGCTTGGATTAGACGTAGCCTACGATGATGCGACGGGGTCTGTAGACCCCGTCGCATCATCGTAGGCTACGGATTAGATCGTAACTTGCTACAAGGATTTGCCCAGACTTCCGAATCTGGTCTTGCTTGCGCACGCATATTCTCAGTCCCTCACGACCAATCAGGCTACGGAAGTATTTATCAGTTTCTGAGAAATAGCGCTGTTTGTCATCACTAATTTTATCGAATCCATTCTTGGTACTTTCAGAGGAAAATAAGTGCGTGCATTTCGTTTTTACGCTTATTCCCTTTTTGAAATATTCCAGAGGAAATCTATTTTGTTAAGTACTACAAAGTACGATATTTTATTCTTTAACCCCTGACAAGCACACATCTAAACGGTATACCTCTTTAGGCAAGGAGGGTGAAAAGTACACACCACAATTCATTTTTAAATATCTTCGTCCCTGATAAAGTAAAAGAATATATATATATTTTTTAATTAAAGGTTAAACAATTCTGCGTAAAGTAGATACAATGTTTGAATTTATTGATGTTAATTGAAATAGGTAAAAATGTCATCGAAGTTGAAAAAAGTGCATTTTTGAGATTTTTTGTTTTCATGCCGTATCTATGATTCTAATCGGCTAAAATGTAAAAAATTATAGTGTTTTGGAAAGCTTAAAAAGCGCTGTAAATGATGGTGAAATCCTTTTTTGGATCCACTTTAAAAAGTACAGTTATTTTACAACTTGAATGCATTGAAGTCGCGAATTCTAAAAAGTAGGTAAAGGACAGGTTCTTAAAGAAATCAGAGATCTATTATTCATTGTAATTTTTATTTTCCAGCTCAAAAAATACAAATAAACACAACACATATTTTAAGTAGCTTTTTTATTACAACATTTTATACAAATCAATATATACATGACAAATAAATACATGCATATAAATACATCAATATACATAAGCATATAAATATTATGTGATACAATTGTAATTATAATTTATTACTTGCTTCAAATAAAAGCAAAAACACTCATATGATACAAGAAAAAAATCTTGAGCATTTGACTGACTACACTTAACCTGCAAACTGGGTTGAAAGTACCCACAACGCTCCGCGCTCACTGCGTCGCGTTGTAACAACTGAATCTCACCAAAGGCTACTGAACACGCTCACTCAAGGTCTCAACAAAATATCGGTAGAGGGGAAAGCCCTTTGTTAAATACCTACAGATAATAATTACACAATAAAATTTTGGGGTGCGTACTTTGTACCCAGTGTGCTTGTCAGGGGTTAATAATGCTGTTAATTTAAAACGGATGAATAACTTAAGGATTTTTGTTCTTGCATATGTTAAATAGCATAAATAGATTGATTGAACAATTTAGTAATTTTACTTATTTAATATGCTGTGGGTACATTAATGCGATAATTTTACAAATTAACCATTTACTACTCCTGTTTTTTATCCCTTTCGGGTCCGAATTATTTTGAAAAAAATACTTTTACGTTAATAACACTAAAAATAGCTATCACAAGCAATAAGAGTTTACTGAAATTTTACGACTATGGATATTTTGCATACTATTCATATGACAATAGAAAAAGGTAGAAATTTAAAAAACGTTTGGAAAATGTCGGCTTTGAAAAAAAATCATACAGTCCACCGAACTGAAGATCGTATGATTACGCTTTTATTATTATTATTATTATTATTATTATTATTAATTGAAAAAGAAAGGTTGAAACAACTGAAAAAAGAAGGAACATTTTCTTGTTATTGAGAAATTTGCCACAAAAACGGATTACACTTACAAAGGAAATGAAGTGACAGTATTAAAAAAAAATTTCAGATTGTAATATTTATGTTCATTTAAAGGAAACAAAATAATTGTTAAGCTTATGGGGTTTTCTTTATTAATTACAAAAAACGCTTTTCAATAAACAGAAATATGTGGAATGATTTCAACGGTAATGAATACGGCGTTGGGAGGTTGTGAACGAGCGATGACCATCAGAAAACCTCATACTTCGCCACTGACTTTGAACGTCTATGGCAGTGCTCTCGATGGGATACGTATTTCAGTTATACGTTTAAACGATATACGTATAATGCGTTTCTTTGAAATACGAATACCTTAAAATATACGTTTAAAAGTATCCGGATACGTATAAGGGTACATTGGTTAAACGTATATTTAAGCATAAGTACATTTAAAGTATACGTATATTTCAAGTATCGTATCTACTTTGAATAACAATGGTATGGAACACTGAATGGAGAATAAGCTGGAAATCGGTGGCGTTATTGTAGCAATCTGCATATTATGTTTCATACATAAGATATTGTTATTTTTCTCTTTAAATATTTTAATTCATTTATTTTCTTCTAACTTTCATTAAATTAAGTGATAAAATGTTATGTAAATTTGCTGGAACAGTTTAAATTGTTTTATAAATTGCTGAAAGTAGGCGTTATAGTTGTTTTAATTATGTTCTCATAATGGTTTAAAAAATAAGTGTGGTATTGGTTCAGTTCACGAACTGCTTGTCAGAGTAAACATGGTCATGTATGCCTCTTAAGAAAACCATGTTTTGAAAGGATAAGGGGATGTAGTTGTTGATATTGTCTGTTCTGAACGTGACTTTTCAGCTACAGGTAACATAGTAACATCAAAACGTAGTTGTTTGAATTCCGAATATGTTAATATGTTAGTGTTTTTATTTCAAAACCGAAAGTTATTACCGTGAATTGAAAAAAGTATTTCATAAGTTTTTACTTTGAATTTATTTAGATTTTTTGTTAATCTCTTGGTATTGAGATCAGATACCCCATTATATTTATATATTGTGTATATAATGTATAAAAATTGTATTCATTGTATGTAACTAGCAAAATTAAACACCTTTTGAGCAAAGAATGAGAGTATAAATGTTTCAGATTTATTGTAAATCCATGTTAAGTATGTTTTTTTCTTTTTAATCTTTTAAAATTTCTTTATTCGTGTGTGTTACACTCAAGATTGCATCTGGGCGCAAATGTTTTTATTTCTACGGAGATGATGTTTTCTAATCTGTTAATGTATAATGAAAATCCATTTTTTTAATCATGACACTCGTGGTATTTTTTATACAAAATGTAAGGCATTACGTGTAGGATTTGTGAATATTGACATATATAATTTTTTGTATAAAGTACCTATAAATTTCGATTACTTATAGACTGGTAAATAGCGAACTTGCAGGTTTTAGAACGCAATTGCACATGCTTGAAATGACTTGCCTTCTCTTTTCTTTCGCAGAATAAAACATATTTTCAAAATATTTTAAATTTAGAAAACAATATTCTTAAATACAATAAAAGTATGATTACAAAACTTCCCAGGAATCGGATTGATCAATGTCACTATAAAATATAAAGTAAATTTAAGTCTGGTCTCTGCCCGCATGCAAAAATAATGTTTCGCGAAAATAGTCCAGGCAATTGGGAATTTTACCTAGCAAAATTAATGGTAGCTCTGGAAATCGGCTTACTTTATGTTTTTTCGGTCGTTTAATCCGAATTTGTAACTTCCCACCAAAATTTCCCCCGGCAATTCCCCCCCCCCCAAATTTTGGTAAAAAGCCCCCCAAAAAAGGTTTTTATTAAAAAAAAATATTGTTTTATTATTTTAGGGGAAAAGTATCTAGTATTTCAGATAGTAGACAAAATTTGCAACAAATTAGATATATGATATTATGACTTGGGATGAAGGGGAAGGGGGGGATCTGCCTCGGAACATGCGCGCGGTGCTGCGTGAACTAAGTTGCGCAGTTCCACTTAACCACTCACACTTTTACATTCGCCCTCCCATCTCCCCTCCGAACTTTCCCTATCAGGTTTACTTTAAGTTTTTTGGGTAGCTGAATCCGAATTTTTAACATACCCCCAAAATTCCCCCCCCCCCCAAATAGTTGTTTTTAACTGGTGGTGCTTAACGGATGAAAACACCCGTTCGCTAATGCTAATCCTATGGAAGACATTTATAAAGATATCTCGTTTGAACTTAAATATTTTTAAATGATTTTTTTTTCTTGCATTGAATAGTTGAGATCGATCTGTACAAAGACCGTTGTTTACATTTTCGATTTTGTTTACATGTATTTTTAATGAGGACTTTATTGCACTTTCGAGACCGGTTTTGAAAATAAAAGCATCCTCATAAAAAAAAAATACGCAATCAAAATCGAAAAAATAAAAAACGGCCTGCATACAGATCGATCTCTGTTATCCAATTTAAAAAAAAGTCATTTAAAAATATTGAAATGTGATCGAGATATCTTTATAAATTTCTTCCATAGGATTAGCATTAGCGAACGCGTCTTTTCGTTTAACTGAAGTAGCTTCTTAAAACGTCTATTTCCATGCCTTGAACGGAAAACGTTTAAGCGTTTATACGTTTAACCACTTGGGTAAGATTCGTATATGGGGCTTTCTCACAATCTTTTGAGTTTTGGGGAAAAAAATCTGACAAATTTAAACTTGCTAAAATAACATTTTAATCTGATAGACGAATGCCTTAATGATTCAAAATAAAGAAAAAATGGTCAGCAGCGAAATTTTTTTTATTTAACTGAGGTTTAAGTTCAGTGGTGTAGTCGTAAAAAAAAACAGAGGGTATACGTTCTAAGCAGAGGGTATACGCTCAAGGCAGAGGGTATACCCTAGTATATATATACTATAGCTTTCTTGAGAAACAGAGGGTATACGGTGTTCCTTAAAAAAACCCTCCACTACATTCCTGTTTAAGTTAAACTTGCGAGTTTAATTTTCCTCACCATTTTGCCCCTATAACTTTTCATTTTCTTCTAAATTTTTACTTATAATGAATTTGCATGGTACCCACAGGACATTCAAATAAGAAATAATAACAATGCAGTACTTTTAATACAGAATTTTTGTATAACATTATCTTAAAGGGGTGTTAAAGAAGGGAAGGTAGGGTAAAAAAAGGGGATGGTATTGGAGAAAACGGACGAAATGGTTAAAAAAGGGACGGTAAGGATAGAACGGTAAGGAAAATTACCACCTATTTTTAGGAAAATCATGTTAAGACTCAGTGATAGCCACAATGTTCATTGATTTTTAGAAACAGATGTTAACATTGGATTAAATTAATTTTTTTTTTTTTTTTTTTTTTAATTTACCTCGAAAAGTGCAGGAATAAACCTTAGGGACGGTGAGACTACCAATAAAGCCACGATGCTTGAAATTGATATTTAAATGCTGATTTAAATTCTACAGTAAATTTCCTGCCAAAGAATTTTAGACATTATTTCTCTAGCATTTCTCTGCATGAGAAAAAACTTGAAAAAAATTCTGTGGCTGCATCTGAAATGATTTTCTGTATAATTTTAGAAGAGGGATGGTAAGGAATCTAAAACCCAGGGACAGAGTTTAAACAACCCTAAAAATGTGTGCAGGTTAATTTTTAGCTACATATTTATATAAAACAATAGTTCCAGTTTCGGCAAAAAATTACATAGAATTATTTTTATTGAAACAATTTTATCCAAACAGTCCCAAACTTAAAAATCAGCATCAGGGATACGGGACGGTATAGGAGTTTTCCAGGTGTTTGGACCCCCAACATCATCCAAAACTTATTTATCTCGTTAATATTGTTGTGCAATCATGCAATGAAATGTTCCCCAGTATATGAAATAAAAAAAACACAAAAAAGTGTATTAAAATAAAAATTATTATTCAGGGACATGAAAGTCAAAAGATTGTGAGAATGCCCCAAATACGATGTAAGGTATATGCTATTTTGCGTAACACGTATAACCGTCGTATTCAAATTATACGTATCTGAAATGCGTACCTCGTATAATACGTTTTATACGTATACTCGTATGAACGTTTAATAGGGAGCACTAATCTATGGTATAGTAATAATTCACCATCTTGGCTGATGATACGAGTACGACCGAATTTCCATTTGGCATTAGCTGCAGTGTAATCTCGATCACCCATTTCAAAATACCGAATATAAATATATAATATAAAAAATATATATCCTTCCTAATCTTGTCTTGAATTCTTTCTTTAGGATTAGGAATTAAGAGGTCAATTCTCGTACAAATCTCTCTTTTTAAGAACATACTTGCAGGAGACTGCATTGTAGTCATATTCGGATAGTAGACCAGTCGGAATGGAAAATTTAACCCCCTAAAGTATAAAAAGGTTTTTGGTGTGCAATTCGAGAAATATGATAAATCATTAGAAAGTTTCGATACTTTCATGGATACGTTTGAAGCATTTTTAGTCATACAAAATACATCTAAGAAGAGAACTGCGACAAAAATATTCAATATATAGTATTATGTTTGATATTAGTATTTGTTCCTGTAATTTAGTAATAAATAGTGAGTGTTGTAGAAATGAATAATTAGTAATTATAGTGCACATAAGCGTTCACCAATAACGAGAAATCTTCACAGTACGAGTATATATTTATAAAACAAACTTAAATTACATCTCACACCAGAATTATTTCAACAGAAGAATTTGGCTTTATATATATTTGAAAGCATATAGTATTTGTCGAGAGGTCCGATTACCTTGTACGCATTTAAACAGAACTCCCATTTTCCAATAATAGTCTATGATTGCTCTTGGCGTACTCGGTTGAAGTTGACCTCTCTTTTTTTTCTTTGGCTTCATTTCTTAAAAAAAAAATCCTCGTCTAATTATCATGCTTAATATTACTACTTTAAGTTTTTCACTCCCGTCAACTACAATTTATAGATTTCTCATAGAAATCATCTGAATTACGAATCCAAAATTTTATCGTCATTTGCTTCCCAGTTATTTATCCCAGTAACTGACATGAACTAATTCCACAACAAAGGGGGAAAAGGTTTTCATTTATTGTAACGATTCGATCGGTTATCAGAAATAAAAAATGTGAAAGAAACGTTTTCGCAATTTATACATTTTTTTAAGTGATTAAATATCCAAGTTTATCGCGAGACCCGCTTTTAAGGCTATGTGTAGGCCAGAATGAAAACATTTTTGGAACCTTAATTTTATTTTTCACAATGCAAAAAAAAAAAAAGTATTTCTGTCATGTTAGGCTCTCTGTCAGCATGTACCTCGTTTGCTTGAACCCGCCACATGCCTTTTTATGCCCTGTTTCTGAGCGGTTAGATCGAAAAGCGGAATTAGTAACAGAAACCTAGCGGAATTAGGAATAGGTTTGGGGCTCCGAACCCCACCAATGTTCTTCAAAACTCGAGGCATATGGTTATTGGTATGCTAGTAATTTGTATACGACGCTGTAAGCAGTTAGAAAAAAAAAAGTTTAGGGACTGCCCTTTTTAAACACCTTCCAAAATTGTGCAAAAGTGTTTATGAATAGGGTTTGTCTGTCTGTCTGCCGTCTGCCCGTGTTCTAAACTGCGTAAATATCGTTGGAGTGTCCTGGAATTGATATACCGGGTGTCCCAAAAATGACTGATGTATTTAAAAATTCAATAACTTGCAAACGGTGACAAATATTAGAAAAGTTCTGGCAGGACTGTTGTGTATGATATCACGAGTTTTTTTTACAGTGATTCTTGATTATAATTCGAATTTCAAACAATAGATGGAGCTATAGGTGCTCAGTCCAGATTCGATTTTTGGTAACTGCGGGATCCGTTCAATGCATTTTAATCTCCTTTTTTCGCATAGAAGAAGTGACAGGCCGAAAAATTGAGCCTGGATTTAACAGTTATTGCTTACAGCACCATCTATCGATGCTATTAGTAACTAAAATTGAGAATCGCAACATAAAAACTCCTGACATCTCACCTAACACTTCTGCAAGAATATTTTTAATATCTGTCACCGTTTGCACGTTATTCAATTTTAAAATCCGTCAGTCATTTTTTGGGGCACACGGTATGTTATTGAGATTCACTATTTCATGCTCGGTATTTGAAAACGAAGTGAAAACGAACGCATTTACAGTTCATTTACAGTGATGCTCAAAAGAATTCCGTTACATTACGGCCTATGGGGGAATGATTGTTTTCGGTGTTTTTTAATGATGTTTCCCATTTTCAAACACATTGAAATTTATATATATCTGAAGTGCATTACAAGATTCTGACTATAGAATACGGCATTCATAGCATTCATCGTTCATTTACAAGGACACTCAAAAGAATTCCACTACATGGCAATCTATCATGAAATATTGTAGTTGGTGTATTTCAGGGACGGCGAATCTATGGCACGCATGACACTTTTGGCACGCGAAAGAATAATTTTGGCACGGGATTGTTTGTGGCTCTAAATCAAAATTAAGTGAGATTACACAAAATCGTGACTGATCTTTTCTAAATTCAATTAAATGGAAATTGAAAATGTTTAATTGGGGCATATTATATTCCAATCTAATTAATTATAGTCTCAAAATTTTTTCAAACAAAGATGATATTGGAAATCTATCGACAAGAATTGGCTATTAGACATTACTAAATCCCGATGATAAAGTTATGGCAACTTTGAATTTATTTCAGAGCTATTCAAAGAAACTGGTATTTGCCATTTTAAAAGTTTTTCTGAGTCTATCTATGCTTTCGAGTCACTGTTTTCACAAATGAATAATATCGAAACTCAAACTGTAAGCACTTGTCTGATAAATCCGGTTCAATTTGCATTGAAACTAACCCAATATTAAGATGAAACAACAGAAATCAAATTACAGCGCATTAATATTTTTTTAATTAAATTCTAAAATATATTTGTTTCCATAATTATTATACTGTAATATCTACATGTATGCTACTCATACTTTTTAAATCTTTATAGAAAATTTTAAGTAATTTTAATCCATTATTTTTCCACCTACTAAATTTGTTTATTAGTTGGCACGTCATGATGACGTAAAATAATTTTTTGATCCAATTTGGCACGCGGCAACAAAAAGGTACGCCAACCCTGGTATTTTATTCATGTTACACTATTTCAAAGATATTGAAATTGATATACAGGCTGTCCATAATTAAACGACGCTCCTTTAAAGTTGTCTACAGATAAAATTATAGTTCATAAAGTTGTGAAATTTTGTGAAAGACATAATAAAGAGATGGGAATTTGTTTAGCAGCAAAAAAAAAAAAAAAAAAAAAAAAAAAAAAAAAAAAAAAATTGGCCACCAGAGGGCGATTTTTAATAAATCACACATTTAACATTACGATAGTTTAGAAATTTTATTTATTAACTTAGCCTGATTCTAAAGACAGCATTTCAAGACACGTTCCTAGCCTTTCCCAGAACTGTCTTAGGATTCCAGATGACGGGCGTCATGCGGAACATGTTTGGTTATGACAAAATTTGTTAAACTATCGTAAATGTAGCGAAACAGCACCGAAAACTGGTGATATGAAGCAAATAAAATAATAAAACTTTGTAAAAAATCACCATGTGATTTTTTACAAAGTTTTTTATTATTTTCATTATCGTAAATGTATGCTAAATGTGTAATTCGTTAAAAAACGGCCTCCTATTTTAATTTTATTTACTAGCGGGCTCTGCCCCCTACGAGCTACGCTCGTCAACCCCCGTTCAGACACCGCAGACTCTAACAGCACGCTAATTTGATCGCCTTTAAAAAGATTTCGGAAGATTGAATTATAATTTGAATCTGACAATTATAATCTGACGTAATTTTCACCAAACTTTTCTTTCTCTTTTTAATATTCACGTCAAAATACTTTTGTTAGAAATGAAATATTATGATCATCTTAAAACGTCAAGTAAATGTCTCGCGCAATTTTAAATTAAAACTGTTTTGCAATATTATTTTTTGTTCATTTTACGTAATAAGTGTAATAGGACGTAAGTTCTCCTATTTAGGACTTCTAACGCATGTTACTAAATTTATTATTTTACAATATTCTTTCTCATTTAAAATTCACGTGTAACTACAGTTTTTATGACGTAATTTTCAATGAGTTCCTGCTTTTTATATTTTTTGTTTATAATAGTCACGTGTAAAATAAATTTTTAATTTGAAGCAAACATTACTGTTTGCGCTGTTTATACAGTTGGCAACAGTTTAAATCAATACAATTTTCTAAAATTTGTAAAAAATATCTTTCGAAATGCTGAAAATTTGAATTTAAAATAGAAATAAAACCTCGAAAAATTATTCAAATTAAAAAACTAACTCCAATCTGCATACCGGGAAATTCTGACGAATAAAATGATCTAAAAATGATTAAATTCCTATGTACAGTTTTTGCTCCTATAAAACTTTTTTAATGGAACGATTTTGTCCAACTTTGTCATTAAATATCTCTTAAAATAATTCTTCGATTTGAAAACTGTCTGCATCAGCGTGTTTATCAAACATTTTTCTATAATACTACCGATTTTCATATTTCTGTATGCAACAGTTTTTTTAATATTAACGAAGAAAGACCTCCGGTCACAAAAAATTCAAAACCGGCGGCGGTGACAGCGGTAGTTACTTTTTTTTAGAATAGAGAGATTTATTTATTTATTTTTGCTCAAACAAATTACCATACCTTTATTATGTCCTTCACAAAATTTCACAACATTCTGAACAATAGTTTCTCCCGTAGACAACTTTAAAATAGGGTTGTTAGATAAAATTTCCAAACTATCGTAATGCTAAATCTGTAATTTATTAAAAATCGCCCTCTGGTGGCAAAGTTTTGATTTTTTTTTTTTTTTTTTTTTTTTTAACCATTTGGAAAAATGGTTATTGTTCTCGTCAGGATGGGAAATCAAAAGCATATCTGAAGGTTTTTATTGGTTTAATCCGCATTTTATTCGTTTTCTGATTGGTCTATAAAGTAATCTGTATTTTCCCTTTACTTTCAACAGAGATCTGTTGCCACTATGACTAAAAAGTAATAAAAACTACAAAAAAAAAAAAAAATTAATAACTCAGAAACAAATTGAGATACAGCTTTCAAACAAATTGCATTTAAAAGTACATTTTCTTCTCTATACGACGGTGTAAGAAGTAATATTGTGGGATGTTTAGAAGTTTAAGAAATAAATTTCATTTAAAATGGGCCGTCAGATTTCTTGGAAATCTGACGATGGAAAAGCCTTTTCCCGAACAGCCAATGAAATGCTTGGATAATACAAAAGTTTCAGGTGGACGTATTGTACGTATTGTACGAGTCACAGGCGATTTCCGTCGCTTGCAATTTTCACGTGTAATAACAGTATTAATGTTTAATCCATGGCGTACGTAATGTATGATCAACTCCGTGCGATTTTTTATGTCTTAAATTTTAGTCTTTGAAAAAATCATTTTCCAAATGGTCGTTGTAATTTGTTAAATTGCATTTTTTTTTTTTCCTGCTTAAACAAATTCTCATCCCTGTATTATGTCTTTCCCAAAATTTCGCAACTTTATGAACAAAAGTTTTGTCTGTAGAGAACTTTAAAGTAGGGTCGTTTAATTATGGACACCCTGTAAATCTCTTAGGTGCACTGAAAGATTCTTACTGTAGATAGTGTGTGCATAGCATTCATCATTCATATACAGGGACACACAAAATGGCTCGTTTACGGTACCCTCTATGAATAATAATTGCTGGAAGTATGTTTTCAGTTCTGGTTTCTAAATTAAACTGATTTTTTCTCTCCTTTTTTGGTAGGGATACATTCTATAGATGGTATATGCAGAGCAGCACAAAAGATCTCAAGTACATTCCCATTTATTGATAAAAATCGATGAAGGGGAAATTTAAACTATGCTTCCTCTAAATTTTGCCATATTATTTATTTCATGACAAATCTGAAGATCACATACAGGGTTAGACAAAAAAAAAAAAAAAATCAGATATTTTTCCGACTGTTGATGGTAATATCTGAAATTTTATTTCCAAACTAGCTAACTCGCCCGGCGTTGCCCGGGCCCGTGATAAATGAACCTTAAATTTGTATCATTTTATACCTTTAATTCCCTTTTGTCTAAATTTATATTTTTAAATGAAAACAAGTAATATAAAAATTTTGTTTTTAAAGTCAATTCCTACTTAGGTCACCAAAGAAAAATTTAATATAATCCCTTAAGCTAATATTAGTTTTTGTTGCATTAAAATATCTCAATTTGTTGATTTTCTATAAGCAAGTAGGTTTACAATGGAATTCTATGGGAATTTGGCGAAATATTAGAAATATCGCCAAGTTGGGGTCACTTTTGGCGACTTATTTTGGACGCCCAATTAGGCGATATATCGCCAAGTTGGCGACAAACTTGGCGGTATTTGGCAACAGAACAGGGTCCCCCCTATGGTAACCCCTTATTGAAAATACTTTCATTGACCTTCGATAACCAATGGCCGCCATTTTGTTTCCCATGCAAAACTAAAATTAATTAATATTTGAAAAAACTGTGGCACAGATGTCATATTCGCCCCATATTGGTGCGATGTTTTCGGTTGCCAATTTGGCGAAAACATCAACAGCATAAACAACATAATCCGGGTTACCACATCAAGCAAAATAGCGACACTTTGGCGCCAGTTAAGTACCCGTTGCGTATATGATATTGGCGTCAGAAAAAAATCGCGCCAATATGGGGCGAATATGACATCTGTACCAAAACTGTATTAACATCAATTGTCATCCAGTACAAGTTAAAAAAAAATTATTTCAACTTGATAGGATGAATAATGAGTATTTTATTAACGATTGAAAATTTGAACAAGATAAATATATAAATAAATAAATATATAAATAAACAAATATAGGGAGAGTGTGAACCAATAGTACGAATTGAAAAATCGCAAGAAAAATATTGAATTGAAGGTACGTGCTTATTTTGCATAATTTTTGGAGTTTATGCGTACCGAAAACGAGCGAAACAGTGACAAAACACTTAGGTTTTCACTGATTTCGTGGACATTTTCACACATTTTATTTTGTGAAAAATATTTCTACTCGTCCGAACGTTTAAAAAATTTTGTAGGAGATGTAAATCTGGACTATTTAGATGCTTCGAAAAAATTGTGTTAAAATAAGGACGTTGACTAAATTAAGAAATTTGCTTAAATTACTATTCGAAAATAGTGGTTAGTTCAACTTTCCACCGACAGGGAGCGCAGTATGTTTTATGCAAACATTACTCTACGAAACAGTGGTCAAAGGGCTATTATAACTTACCTGAAAGTTTTAAGTCGATTGTTTAGTTCGTTTTCCGAATTTTTACAAATTCGCGTTCATTCTCTTTTTAAAAAAGCATTTCTTTTTCTTTTTGAAAATCGGTTTTTTAAATAAAACTAAAGGTACTGAATAAAATTTTTTGAAATTTACATACTTTTAATTAGTGTCCAAATATAGGTCAGATGCATAAATTTTAAATATCTAAATGCTGTATTTAAAAAAATTTTGATTTAAATTTTAACCTCCTTTAAAATTTTAAACTGTGGTTTTTATCCACTCTCCAAAATGAAAACAGATGCTTTTCAAAGCAGACATAATGTCTTTAATTCCTGCAAAACGCTACCCTCGTCTGACAGCTACTGAGATTTCAAGGGGAGCGCTTTTATTGGACAGTCTTGTGCTAGCCTTTAAGCGGGATCCAAATCTAGTCAGCGTGTGGTTTTGAGGAACTAAATGTTTTGTTTAATTGGGTCTTTCGATGGCTTTTTAATGAGAGGGAGTTACGGTTGTTAATTAATAATTCAAATAATTATAAGAATTTTAAAATTCTGAGGCTCAGGTACATTAGGAAAAGCCTTGCACTGTCATCACAAAAATTTTGAGCCTCGTACGTGCCGTAGATTTTGCTAGCCATCGCACACAGACAGACACGCAGACAGAGCGAAACTTTGCTTTATTAGTATAGATGTCTTATGCGTTTTACAAATTGCTTATTTAGACATAATTTTTAATTTTATTAAAATGTAAAGGTCTATTCTAAGCATTCTGAATGCAGTGTTGAATCCAGACCTTTACCTCGGGGGGGGGGGGGGAATTTGATCCCTGGGGGGGGGGGACACTAGTATTCCAACATGAAATTTTCTCTGATTTCATTAATATACCAAAACCTGCTAAAGCGGAATCTCCGAGGATCAGAAAAAGTTTCTGTCTTAACAAGTATCCCTCCAGTCGGGATTTTGAAAATCTTCTATTTCCATAGATTATGCTATATATAAGTTTCTATTTTTTAATTTCAAATTGAAAATTTAAAAAACTTTTAAAAATTCTATTTAATTTAAGATACTCTTGTACTTTATTGTGCCCAAACCATTATTGAAAAGATAAAAAATAAGTGTGGCATTCTTAGGTTACTGTCACTTCACTCCTAAATATAACTTATATAAGTTATGGTCATTTGTTTTTTATTTAATCTCATTATATCCTACAGTTTAACTTGCCATACAGGATTTGAATATCCCATTTCATAAAAGTTTTGAATCAACATTGCTACAATTTACCTCTGAAATATTTCTATTAATATACAGTTATTCATGAAACAGCACCGAAAAATGGCAATAAATGACAATTAAATAATAAACTTTGTTACAAGAATAACAAACAGAGTTTACAAATAATACAACAACAAATTTTTATTATTTGATATTTACTTATTATTTAATAATAATGCTTTCAGACACAGACGCGGACAGTATTAAATGGATTAGGGAGATTTTTCTCCCTTTTTTCGTGGGGGGAGAATATAGTTGGGCAACGCCCTACTATGTTAAAACCTTTTACTGTAGATGAAATTTATATTTTTTTTCTCTTAATTTTTTAATTATTTTGTAACGTCCGCAATATTTTCAAACTTATGAAAGATAAAAGTTATGTAACATTTCAAAATTTAAAATTGAAACCCCATTTGTATACTTCTATCTGCGTCTATGTTTAAGTATAACTTCTTAATATTAATGAAAACAAATCTTCCGTAACGTTTATGTCCACTAAAGAAATAGAGATTTCACTCTTTTTTTAAATACTTTAATTTTATAAAATATTAATAGCAATTTAAATAAATAATACCATATAATGTGTATGTACTAAATAGTAATTATAATATTCTATATGTAAAACCATCAAATCTACCTTGTGTATAAAACTAATCCTTACTTCTTATAAAGCACTGTTTTTGATAAATCGCATAAGTTCAGTATTAAATTTGTAATTGCTCACCTTTAAACTAAGCGAATGCGTCTTGGTTTCGAAGATGCATAATGTGTGATCACTGCATCGATGAATTCATCTGTTGGCTCCTCATCACCTTCGATAGATACTTTAATACACGATTGTAACGTATCCTGCCCCATGCGATTTCTGAGTTTTGTCATAATTCTATTCATTGTGCTAAATGACCTTTCTACACTCGCTGTTGAAATTGGTACACACAATACACACTCGGCAAGTTTTTTCAAAACTTCGTATCCAATATTAGCTTTTAAAATGAAAGAAGCGACATCTGTACTGGTATCATCTAAATTACTGTGTGCAACGTACTTAAAAGAACGGAGATCTGCCACTGCTGCATCCTCTTCCTGAATTCCAAAAAGATGGCACAGCTCCTTACACTGCTTTTCATTTATTTTTACAAATTCTCCAAAGCTTCGAAAAAATGCACATAGTTCTATTAAGCGCAGTGCTTTATCATTAAATCTTTCTTTAACTTGATGAATCATTTTTTCTATAAAAGTTTTTGCACTTTTTAAGCAATTTTTTTTTCGTGTCATTAAAATTTATGCTCTTAATTTCTGATGCATCACTCTCGAGACCTTTAATTTTAATGTGCAATTCGTTATTATCATTGTCAGTATCACAAAAGTTGGCAATTTCTTGCAAGTGATCAACTGTCCCAGAAACAAGTTGAGGAAGAAATGAAATGCTAAGAGTTTTCTTTTGAAGAATTTTGCTTAAATTAGATACAGCATTAAGTGTTTCATCCATAACGACTACACTGATTAATTAATCATTTCCAAGAGAATACCACCAGCTAAACTTGCTAAATCAGCACCATCCCTGTGTATGTGTTCGCATGCAATCATAATCGATTTAAAGAATAAAAATACAGCATGAACAGTACGGTAATTGCTAAGCCAGCGTATATCCGTTGCCTCAGGTATGATTTGAACGGGTTCTTCTAAAGCTTTCTGTATTTCGTGCAAAATTTTTCCTCTCTTAGGAGAACTATGAAAAAGTTTATAAATATCTTTAACTGCGTGAAAAAATCGTTTAATCATTATAGTCTTGTTTCTTGAATTAGTGACAGCTAATGATAGAATATGGGATCTAAAATGAATGTAAGGCCCTTCACATTGTTTAGCTTCTGAAATACGAGCACGAACACCAGTTATACTACCACTAAAGTTCGCTGCACCATCAAAAGAACATGAAACCAATTTATCATATGACATATTTCTTTTTTTTTAAAGCATCATCTATAGCTAAAAATACTGATTCAGCATCAGTTCTTTCTAAGTATATTATGCACAAAAATCTTTCTCTTACTTCGCAAACTGGATCATGGACGACGTGCCGCACCATTAGTGATAATTTACTTTGATTGTTTGTGTTCGTCGACTCATCTCCCATTATAGAATAATACTTACCATTAAGTATTTTGTCATCTGCTTTGTCTAAGATTGTGCCTATTGAGCTTAATATTTCAGAAGCAGTTGATTTACTTATGTAAGTCGATCTTTCACTTTGAGACTTAACCCAGTCGCGAAGAGTTTCATTTTCTCTCATTAAAATTCTTTGAACTAAGGGTTCATATTTTGTAGTATGGGGCACCTCCTCTTTAGCTAAAAAATACACACTCCTAATTAATGAAGATAAAGCTTGTCTATTTTTATCCCTTTCGTCTTCGCTGTATTGGATTATTTGTGTGTGTATAGGAGCATTTAAATTCTGTAATCTTTCATTTTCCATAAAAACAGATTTGCAATGTTTGTCTGATTTTGAGTGTTTTTCAAGTTTTCCTGTACTGCCAGTTGCTTTCCTAAAATTTGTGAAGGGCACTGATATGAATACTCCACTTGTTTTTTGGAATACCTCTACATCATTTTTTAAATGCTTTTCACACAGCTTGCAAAATGTACCACCACGAGTTTGATCAAAATACAGCCATTCATATTTATCTTCCCACTGTTTTTGATATTTGAACTTGCGTCCAACATTTTTATCTTCCGGTTGAGGTTGTCCACTAACAGTACTACACGAAGGTATCGAGGGTGGAACTATCGCATTGCAGGTTTCACTTTCATTCAAAGTTAGTTGAGAATTATTATTTTGATTTTCAACAGATGACTGTACTAAAGGTTCTTCTCTACGTCTCCTTTTTTTAATTTGGATATAAGAAAATAATTTCGACTGTTTTGACATAATTCAATATCAAAAATAATTCCTATCTAATATTCAATTTAAGCTGTAATTTTTATCTGTAACAATCAAGGCAGAAAAGCGCAATAGATTAACCAGACACAGTGTCGTCTAGAACTAGCGTCACCTAATTGCTTATTGGTAGTCTTTGAAAATGAAATTTCCCTAGCATTCTACAATAAAATAAGAAAAATAAAATATTTTATGTTAGCGAACAAGTAAATACCGGATGTAATTTATAAAGTTTGCATAGAAATATTTAGACATTTTCAGTAACTAAATCTTTTTAAAACTATTAAGTATGAAAACATTTCTGTGCCTTTAATTCAGTTGTCCATACCCGCTCAAAATCTATTATAATAATGTTTTTGACAGCATAATCAATTTATCATTCGATAAATGAATTTGGTTTTTCCAAGAGAAAATTATAATTAGATAAAGCAGTTATTTGTGTAATACGGGATAAACAAATGGATTATTACTGAAAGGATTAACTTTCAAGATATTTTATGAGTGAACGGAATAATAACATTATATCATATTTTAATTAAGAAACGCACAAATTTAGAATTTCACAATAAGGAAGTAATAATATTTATTTTATGGGCTAGTACTTTGTAACAGAAAAAGTTTTATTTATGATACATGAAATTAATATTATAACCTCAAAAATATAATGAATAAATATTTCACTGGATAGGAAAAGCTTATTTAGATAAATTATTAGCGTGATATGATACATTCAATGAATTATTATGTTTATTGTTAAGATTGAATAATGGATATTAAGCGAAAAAATACATTTTATGGTATAATTTAAATACATTTTAGAGAAATTGAGAGTCTAATTAAAAATATCTAAATAATTTAATAATTGATGCAATTAGAGTAAGTAAGCCAAAAATATGTGATTTGACATCACACCTGTCAATAATGGAATCTTCTCCTAACCAGAAAACTTTTACGGTCCCAATGAAAGCAATTGTAGTATATCAAACTGCAAATATAAAATTGAAAGGGATGGAAGAAAAATTCTGTTACAGACACATTTCCGTCTTAGAAAGTATCACGCAGTGCACTATTTTTGCTGGAACCGTATATATTTTTTTTTTGTTGTTGTTTAAGAGAGGATTCCGCATTCCGCTATAGACAGGTTCTGTTTCCCAGACTTTACCGCGTTTAATTTTTTCGAAAATGTTAATGAAATAAATTTATACCAGTTATTTTCTAATTTTACAAAAAAAAAAAAAAAAAAAAAAAAAAAAAAAAATTGGAATTAGTATTTAACAACAATTTCTTACAGTTTAATCTCGTATATGTCACCAAAATTAAAATTTAAGTTTTACTACCGGTATGCTTTAAATAAATATTATGCAAGTATTAGCGGGATGCTAATTAATAATTATGTAATTTGTTTCTTCTTCTTCTTCTTTAAAATCTTATAAATGCTATTGTACACAAAAATATGACAAGCACCTATTGTGCAAAAAGTTAGCTGAAAGGTTAAATATTAATAAACAGAATAAACATTAATTTCGTAATTTTTTTTAATTTGTGCGATTTCTCGAATAGCTTGTAAGACTTACTTATACAAAGCTGTTATATGTCGTAAAAACTGAACCTATCTGTAACGGAATAATACCTTAGAAGGAACATTTCCTTGTAATTGACGACAAAAATGCTGTGCAAGTATATCTGTTAAGACAGAATTTTTTAACGGTATCTTACGATTCCATCTTAACAGGTTTTTCGGGAGGATTCGAAGGAAAATATCACTACTAGGAAAAATAAGGAAAAAGTCAAAGATTTCCTCCGGGGGGGGGGGGACATTCCCCCCCGGGCCACCCCCTGAAATCAACACTGTCTGAATGTTTTGTAAAGTGTTTCATAATCTATGCTTGACGCATGAATTTTCGTTCATGTTTTATATTGGATTTTGTTCAACGAAACAAAAGTTTGATGTTTATTTAACGGGGGAAAAAATCGCACGATCGCTAATTATGTTTTCAGATTTGCTATTTACTATTATAGAAATAGAAAGAAAAACTGACTAAGTGCTCCATTGTCAATTTAATAAAAATAAATTTAATGTCAATTTAATAATTTAATTCTAAATAAATTGCACAAAACACATTAAAAAAAAAAAAAAAAAAAAAAAAAAAAAAAAAAAAGAAGAAGAAGAAGAAGACTGGATGAAAACAATCTTGAAAATCTGCTTTATAAATTACATTTCGTAATCAAACATGCTTGAAATCTGAGCATATCTGCTATCTGTTGAGGGAAAAAACAAAAACAAAGAAACAAACAAAAAAAACTAGATAATACTTTCATGGTATTAATTTCTTTCCACTAAAGCAGCGCTTCCCAATCTTATTTCTTTCATATACCCCTTTCTTAGACTTTTCAATTCGGACTACCCCCAGTGTTGAATTCAGACACTTTTCTCCTGGAGGGATTTCTGTGGCTCCGAGTGGGATATTATAGAGTTCAGGGGGGGAAATTGCACTTTTTGACCATTGGAAACCCAAAATTTCAAATATTCCGAGGGAGGGGGCGAACATCCCATTGCTCCGGGAGGGAATGTCCCCCCCCCCGGGCCACCCTCTGAATTCAGCACTGAGTACCCCCATTTCTCATAAACATGCCTCCCCCCTTCCCTCTCCACTTGCCATTAATATTACAATGATATATGTATGATATTTGTATGCTCATGATATAACATAACTCCGCCTATTCGAAAACGAAAGTAACGGCCAGCTTTCAACACGTTTTATCAAAAGACTTAAAACCATAAACTCTGACATAATTTAGGCGTTCTACAATTAAACAGAAAATAAAAAAAAGTGGTGAAAAATGAATACTCCATAATGATTAATTGGAGTTTCCGGAAGGTAGAAGGGAAATTATGTAAGTACTATTAGTTTTAGATGACAAAATTAATCACATGAGTAAATCCAATACATTACACACAAAATGAGAGAAAAGGCCCAGTCTGTCACGACTCTATCTAATAATTCATTGATAAGCAATGTCAGTAGCTCCGCCCACTGATAAACATATTGTAGGAGTCAAGTCAACGCAGGTGTTGTAATGGTGTTATTACACGAGAACTCAAAGACGCTTGGAATCCCAGGCGTCTAGCGACAACAGCCGCCTCACGGCCCGTCTTTTCACAGCATTTCATTGGCTGTTCCGGAAAAGGATTTTCTATTATCAGATTTCCAAGCATTTGATTGGCTGTTACTGGCGACTCTCCTCGTTTCGGGCGTCAAAGATGCACCGACAGAAAAAAGACGCTCGCGCGACAAGCGACTCCCCTGGAGCCATAGGAATACATGGAGACGCCTGGAATCTGAAGCGTCTTTGACCCCTCGTGTAATAACACCATAAGTACTCCTTAGCACCTGTGTTGACTTGACTCCTACAATATGTTTATCAGTGGGCGGAGCTACTGACATTGCTTATCAATGAATTATTAGATAGAGTCGTGACAGACTGGGCCTTTTCTCTCATTTTGTGTGTAATGTATTGGATTTACTCATGTGATTAATTTTGTCATCTAAAACTAATGTTTTTTTAGTTAAACAATTTCTGAAATTTCCGCCATTATCGATATTATTTTATTATCCGCACTGGCAACAGGCCCGCCCTAGTACGATTATAGTTTGTAGGAATCTAGAACGAAGGAATCGATTATTATAGTTTAAGATGTACGCCTTTTATAGAAAATTGAAAAACGTTGTTCGATTTTTCAGCCTATAAATAGTGATTTCTGTAAATTTCATGCACACTTCATTAAATGCACTTCGTTAACGTGTTCATAAGATTTACTTTCAAGTATGAAGTATTTTTATTTCATGCCAAGCTTCTCTTTTGATAGTATTGAATTTAAATTTTCATTGAACAGTTATTTCTATGTAAGAATTTGTATGAAAATGTAAATGATACATTACTTTTGAATTTTTTTTAAATGTTAAGCAGTTTTTTATATTGTATATTTTTGGTATCGGACTCGGACTGTGATAAACAGAGGCGTCGCGATGGGGGATTATTCGGGGGGGGGGGGGGGGGAGCCTCCCCTTTCAATATATGTGAACTTGGGAAATTGGAGCTTAGAGTTGGGAAATTCTAGATTTTTGAAACACTTTTTCTTTTTTATTGAAATAATAGTAAAAAAAAAAAAAAAAAGGAAATTTTCATTGTTTTTCTGACTACCTTTCTGAGTTATGTAATAGCAAACAGGTTAAATTATCAAAAGCAGTACAAAAGCAGACAGACTCAATTTGTTATTGTATTTTGTGTGCTACGAAAATATCATACATCTACGAGACCTGAATTTCCCTACTGTTGCCCATCAACAGTGTCTCTAATCTATTCTCTTTATTTCCTCCAAAAGTTTGTTCCTTTCTCAAAATAACATGTCGGTATTTTCATATGAAGTGCTATTATGACTCGTACTCAATAGAAAACAAAAAATTTGCAAGCTTTAGACTAATGCTGTGTTTCTCTAAATATATGTAATTTTTACTGGGTTTAAATCTTACATTTACTGTATTGTTTGCTTCCTAACTATTCATTTAGCAATTGGGTATCATAATATTTTCTTGCTCAATGATTCAAAGATAGGAAAATAGAAATTAATCTAGTTTTGATTTTAATTGTTTAAATGAAAGAGGTGTATTTAAACTTTCATTAAATTAACCTATAATTATAACTTTTATGTCTTTATTTTCAGTATTTTTCTTTGGAAAGGATTTTTTACGTATAAATATCATTATCATTAAACACATATCTTTTCTGTTGGAAAATAAAGCAATTTGTTTCAAGTTAGGAAATTTTTGAATTCTCCCCCTTCGAAAAAATATTTGTAGCTACGCCCCTGGTGATGACACAAAATCTTTCGGGCTTGAGTTCCAAAAAAAGAGCTTGAACTCATCTCTAGTACAGTCAATCAGGGTAACTTTGATCCGCATTTTCTCTATTTTCATATGCCACACTCTTATTTGAAGAATATTGTCGCAACTAGGGGCATAAAAGAGAAGAACTGATCCTAAATTATCGTTTGACTATCAAAAATTAAGAAATAATAAGGATAAAAGCAATACAAAATCGATTTTTAGCCTGGTTCTAAGTTAATCAGCCATTTAGGGTAACTTTGCACCGTAGGATAAATTTTTATATAAAATAATTCATTATAAAAAAAGTATTGTAGTCAAGACAACTTTAAACCCCAAAAAATGTTTTCAGATATGTAAAGACTCCGAATTTACATTTCCAAACATCACAAGATTTGTATAATTTATGATATTACAACAAATATCAAGCATAAGAAAAGTGGAAGAAGAGAACCATGAACATTTAGAAATTAAAAAAAACCTGTTTATTGTTCATATAAAACATAAAAATGCAGTGAAAAACAATTTTCAATGTTTTAACTCAATAATATATCCATAGTTACAGTAATACATACAAGTACTAGTATTATTCAAACAAGAAAGAATAAAAAACGTCGAACGTATGAAATGTCAAATTTGAGTAGCTCCGCCCCTAATCACGCCTCTAAATGAATTTTATGTATTTTACACATATTTGTGAAAATATTTACATGTTATATCTAATGCACACTTTCGGCATTTATATAAAATATACGTGCAAATATGGGAAATTTTCGACAGTAACGCCTATAATCAGGAAATTACAAGCATCAGTGTAACTTTGAGCCGGCTCAAAGTTACCCTGAAAATGCGGTAAAATGCTAGTGCCTTCTTATTTTGCATTTTATTAACTATTAATAAATAAATAATCACAAAATATTAACACATTTACAACATTTAGATAATAATATGTCTGATAAATGAGTATATTGTTACTTACTATGAAAATTTAATTGGATTACAACAACTTCAAAACAGCATTCAAAATTACTTTGAAAACAGTACTTCACAAAAATAGTTAGATGATGCATTTAATTGTGTATAATGTTGCTAATTTATTTTCTAAAATAAAGAGTAGAAATCCCAGTTTAGAACCTTGCCAACAGAGCACAGTTCTGGAGTTTGTTTAGTCTTTTAGAGTAAAAAATATTGAAAAATAGGAGGTGTTGCAAAGTTACACATCGTGGTTCAAAGTTACCCTGACTGTATATAAACCCCTGGAAGAAGGCCTAAGTGCTCAGAAGCGAGGAGTAATTCTCAAAACTTAGTTGTTGTAATGAAAACTTGAGAAAGTGAATGTATATATAACTGTACTGTATCTGTGTAGGGAAGGGAGGGGGAATTGAACGTTCTATTTTCATACATAGTAAAAAAAAAAAAATAATAATAATAAAGATATATTGATAAAATCTTTGATTCTTAATTTAGAACCATAAAAAAAATTTCTGACATTTAAGGAGAAAATGATAGCCTTTAGAAAATAAAAAACAAAAATATGTTAAGAATGATATCAGATGGAGATTTGTTTAAAGAGATTAAATATATATATTTATTAATAAATTAAGAAAAAACAGTAAAAAGGAAGTCAACACCAACCAAGTACGCCAAGAGAAATCATACTATTGGAAAACGGTAGGCCTGTTGTTTGAAAGCGTACCAGGTAATCGGACTATCCACTGTCTCTTACATTGTTCTTAATATATATAACGTGAAATTCTTTTGTTAAAATATTATCGGTGTGAGTTATAATTTATGTTTGTGTCGTGTATTCAAAATTAACATTATGTACTTTTATGGCAAAACGTGAATAACAACTTTTACTTACAGATATTGGCAATGGTAAACAAGTTGGAAATTGCTCGTCAAACGTGGCAAATAAGGTGCGTTCGTACTATAACTAGTTTTATAAATATTTTTTGCACCGCATATTGTACTGAATGTATATTTTAGTGCACTTCATAACTGCATATCATTTTCATTCTGTTCGAAAGCCTGTAACATCATTAAAATGCACTTGAAATATTTTTTTTCCCATTGGCGTAATGTAACGGAATACTTTTGACTGTCCCTGTAATTAAACTATACATCCGATTTTCATAAAATTTGAAATAACTCGACAAAATTTTGCAAAAATTATATATTTAAAATTTCAGATCATTCGGAAGGCTGTAACATCATTAAAATGCACTTGCAATAATTTTTTCCCATTGGCCGTAATGTAATGGAAAACTTTTGACTGTCCCTGTAATTAAACTATGCATCCGATTTTCATAAAATTTGAAATGAATCGACAAAATTTTGCAACAATTATATATTTAAAATTTCAGACAATTCGGTTGGGTACTTTTTGCTCTGTTATATGCGGACAGACGGACTGAACGACGACTATAGGTGCTACGTATTTACATAATTACGAACGCACCTAAAAACAACAGAACTGCGATAAGAAATATGGAAATGTTATATTATGTTTTATGTTAGTGTTTGTTCCTGTAATTTTGTAATAAATAGAGAGTGTTTAGAATGAATAATTACTTAGTAAATATAATGCACATAAGCGTACACCACTAATGAGAAACCTTCACAGTTTGCATAATTGTATGTAATGATATTTTAATTGATATAACATGAAAGTTTTCTGAGAATCTTTTTTTTTTTTATATATATAAAACTCAATACATAACTCGACCAGATTTAAAATTGATGAATAGATGTCGTATTTGCCCGGTGTTTCTTTGCTGGTCATTTATAACCACTTTATGCTTAATTTTTGAAAATTTAGAGATTAAACGTATACAACAACAACAACAAAATTTACACAGAAAATCAGCACTCCAAACATTATTTGCAAAAAAGAAAAAAAGAATTAGGGGAAGGGGAGGGGAAATTCGTAATTAGCAAACGGTAAATGCATAAATTTTAAAACAGTAGAGGAAAGCAAATATTCATTTTTAAAAATATATATTCCAAAATTACAGCCAAAAAAGAATCTGAAATGAAACATTTAAAAAAATAACAACAAAAATAAATAAAGAGATCCAAATAAAAAAATTTAAAACCGGCAAAAAAAATAAAATAAATAAATAAATAAAATAAAACAAAATAAATAAATAAAATAAATAAATAATGGCCGCTATCTCCGGGTGAATAAGGCAGTGGAGCCAAAATGGATTATTCATGTGTATCATTGATTTAATATACATACATGGATACATAAATTAAGAGCGACGAAAAATAACCTCTCCGTTCAAGTACAAACAGGGGCGGACTGGCCCACCCCGCTACACCGCGATCGCGGGTGGGCCAAACGGGTATAGTGGGCAACAAAAGTACTAAATTTTTTGTGTTTTTTTCTTCGCAATAAAACAACAACAACAACAACAAAAATGTGAAACTCAATTTTCCTTTTTCTTTTTCGTGAAGCATTTTTTTAATTCATCGGTAAGTCCTAATTTCTCCTTTCCCTCTCCCATTTAGCAATCTTTGGAAGATATGTGCAAATTACTCATTTTGTACAAAAGTAGAAAGATAGGGGATAAAGTAAAAAACACATATGGTCAGTAAAGAGTGGAAAGTTGTTCGGTTGTATGGGTCTGTGTGTGGACATTTGTCTAGTAGCAAAATATAGACAAGGATTAGCTTGCATCATGGAGCTAAAGGAGTCGACATAAATGATGTCATTTAATGCTGCTGCTACCACACCTTCCATATCCGCCGTGTCTTGCACTGGAGACTGCTGATTGGACTGCTATCGGTCAAAATCAAATATGGCGGACGCAGGAGAAGGGGAAAGAACTCGTTTTTCGGCATCAGCACTTTCCGTAGAAGAAGATAGTTCTGTCTACTCCTTTTTTTATTCATAGCTCCATTGCTTGCATATTTATGGATGATCTACAGATCAAGGATCTTTGGAGGCAAGGATTAGATTATAGACAAAAACAAGATGTGGCAGTGGTAGACTTGATTAACAGAGACGTTAAACACAGCATTTTTTTAGAATTAGTAATGCTGCTATGCAAATATGATCAAAATTTGCACGGTTATGTAGCACAAGCTATCAAGAGAAGCCAAGAAAGAAGATCTTCAGAAAGGCTATGAATAAGGATATAATTGAGCAGAAAGAAGAACAAAATGAAAATCCTAAATGGCATGGAAGAGGTTCGTAGATTACATTCCTGTTCAAGTCATTTATAAATAATTGCCCATCTTTCCATTCAGATCCAAATATTGCCGATGAAATAAAAAAGTCAGGTTCATTTAGTATTGAAGTAGATTTCACGCAAGATATCGATATTATAAAGGACAAACATATCTGTGCGTAACGCATACGTCATTCTGCGAATGGCAACACTTTGATATTTGAAATGAAATTTTGGTTTTGCAATTTTCGCTACAGCTAATTTTTAGGCTTCTAAACATCGCGCATTTTCAATTTTTACACCATCGTATAGGAAAAAAAATGTACTTTATAATGCAATTTGTTTGAAAGCTATATCTCAATTTATTTTTCAGATATTAATTTTTTAAGAGTTTTTAGTACCAATTTTGTAATCGTGGCCATTGAAGAAGATCTATCCTATTTCTGTCTATCCTATGTATCCTATTTCTGTTAAAAGTAAAGGTGAATCTTTTCGTTGCCATTTTCTCATACAAATTAAAAAACAATTGAAATTAAAATACATGCTATATCAAGAATATCGTATGCTATAAAAACCGATGATTTTTGGTTTTATTTCGTTTTTATTTATCATTTAAATGTTTTTAGTTTATTTCAGACTTACTTTACAAACGATGCGACACTTTCTCTTTACAAAAATGTATTTTATGTTAAAATATAGTTTTTGTTTTATGTTAATTCATATTTTGTCTCACGTGAACTTATGACATTATGCATTGATGAGTTGTTCATTAGTAACAGACAACTAAATTCGTTGTATCCAGGGGCGTCTTTAAGCATAATTCATCAGGGGGGCGTATATGACGATTTTGCCGACTAACTTATATATATATATCTTTAAAAGTACGTTTCTTTGTATATATGCATCTACCCAGAGTCCTAAAATAGGCTGATTTTAAAACTCAATAACTTGCAAATGGTGACAGCTATAAAATTAAATTCTTGCAGGAGTGCTATGTATGATGTCAGGAATTTTTTTACTGTGATTCTCGATTTTAGTTTAAAGTGTTGGTGGTAGATGGCGCTGCTTGCAATATGCGGTAAATAGGGGCCTGATTTTTGGCCTCTCTCTTTTCTCAATATTGATGCATTAAGGAGATTAAATATATGCAGTGGGACCCTAAGAACAAAACTGCATTGGCGACTGAGAGTCATTCCATATATTTAATCTCCTTCTTTCGCATCAATACTGATAGAGAAGAGAAAGAAAAAATCAGACCGCGATTTAGCACCTAATACTAGCAGTGCCATGTTTCGCTGCTATTTTAAATTAACATCGAGAATAGCTGTAAAAAAAAAAAAAAAAAAAAAAAAAAAAAACTCTTGACATCTTATATAACCCTCCTGCAAAATTTTTTTAAATATTTGCCACCATTTTCAAGTTATTGAATTTTAAAATCAGTCAATTCATTTTAGGACACCCGGTATGTTCTATATAAAATTCAACATTATTAACCCATCGAGATCAAATTGTTCACTTTAGAACGTCGAATACTTTACACTTTAGAATATTGAGGAGGATATAAGGTAGATTTAAAGATGGATACACCCACGGTTCTCGCTGGCTTTTGACGAAAATTAGCGATTTGGCGAATAAGAAATGAAAAACAATAGCCAAATGAAAAAAATAGTTAACAAAATAGATTTGGCGTGAAACACTGAAAAAGATATCTCTAACCCCTTATTGTATCCCTTTTTTTCAATATGTTCTACAATAACCTTTTTTTTTTCCCTTTTTTTTTTTTTTTTTTTTTTTTGTAAGTGCTTATAAAATAGATATTCGACTATCTGCTGCAGAACCTATTAAAAATAAATGTATTCCAAATGTTTTCTAAATGTCTAAATATTTCAGACATTCTTTTAGCAGTCTAAATAAAAATTTAAAATGGCTATCTTTGATTTATCATTGTGAAAATTATGCACTAAAAATTGCTATGATACTTCCACTCTATCCGATAGAGAAAAAATGACCGGCCAATGATACTTTGTATACAACTAACAAATAGTATGGTAAATGACTAATTTCAACACTGCATTCCAGCAAAACTTTTCTTTATTTGGCATTTGAAGCGAGTAATTTTGTTTTTATGGAACGCAGGCATATAGATAGCGATTAACTGAGAACAAAGAAATAACTATTGCATATTCCTTTCTGTGTCTTTGGCTGTTGCTGAACTGAATTGGTTCTGAGTCAGCATCTCTATAAATAGAGCTATGTACAGTAGAACTTCGATTATCCGAAGTAATTGGGACCGAACATCTTTCGGATAATCGAGAATTTTTCAAGTTTAAGATTAAGGAGAAATATATGCAATATTTCTTATTATGGTAACAAGTGCTTAATAAAAATAAAGCAATAGCAATATATAAACAAGAATCAATTACGTGAATTTTAATTTTGAAATTAAGTACCTTTTACATATATCACAAGAGTTTGAAAAAAATGTTTTGTTTATTGCAGTTTCGATTGCCTTTGCTTTGACGTTCTATCACGAAGTTTAATATTATTAGTCACCAGTATCACTGTCATTCTGCTGCTCCAGCCATGTCAAACCTTTTGCAAAACATTCAAAAGTTTCAGAATAGCTAATTTGTTCGTTTTCTTCGTTTCACTCCGCAGCTTACAGGAGCTCAAGTTAAATTCAAAGTTCAAAGGAACTCTAAGAAAGGGGATCAAAAATATTTATATGTACTCGTAATTCGCAAAGTACCGCATGCACACAAGGAATATGACAGTTCAAAAAAAACTTTCAAAATGGATTTTGCACACAAGGAATGTGATAGAGAAAAAAAAAGCTTTAAGAATGGATTTCGGTTAACCGAGAGCTTCGAATAAAAGAGGTTCTACTGTAAATGGCACGATATGATTGAACATTTAAAGCGACATCAATTGTTCAGTAACGTGGATAAGAATCTCGACGGTATTGGAAAACACACACAAAAAAAACATAAATTGAGTACTCGCAATTTGGCGAATTTGCTTGTTTGCTTAGTCGCCAAATGAAGCATTTTGTCGCGATTTGGCGCAATGGCGAGCGGCAGTGAGAACCCTGGATACACCACACCTTCACTTATGTTACATTGTTGTAAATGTTCTAGTAAAGTATTTTGATATTTTTGCTGAATGTGCAGATGGAAATCTGCAATTCGGATTAATTAAACAAGTTGAAGTCTTTGGTAAGATGCTACTTGGAACTTATACAGATTCAGCTTATTTATATTTACATTAAAAAGTATTAAATCAAAACTTATTTTAATTACATCATTGTTCATTCATTGCATAGCATGCATTTTAACCCACCATTTTTTTAGACGAGTCCATCTATTCAAGACAGCGCCCAAATCTAGGCATTTCAAAATATCCTTCTCAAATGTAAGCATCATGAGTGTATTCAAGCGTGGATATGTCATTGTTGTTCTTAGATATTTTTTCGCAATTTTTAATTTACAATGTTCTTTCATTCGAGGCAACTGTGACTGGAGAAGTTAGAGCCAGACGACTGACATGGTTCGCAAGTGGCAGAATGTATCTCAAAGGTTCTGTTTTCATGTAAATGTCGTCCATTCTTCCAGCCTCTGCGCAAAAGTCTGACAAAACTGTCAACTCTGTGTGTAATGCTTCCATATCAGGAACTGCCAATCTTTCACGAAAGACCGCTTTCGTGAAACATTTCGGTACCGCTTTCTTAACCAGATTTAGTGTTACATTATTTTATCCAGTGGTGAGATTATGTTGATGCAATAATTAAGACTTTCAGCTATCATCACCGTAAGAGTATTCAGTACTTTCTGAAACTCCATGCGTTAGAACATTAGAAGTTCGGGAGCAAAGAGATTGTTTCAATTACCGTCTAACTTCTTTGGTGCCAATCTTCTTCGATACTGCATAGCAAATTCATTTAATGGATCAACACCTTACATGGTTTAAAAGAGAACTACACCCTATATTTCCCTATTCACATTTTCATTGTCATTGTTGATTGTTTTCAGTGATTTGATACAAGTCTTCAGTATTTTCGTAGCGTCTATTTTAAGAGTCTTCGACTTCATTTTTTCAGCACTAACTTACACTTGTACTGAACGTTCTTCAGAAAAAAATCGTAGTGAAGCAATGAAGTCAAGCGATAACATTTTCTTTCTTAAACCTCGTGGCTTTATCATTGTTTTGCTAACAGAAGTAGAGGAATCAACCTTTTCAAAATTTGTAGGATACATTCATATGAGATCCAAACCGCTTTAAACGATTCCGCTCGAGCAGTCCATCTCGCCTTAGAAAGATTCCGCAGCAGAAGAGCATTTTGTATTTCTTTGAGCTTGTCTACTAATGGCTTCTTTCGTTTAGTACCTGCTGTGAAAAACACAAACATCTTCCAGCACGTCGAACACATCGCCTATAACATTGCTGGCATTGTAGATATGCGAAACGAAAGTGTTGAGTCTGTGACATTGACAAGGAACATAGGGCACAATTCGACCCACGATTTCTGAAAACGTCTCCTAAGTGTCGCTGAATTCTCCAGACGTGCTGCTTGTAAAATCGTATGACTGGAAATGAATCGTATGACCTGTTCTATTTTGAGCTCATTCTTTGTAAGGATGTGCGATATCTAGCATGCAAGGTCGATATTGGTTTTGACGACTTCTTTTAAAACTTCCAAAAGTCGATCGGAGTTTTTAAATCTTTGTCGACATATTTCAGCTCAACAGCTTATCGATCGTAGTGCGAAGCATCTGGTGTCGCATCTGCCATAATTCCATAAAATTATACTTCTTGAATATCCTTGACTATCGTTTTGTGCACTGCTGTAGCAAAAATTTCAATCATCTCGTTTTGGGATGAAGCGAAAAGGCAAGTTATATGGTATGGGCTGAAACGTGTGTCCTCAAACATGTCCTCTGTTGTGGGTTATGTTTGGAAATTAATTTCACAATTTTTCAAAAGTTTCCATTTTCGTCTTTGTCACTTCCACAAACCAGATCTTGTCTACTCAGCATTCGCATAATATTCATTAAGATTACTACAATTGCTGTGCTGAATGTAAGGTGTTGCTGTTGCTCTTCCAGAATAATCTGTTTGCAGTTGCTCTCATCGAGTAAGTGATTATGCGTCATCATGAACTCGCAAAAGAGGAAACCGCAAATTTGGTGGAAGTTGAAAGAGAAATGTGCGAACTTTCTGTTCTTTTCATTTCCTTAAGCTCTTCATTTTGTGTCCTTTATTTACACCACTCTCAACTGAACCATTTTGTATTTTTTCTCTCCCAGGTACTTCATGAAACACGCAAAAAAATTAGCATTAAGTTCTGTGCTATATTCCAAAAACGGATGCTCTTTTGTACCAAGCGCCGTTGAAATGTCGCTGTGTATCTTACGGATGGAACCATTTATCGGATATACGCTGAGTTTTGGCTGATACAGACCTAAACTTATCAAATATGTCTCTGATTGTCTAACTTCATTTTAGATCTTTTTCCTGGGTCATGTTCAATGATGGAATCGTTCCCACTTTCCGTAATGCTAACCTCTCGACCGTTCTTCTCGATTTCTTTCACGATCTTACTATAAATATTTGACGCAGATGAACAATTTTATTTTTCCCTGTCAATATCTATGGTCTCCTTAAGGAACAAGAAAACACTTAATTCATCAGATGGGGTAAATTTTTCAATAATCGGCTTGCAATCATTTAAACAATCAACTAAATGATTCAATTGTCGAGCACATTCCAATATACCACGAGTAATATGAATGTCTTTACCAAAGTCGTCATCAACTTCAGTGCTAGTCGATCATCTAGATGTTCAGAACCCTACTAATCCGCTGCGGACTCTCAAAAAGACTCCTTTAAATATTGAGAAACAAGTCTCTCCTGGTTCTTTCTCAATTTATTTTCAGCAGTCACGCGAAGTCAAAGAAAGGAGAGGCAAACTTCAGATTTTTGAAAGAAATTAAGACAAATGCTAAGGATTGGTGTTTTTTGGCGTATGTTTTAAGAAAAAAACGTAAAAAATTGAAAAAAAAATTGATTGTTTCAGAGTTGTATTGATCGGTACTGACTACTTAGAATTTGCCGACTGTGATCAAAGTTGCCGACATTGGGGGGGGGGGACGCCCCCTACGCCCCCCCCCCCCAGTAGCTTCGCCCCTGGTTGTATCTGATAGAAAATGTTATCGAGATGTAATGGCTGTTCTATTATCCATATTGATGCTATTAAAATACATTTCGTAAGTTTTCTTTTCTAAATAATGCGTTCCTTTCTTTCTTATTAATGTGTACTTAATTTAATTATCAATCGACTCAAAGCTATCATACTCTGCATATAAGAATACTAATATTTTTAATAGGTTATGTGCTTTGCAGTTCGCTTTGAATTGCGCTAGTTAGCTCAAGTCTGATTGATTAGAATTAAATATAGATAAGTTAGGTTTTGCTCATAGAAAGTGAAGTAAAACATTAGTTTATTTTAGTAGAGAAGATTATCATTAAAAGATTTTGAAATCGCATTAAAGTTTAAGAAGAAATGGATTTAACAAAGCAAGTTAAATTATTGACTGGTGCAGTAGACTGGCCAATATAGAAACGCAAGATTAGAGATTTACTTGATTATCACGAAGGAGCACTTGATGTTATAGATGGTAAATTAAAGAAACCTGAACCATTAAGTAGCATTGTTGAAGATAGAGAAATCAAGGAACATAAAGTAAGTTCTGATTTGTATCGTAAAGCTAACAGTTACGTAAAATCCGTGATAGCAAGTACCGTAACTGATGTAGTTTATCAAAATATTATGGATAAAGAAACAGCACATGAAATGTGGGAAGCCTTAAAGCATCATTTTGAAGCAACGTCAAAAGATCAGTTATTTAAGATCTGTACAGAATTTTTCGCATTTAACTGGGCGTTAGGCGATGATGTTTCAACTCACATAGATAAGTTAAGAACCATTTGGAGCGAATTAAATAACGGACTTAAAGATATTGGTGTAAATGAGTTACCTGATTTAATTTTAGTTTGTAAAGTATTGCAAATTTTACCGCGAAAATTTGAAACCTTTAAGTCTAGCTGGATGTTGTTGTCTGAAAACGAAGACAGAACATTTGATGAATTAACAGAGCAACTTTGTATGTTTGAGAGAAATTTCATAAAAGTTGAAAACGGCAATATTGCTGTTCAAGAAGCACTAGCAGCTTCAAGATTGGAAAAACAGAATAAAGATAAAAATTCCAAATTTATCAAGAAGTCATATAGAGCTGACATTTGTAACTACTGTAACCGTCAAGTCACTGGGTAAGAAATTGTAGAAAATGGATTTCCGATGGAAAACCAGCCAAAAAGTCGCCAAGTAGTTATACTAAAGATATAAAGAAAACCGCCAATGGCGCAGCGATGTCTATTTCTGTCGAAACGTATACTTCGGAAGCAGATTCAACAACTTTTTGGATTGATAATGGAGCAACTCAACACGTTACGAACTGTTCAGAGTATTTTACTGATTTCACGCAATTTCTTAGTCCTTGTAGCATTAAGGCTGCTGGAAAGGAAAGATTGGCTGCAATCGGAAAAGGAACTATTCGTTTTAAATCTTTTGCTGGTGGAAAATCTCAAGAAATTCAGCTGAAGGATGTCTGATGTACCTGAAGTCAACAAAAATTTATTTTCAGTGTTGGCTGCTCAAGACAGAAATCAAGACAGTGAATTTCGATCGACATCTACTGAATGTTGGTTAAAGATAAATAACCAAGTGGTACTATATGGAACACGCAATGTATCTGGATCTTTGTTTAAGGCAATAATTGAGCCAATCATGCCAAAGCAAATTTTAGAAATAAACAATACTGAGAAAAAAGAGTCTTTATTACAACTTTATCATGAAAGATAAATGTCACATCAACTACATGCTACTGGGGGGGGGGGGGAGACGCCCCCTACGCCCCCCCCCAGTAGCTTCGCCCCTGGTTGTATCTGATAGAAAATGTTATCGAGATGTAATGGCTGTTCTATTATCCATATTGATGCTATTAAAATACATTTCGTAAGTTTTCTTTTCTAAATAATGCGTTTCTTTCTTTCTTATTAATGTGTACTTAATTTAATTATCAATCGACTCAAAGCTATCATACTCTGCATATAAGAATACTAATATTTTTAATAGGTTATGGGCTTTGCAGTTCGCTTTGAATTGCGCTAGTTAGCTCAAGTCTGATTGATTAGAATTAAATATAGATAAGTTAGGTTTTGCTCATAGAAAGTGAAGTAAAACATTAGTTTATTTTAGTAGAGAAGATTATCATTAAAAGATTTTGAAATCGCATTAAAGTTTAAGAAGAAATGGATTTAACAAAGCAAGTTAAATTATTGACTGGTGCAGTAGACTGGCCAATATAGAAACGCAAGATTAGAGATTTACTTGATTATCACGAAGGAGCACTTGATGTTATAGATGGTAAATTAAAGAAACCTGAACCATTAAGTAGCATTGTTGAAGATAGAGAAATCAAGGAACATAAAGTAAGTTCTGATTTGTATCGTAAAGCTAACAGTTACGTAAAATCCGTGATAGCAAGTACCGTAACTGATGTAGTTTATCAAAAGATTATGGATAAAGAAACAGCACATGAAATGTGGGAAGCCTTAAAGCATCATTTTGAAGCAACGTCAAAAGATCAGTTATTTAAGATCTGTACAGAATTTTTCGCATTTAACTGGGCGTTAGGCGATGATGTTTCAACTCACATAGATAAGTTAAGAACCATTTGGAGCGAATTAAATAACGGACTTAAAGATATTGGTGTAAATGAGTTACCTGATTTAATTTTAGTTTGTAAAGTATTGCAAATTTTACCGCGAAAATTTGAAACCTTTAAGTCTAGCTGGATGTTGTTGTCTGAAAACGAAGACAGAACATTTGATGAATTAACAGAGCAACTTTGTATGTTTGAGAGAAATTTCATAAAAGTTGAAAACGGCAATATTGCTATTCAGGAAGCACTAGCAGCTTCAAGATTGGAAAAACAGAATAAAGATAAAAATTCCAAATTTATCAAGAAGTCATATAGAGCTGACATTTGTAACTACTGTAACCGTCAAGTCACTGGGTAAGAAATTGTAGAAAATGGATTTCCGATGGAAAACTAGCCAAAAAGTCGCCAAGTAGTTATACTAAAGATATAAAGAAAACCGCCAATGGCGCAGCCTTGTCTATTTCTGTCGAAACGTATACTTCGGAAGCAGATTCAACAACTTTTTGGATTGATAATGGAGCAACTCAACACGTTACGAACTGTTCAGAGTATTTTACTGATTTCACGCAATTTCTTAGTCCTTGTAGCATTAAGGCTGCTGGAAAGGAAAGATTGGCTGCAATCGGAAAAGGAACTATTCGTTTTAAATCTTTTGCTGGTGGAAAATCTCAAGAAATTCAGCTGAAGGATGTCTGATGTACCTGAAGTCAACAAAAATTTATTTTCAGTGTTGGCTGCTCAAGACAGAAATCAAGACAGTGAATTTCGATCGACATCTACTGAATGTTGGTTAAAGATAAATAACCAAGTGGTACTATATGGAACACGCAATGTATCTGGATCTTTGTTTAAGGCAATAATTGAGCCAATCATGCCAAAGCAAATTTTAGAAATAAACAATACTGAGAAAAACGATTCTTTATTACAACTTTATCATGAAAGATGGGGTCATCAAGATAAATGTCACATCAAACAAAAGCTTGAAAAAGAGTTAGGAATCAAAGTTCAACTGGAAAATAAGTTATGTGAACCATGCATTTATGGAAAAGTACATCGATTACCTTTTGGAAACAGAAAGAACGCAAAAGAACCAGGTGAGCTTATTTCGGCTGATGTCTGAGGCCCGTTTCCTGAATCTTTTCAAAAGAAACGATACTTAGTTGTATTTAAAGATAGCTTCACAAAGTTTAGGTATGGTTACATGATAAGAGAGAAGTCAGAAGTCAACAATATGTTAAAACATATGCTTGCTCATGCCAAAACTATGGGATACAAAATTAAAGAATTTTTGAGCGATAATGGAGGAGAATTTGACAATAAAGAAATTGAAGCAATTCTACGTGAAGAAGGAATTACAAAAAGACCTACCACACCTTTTACGCCACAACAGAATGGATCAAGTGAAAGAGAGAACAGAACAATTGTAGAAATGGCAAGAACATTCAAACATTCGAATCCTGAAATTAGTTTTCCGGATGCAATGTGGGCCGAATTAGTATCTTCTGCGATATATATCCTAAATAGAACGGGAAAATCTTCAGTAGAGGGAGTTAGTCCTTATGAATTGTGGATCAAGAAGAAACCTAGAATAAAGCATTTACGTGTAATAGGTTCTACATGTTATGCTCATATTCCTGTACAAAAGCGAAGAAAAATGGAGAAGAAAGCTATCAAAGGTTATCTTGTAGGTTACGATTCTGATGAACGTTTCAGAATTTGGATTAAAGAAGAAAACGGGATGATTTTTTCTAGAGATGTCATTTTTCATGAAAAATTGAAAAAATGCGATAATTCAGTTCATTTACCATTCAACAACAATAAACAAAAAAAATAAAAGCGATCTTTCTAATCAGGAAAAGTATGAAGATGAACAACTTAAAGAAGATGAAAAGTAAGATGATTTAAGTGACAGCGATGTTGATAGTGATGAAGAAGTTAAATCATCACATGTTATGCGATTGAGAGAACGTGACAAGATGCGAAAGCCTGCATGATGGTTTGATACCGGTTTGATGATTATATAATGGAAGCTGAGTCATTAATTTATGAAAATGAAAATCCTGAAACATACATAGAAGCAATCAACAGCAAAGAAAGTTCTAATTGGAAGAAAGCTATGGAAAATGAAATAAAATCTTTAAAAGAAAATGAGACCTGGGAATTAGTCAATTTACCAGAAGGTGCCAAAGCTATACCATGTAAGTGGGATTATAGAATCAAAACAAATCCAGATGGCATTATTAACAAGTATAAAGCCAGGCTTGTTATAAAAGGTTATAGTCAACGTCAAGGCATTGATTATATTGAAACTTTTAGTCCAGTAGCAAAATTAGAAACAGTACGAGCCGTATTGAGTATAGCAGCAGAAGAAAAAATGTATTTATCACAATTTGATGTATCTACAGCATTTTTGTATGGAGAATTAGAAGAAACAATCTACATGCAACAACCAGAAGGATATGAGGACGGCACAAAGACAGTATGCAAGCTCAAGCGAAGTTTGTATGGTTTAAAACAAGCTCCACGTTGTTGGAATAAGTGTTTTGGTCAATTTTTATTAAAACTTGGTTTCAAAGTGAGTGATGTCGATTCATGGCTATACATTCGAGAGAAGAATGGCAAAAAGTTAATTATAGCATTGTACGTAGATGATGGATTAATTGCTGCAAATGATCAACAAGAGTGCGAAATCTTCATTGAAAAGTTAAAAGCCAGATTCAAGATAGTTACTGGAAAAGCTTCTTGTTTTCTAGGGCTTGAAATTGAATATCAGAAAAACGGAGATATTACTATTAGTCAAAAAGGATATGCCAAGAAAATTCTTAAGAGATTTGGATTTGAAAATTGCAAGCCAGTAGCAACACCGATGTTAAAGGAATCACGATCGCAAAATACTGAAGAATCTAAGAAAGTTATTTTTCCGTATAGACAAGCATTTGGAGCTCTAATGTACCTAATGGTAGGTACGAGACCAGATCTAGCTTACAACGTAGGAGTTTTATCAAGAACGCAAGAAAACCCATCTGCTGAAGATGTAGTGAGAGTAAAGAGGAGTTTTTCGCTACATATCAAAAACAAGAAATTTTGGTATTACTTATCGCGCAACAAATTCAAATAGAGTATTAAAGTGTTACAGTGATGCAGATTTTAGAGGATGCATAAAAACTGGAAGATCAACATCTGGGTCAGTGATAATATATGCTGGAGGTGCAATCTCGTGGCGCAGTCAAAGACAAACCATCGTGGCTACTTCAACAACAGAGGCTGAAGTTATAGCAGCATCTGAAACAACTAAAGAAATTATTTGGCTCAGAAGATTGTATGAAGGAATAGTACAACTAAAAGAAATACCTATTCTTGAAGTAGACAATAGTGCAGCTGTAAAACTTGCCCATAATCCAGAATGTCACAGGAGAACAAAACATATAGAAATAAAGCATTTCTTCGTTCGTGAGAAGGTGTTGGAAGGAAAGTTAGTTGTAGAGCAAATTTCAACTGAGAAACAGATTGCAGATATTATGACCAAGCCGTTAGCCAAAACTCGATTACTAATATTGTGTGATCAAATGGGATTATCAGGCTAAAGACTAAACATGTAATTAACAAGGGAAAGTATTAAAATATAGTTTTTGTTTTATGTTAATTCATATTTTGTGTCACGTGAACTTATGACATTATGCATTGATGAGTTGTTCATTAGTAACAGACAACTAAACTCGTTGTATCTGATAGAAAATGTTATCGAGATGTAATGGCTGTTCCATATTGATGCTATTAAAATACATTTCGTAAGTTTTCTTTTCTAAATAATGCGTTCCTTTCTTTCTTATTAATGTGTACTTAATTTAATTATCAATCGACTCAAAGCTATCATACTCTGCATATAAGAATACTAATATTTTTAATATTTTAAAGCATATTTGTGTGACTTTCCTCCACATTTTAAAAATTCATATCAGAAAGCTTAAAGAATGCATTTTTATTTATGCGCGTGTAATAATATTTTCCGAATTTTGAAAAAATGCAAATGAATAATTTCTGATGAAACATGGAGCTATTACAAAAAAAAAAAAAAAAAAAAAAAAAAATGAAGTCCTATGAAACATTAAACACCCGTTTTTTTTTTTGTTTTTTTTTCGGGCTTCTTGAATGACGATTATGTTTTGCCGGGTTTGTGTATTATGTTTTGATAATGACTTCATATGCATATTTTCTATAGATGTTGTTTAAAACTAGATCGTAAAAATGGAATGCTTTATTGGATAGAAATGAAGTCATTTTTTTTTTTTAAGCATGTATTTTAATTCTTAAAACTGAAATATGTTTTGTAGAAGTGCGTCATTTTCAGCCCAGCTGCTTTAAAATTCTTAGGGACATAATATTTTGAACGGAAAATTACGTACTACTTTTGAAAACATGTATTTTTCCTCATAAAGTTTCCACATTTTTTCCCCTCCTGCATGTGTACTGATATTAAATTTCAGAGACTAGGCGAAATGCTTAAGGAAATGAAAATGACGTCATATTTAAAAGAAAACGATCCTTTTCTAGATAAAAAGATAAAACTGAACATTTTAACTCAAATGCGTCTAAACATAAATTACGGCAATTTTTACTCTCCGGTACTGAGTTTAGAATTTCAAGTCAAAATGCGACTGTTCACATGCAAAGATGTTGCTGATAATCGTGACTTCAAGTTTTGAGTTAAAATTCTTTTAAAACGATCAAATTAAAATACCAACTTTAAAAAAAATGGTGAATACGGACATAAGAAGTGGGTATGTAAATTTTGAGAAGGTGAAAAGGATGCCGGGTTTAGATTTAATGGGGAAAAAATTCTATGATCATGTCAAAGTGAAATAAATTTTGTCGTTTTTCATTCCTTTATACCAAGTATAAGAGTCTTAATTGATAACTTGATCATAATAATTGATCTTTATTATATGTTACTGATTACGCATGTGTATTATAAAGGACAAACGTATTTGTGCGTAACGCTGACGTCATTTTGCGAATAGCAAGACTAGACGATGAAATTTTGGTTTTGAAATTTTTGGCTACTGCTATTTTAAACTTCTGACTATCGTACATTTAAAATTTTTAGAACGTCGTATAGGGAAAAAAATCTACTTTCAAATGCAATTTGTTTAAAAACTGTACCTTAATTGACTGATTTATTATGTTTTTAAAAATAATTTTCAAGCAAATTTTTTTGTATTTTATCATATCGCGTGCCGGCTCCAATACCTAATAATAATAAACATTGTTCAGCATTTATTTCTGACTAATTTTCCATAACTAAATTAATATTTGCTTTATAAATAAATAAAAGAATAATAATAAAAACAAAACAAAAATTTAACATATTTGTAATCCAACAATTTAAATTTTTAAACAGCCAAATATGAAAAAATACTTTCAAATGGAATTCGTTTGCAAAGTGCATCAAAATTTAGTGATTGTCTATTTATTTTAAAAACAATTTTTAATGCATGAAATATTTTAAAGTTTATTCTCTATCATGCGGAGCTTGATTACGAAAGGTTAATCTGTTTTACCTTAAAACAACATAAAGAGTTCATCATTTTCTTAAGGCTAATATTCCATAAAAAAAATTAAAACCTCCTCTATGAATAAATAAATAAAATGATATAAATAAAAGACAAATTTAACTGGCATGTAATTGAACTACGCTCTTTAAGCTGAGAAATTATCAGAATATAAAAGGATGCCGTAAGTAGCCAAATCTTGGGCTGATAAACCTTAGTATGCGGCTAATACGAAAATATTGTTTTTGATAAATTTCAAAACTTTATTTGATTGTATAATTCATATTTTTCATATTAAAAATGCTTTTTTATTGTTAGTGGGCAATCTGAAAAATATATTGCATGTAAAAAAAAATATTAGTTTTCAATTTAAAAAAATGTTTTCACTTATATTTTGTAACCCGGGAAGCCTGGGTACGATCATCTAGTATTGGTAATGGAGCATTTGGTACTTTGTGTTCGTTATGTGCAGCATGGCAAAGTGAAGGTTATCTTTTAAAATTGGTTGGTGCCCCAAAACAACCGGGGAAGGCCTCTATCTCCAAGTAAAAGAAGAACTAAAAAAGTTTAAATTTCCTTCTTCATAAATAGTTGAGACTTCTTTTGATGATTCTGAAAATATGAGTGAGAGCTATAAAGTTCAGTAGGCACAACTTAAAAAATGACAATCCAAGTATACACCATGTGCACTGATATGCAAATGTGCTGAATTTGGTTCTGACAGATGCAACAGAATGTTACAATTGACAACGAACTTCTTGGGCTTAATGCAAGCTACAACCGTATATATCTCAGGGTCATATAAGCGAATGAAAGTATGAGCTTCTGTGAATAAGGAGTCTGTTGGTGGAAATAAACTTCTTCGCCGATTACAAAGATTAAACACTACTAGGTGGTGGAGTAAGGATCGAGTGCTTAATAGCATGTTTGACGAAAACCTTTTAAAGATCAACATAAATTTTTAACATTGCTTAAGTGCCTACAAGGTATTACCGAAATGGACGATTGTCATATGTATTTTTTTGGGGCAAATCACTGATTGATAATTGGTGCAAGTCACAGTACATATTAATAGCAACCATTCTAAGTGACCTATTCAGTATATCTATGTCCACATCGAAGTAGCTGCAGATAAGCGGCCTGGACTACTTAACTGCTGTCTGACAAAATCCACACTCTGAAATCTAATCTGCTTCATAAAAGAAATAATTTTGATATGATTCTGAAAGTTGATTTGCGAAACATCTTCAGAAACAACTAATAGGTAAGGAGTACACCATTGAAATTAAGAATATCCTACCGGAAAAGATAATAGTTATAACGAAACGTCAATGTAGTGGATAGTCTCATGAAGAGGCAAGAAGTATTATCGGATCACCATCAGACGTATTTAAGGTAAAGGTTTATAATGTCACCTTAGACACAGTTATTCAACAGTTGAATACACGATTTACTGGAAATGACTTGCCATGAAAGACATTGCCTGGTTTGATCATCGCTGCTTTAGTGAGCTTAAATTGTTAAATGAACTTGCTAAAGATTCTCTTATTACTCTGTCTGTCTTGACGAAAGTCAAGAAAGATTATGCCAAAAATGTTACTGCAATTGTCCGTGCACTATGCTGATCATAATCTGTCGCTATTGCTGCAACAATCTCGACGTAGCAAGCTCGGGTGGCGTTTCTTTACCGCTTACACCAAAGAAACGAACGATTCAGAAGACGTCATTAAATATGATGAGATATTCATTAAATATATTAACTTTACAGCGATATCACTGTAAAGTTAATAAGAAATGTAAGAAATGTGACAAATGCCTAGCTTGTGCGTTAGAATTATTGTGAGAGTTGAATGCCTTTGGTCGTATTTATCCAACCTTGTACATGGCTTATAAATACATATTGACTTTATCATGCACGCAAGTGTCTTGTGAACGAGTATTCTCAACACTTAAAATTATAAACAACTACTTGAGTTCATCTCTAGGACAAGAACTGTTAGATGAGTTTATCCTATTCAGTGTTGAATGATCTTTTATTACGATTATGATAAGATAATAGATGAAGTTGCCTCAAATTTAAAAGACTTGTCCAGATATCTGACATTCTAATTAATTAGAATTCAGAGTATAAAAACACTATTCAATCTGAGGTACTATATCGATATTCTAAACAAACATTAATCTATGTACAAAGCGTATATATGTTGATAATTTCAATAACAAAATAAAATATACAAATGAAAATAATGCTATTTCAAATAACAAATTACTCAATGTATGTGTATCAATTTTAATAGTACTATCTCTTTCCAGTCAATACTAACACTTAAAATTTACAATGTAGTGTACAGACAACTCTAAGGTTTTTTTGACGTCATAGTGACGGCATGTTAGCCTTTCACGCAAAAGTGCCTGGTTGCAAATTCCGTGTGAGGGAGGGATGTTCCTACGTGTTATCAATGCGCATATGTTATATTAAAAAGGCCTGTTATAGGTTATAGTTATGGATGCCCAATTCTCTTGGCATTCCCTTTGGGAGCTCCTTCAGAAATAGCCACCACCTATTCTAACGATATCGTTGGCCAATTGACCAGCCATTGGACTAATTTTTTTATATACAAAGAATAAAACATCTGAACCGAATTCTCGTAAGAAATTTAAAACGTTTTTGTTTATTACGTGTATACCTTTTAATTGTTTAACCCAGGCATGTCAAGCTCGTTTATCGCCGCGGGCCAAATTCAGCATTATATACAAAGCCGCGGGCCACATTAAAAAAATAGATAATATTACTACTATTGCACAACAAGCCACGTTAACACTAGAACCGCCGGAGAATTTACTCAAGTGTTATAAAACTATTTTAAACCAGAATTTTTATTTAAAACTATTTAACTTGTATTATCTTATTTCCCCGTGGTCCATATTTAAGTTATTTTAGAAAACAATTTCTGGTTCGAATCGAAATATTTTCATTTTTTTACCGTTCAAAATGACCGCTATGGCGGTTCTAGTGTTGAAGAAATTCAAAAGTCATTATTATACATAGTTTGTTTTATCTTATTATTCGAAAAAATACTCAAAGAAATCCATAAAATTTATCAGACAAGTCTATAAAATTTAATTGAATTTTCTAAATTGTATTTATTTTTTAAATTGATTGTATACACCGGTCTATTAATCTTGATCTAGCAAAAGGCATATAGCTATCAATCTTCTATTTTCCTTCAAGTAAAAATTAAACATAGACATATTCTGAATGAGAAAATTTATTTGATAAAATGTCCCTTGTATCTATGCGTTACTTATTTGATTTAACTTATTAAATACATTTTCTCGTTAAAATTATGTTTATATGACTTGAAAAATAACAAAAGGTTGCAACACTATTTTAAAAGATTGATTGATTGATGAATAATTACAGATAATTTCACTCTAATATGGAATCGCACTTACATTTGAATAACTGCATTAATAGATTTTGAACAATAAATTTGAACATCAATCATTAGAGGTGAAGTAAACTGTATTTCATATCTCTTGAAATTCAAAAATCTTTTTTGATTTCATTTTTTAATATATTTTTTAAAATTTTCACCACTGTGATTTTTGTAATAATGCCTGGGCCTGGTAACGTTCTCTTTTTTAAAATTGTTTTGTCAATGTAATAATTTCTATCTGAAAACGCTAATACTAATAAGACAGCCTTATCAATTTTTCTTTGAAGTTGAAGTTTACTCAGGTGCTTGCTTTGTAATTCGAAATGATAAATCCAAGTACTTTAACTACTGTTAGTCTTTTAATAATACACATTCATAATTTCTCAAATAAAAATGAAAATTGTAACCTTGTTGAACAATTTGAAATTAAGAGTTAAACTTTATAATGGAAAAGCCGTCAAACATCTTTATAAGAAGGTATTCCTGTTTATCATCACTACCCATATTTCGAAGATATTTCTTTGATTGATGATGATTATGCATGTGCGTACAAATGTAATATGAGTTTATAAGCTCATATCCGGCTTTTATAATTCTATTCGGCTATATAGTATAAATATTTATAGCAATAATACTTATGTTTCTTTAGTATTTTCAAATTTCTTTAACTTCTCTAGACATCATTTCTTCAATTCAGTGGCGAATGATTTCGACTCGCGGGATATCTCATGTTATTTAGACGGGTCAATCCATTTCAAGTGGTCCAGAAAATCATCAATTCGTTGCTTGACCATTTTTAAAAAATCTGAAATTCTTTGTACAACAACCCTAACATGATGGAAGTTCAAAATGACTATTATTTTAATTTATTAATTTTTGTTTGTGCATGGCGGCCATCTTTGTTTCATCGTCTGCAGCAATTTTCTCACAAGAAGGGTTTACGGAATTGTAAATAATTCATCGTTTATTTATCCAATTCAACTGCGGATTAAAGCAATTTGTACAGAATACATTGGGCTAAAAATTTGGTAATGGAGTAATTTCCGAAACTAACTGCTTATTGGTAAAATTTAAGCATAAAGTTTCAGTTTCTTTCCAAAATTTGTCCGTTTACAAGAGGAAATTTTTCTAGCAAGGAATGCTGTCAACATGACAAAAATCTTTTTACAAATAGGCCGAAAGTACTTGTACTTACACGCCGAGATTCATATCTGGGACTTGCTTTCTCTTCGCTAAAAAAAAATCCCAAATTTTTCAAAAATGACAAAAATCGCACTTTTCAGGCTTTGATATTTCTAGTGGGGCACGAGATAAAAATCTGAAATTTTTTTAAATAAGAGTATTGTATGGTAGTGTTATGCACAAGAAATTTCAGGATGAAGATTTGACTACAAGATGAGATATGGCAAGGGCAACATGTCAAAATAATACTGCCAAACTATTATTTTGTTGTAATCACAGCTAAGTTTTTATCTAAGAGTGTCATTTAAATTAATGATTTTGATTATCTTTAAATAATAGTTACAGAAAATAAAGCCTTTGCAAAGCTTAGCAATTAATTAAAAAGTAATTATGCCTAAGGCCATACATTTTGTATGGTTTCAGTAATTTTTGTTGTAAGTAATTTTAGTAACTAAAAGAAACCTCAGCACTTTTACATAAAGAAAAAAAAATATTTTTATACAAGACCTGAGACAAAAACAACATAGGGAAAAAGAAAAGCTGTTAATGTTGTCATACTTGTTGAGACATGATCAAACGTGTCAAAACACATTCTTGGCTGTTGGTTCAAAAACCACTATTTTGATCTTTCTCAAAATTTTACTTGTAGGAACAAAATCTTCTCATCTCTTGATAACTTGATTGAAGATCTTGTCCCTGCTGGCTCATAGAAATATACTTTGAAATTACTATGTGCAAGTTTCAATTCATTAATAATTCCTAGCTTACTTCTTATGCAAAAATGTGATTTTTCTGCAGTATAAATTTTGAAAAGGCTTTGGGTATCTTTACTTTCTGAAAATTATTTGAGGCTGATGCATGGTAACATCGCATAATGTTTCATTTACAGGAACATACTTGTGGTAGGAACAAATTTTAGGGACTGGCAAGCAGCATTAAAATTGTGGTTTTTAAACCAACAAGCAGGAATGTGTTTTGACACGTTTGATCATGTCTCAACAAGTATGCCAACATTAACAGCTTTTCTCTTTCCCTATTCTGTTTTTGTCTCAGGTCTTGTATATATATATATGTGTGTGTGTGTGTAAAAGTGCTGAGGTTTCTTTTAGTTACTAAAATTACAACAAAAATTACTGAAACCATACAAAATGTAGGCCTTAGGCATAATTATTTTTAAATTAATTGCAAAAGACTTTATTTTCTGTTACTATTATTTAAAGATAATCTAAAAAATAAATTTAAATGATACTCTGACATAAATACTTAGCTGTGACTAGAACAAAACAATAGTTTGGCAGTATTGTTTTGACATGTTGCCCTTGCCATACCTCAGCTTGTAGTCAAATCTCCATCCTGAAATTTCTTGTGCATAACACTACCATACAATATTCTTATAAAAAAAGAAAAATCAGATTTTTATCTCGTGCCCCACCAGAAATATCAAAGCCTGAAAAGTGCGATTTTTGTCATTTTTGAAAAAATTGGGATTTTTTTTTAGCGAAGAGAAAGCAAGTCCCAGAACTGGAACTCGGCGTGTGAGTACAAGTACTTTCGGCCTATTTGTAAAAAAAAAAAAATTATGTCATGTTGACAGCATTCCTTGCTAGAAAAATTTCCTCTTGTAAACGGACAAATTTTGGAAAAAAACTGAAACTTTATGCTTAAATTTTCCAATAAGCAGTTAGTTTCGGAAACTACTCTGTTACCAAATTTTTAGCCCAATGTATTCTGTACAAATTGCTTTAATCCGCAGTTGAATTGGATAAATAAACGATGAATTATTTACAATTCCGTAAACCCTTCTTGGGAGAAAATTGCTGCAGACGATGAAACAAAGATCGGCGCCATGCACAAACAAAAATTAATAAAATTAAAATAATAGTCATTTTGAACTTCCATCATGTTAGGGTTGTTGTACAAAAAATTTCAGATTTTTTTAAAAATGGTCGAGCAACCAGTGCTGGACCACTTGAAATGGATTGACCCAGACAATACTTATAGTTTTTCAAAGCGAATGTATTTTCTTCAGTAGGCTTGTGAAAGCACTTTGATTCTCTTTTAAGAAGTATCACTTTCAATTCTGATGTATATTTTTGCGATGTTTAAATATTTTTATGAGTTTTCTTTGTATTTTGTGCTGTAACACCTTTTAATGTTACATTCTTTCTAATCCCAAACAGTGTCTACGTGTCAAACATAAACTTTCAGTCTTCATTTGGATATAATTGTATTGTAAATCACCTTTAAAAGAATATGCGATGTTCATCTTCCGTTATCATATATTTATTCATAGTGGTAAAGAGAATTAATGTATTATTATTTTTTTTTTTTTGTAAGTCCCAGGATGTCCGAAAGTATCCCTATAAAATGTGTGCATATAAATAAAAATACAAGAAAGGAAAGAAACGTAACACAAGTTCCATTCAATGATTCAATTGCTAACCTAACTAATATAAATAATTAAAGAGCTTAAATTCAAAATCCATATGTTCGACTTTAGCCCAAAGTGAAAAACCTGGATAACATATTCGAAGTTTTTGTGTCAAGCACAAAAGGGATAATGTTTGTCACTTTCAAAGCGACTCATTGTAAACTATTTAATTTTATATTTTGATTTTTTAAAAATTATAACCGTTTTTAACCTTTATCTGATGTCACAGAAATTGTCACATAGTGTGAAGCGGTCTCTGAGACCGGTCGATTGACAGACGAATAAAAGCCGCAATTAACTCATAGGATGTTGTTTTTGTACTAAACTTTTTGTACAGGAGTATTATAATTAAAATTCACCTATTCAAAACTCTCTGGTTTTAGAACTAAAGTTACAAATGAAACAAAATTTCAGTAGTATTTGTAGATAAATTGAAAATTTCAAATTAAACTGTGAAAATTGAAAAAAAGCATCGATCTGTGAGGCCGGTAACATCAGTTAAAGGTTAATTAACGCCGAATTTCATTAACTTAACAACACAGTTTTTAGTATTTATTAGATAGAGATATTATTTCGTAAAGTGCTGCAAAATTGAAGAGAGTAGTAACATAAAGTATTATTTTCGACATAAAAACAACACAAATTATAATATAAGTAACTGTGAAAATTTATACGAAAGCGTAAATTCTCGGACACGCGATCGTGCGTTTCTCTGCGCTCTGATTGGTTATCTTTGCATCTACACTTGTTTTGTTCTAAAATGTAAAATTGAATCATATCTGTCTATATATATCATTGTCACCATATGAGCGGGATTTTTGAAATTCTGAATGTTACCACATTCTGAAGAAAAATATTCCATTTATTTAATGACAGAATAAATCAAAATAAATCAATAAATATTACTATTCAAAAATAGCGGTAGCATTCTGAATAAAAAAAAAGCTTGCCAAATTGGTAACACTCATATACATATCTTTCGAGTGTTCGTCATCTCTAAGACCATTGTTGTGTTCGTGAAAAGTGTAGTTTCAGCATGCAATTTTTTAAAACTAAATTAAAAATAGATAAAATGCCAAAGGCGTCGCGGGCCACAGGTTAGTTGCCGGCGGGCCAGTTGTGGCCCGCGGGCCACGTGTTTGACATGCCTGGTTTAACCCTTTATCGGGTAATGGTAATATACTTACAGCTTAATTATTATTGAAAACTGATGGATTTTCACCGGAATATTTAGTAAAATATTTTGTTTTTATAATGTAGGTGGTGTAAAAGCCGCTTTATATTTTCAAATAAATTTGTTTGTAGATTCTGGTGGCAGTGAATTCTTTCAAGATTTTAGACACAGAATTGGCTTGCCCGACAAAGGGTTAATGTTTATATATTCAAAAAGTGAGTCAAAAATAAGCAAGTTAATTCCCTCCCCCCCCCCCCCCGTCCCACACACACACAAGTTTTTTTTTTCATGATGAAATTACTACTAATTGAAAATAAACAATTAATTCTAATATCTTTCTAATTGGAGTTAAATCATCTTCCAGCATCATCGAGCAAAGTATCGTGTTGATTGTTAACCCTCTCCCCAAGGAGCCCAAGATTTCCTCGGGGATGCATTTTTCCGTCTAATTAACCCTCTTCGATTATTCCCGCCACCAGGATTTATTCACCAAGATTCCAAGATTATTCACCAGTCATTTTTTTTATTGTAAATTTTGCCTTATTTAATCGGAGCATTTTCCGGATTAAATTAGACAAAACTTTTTGTTTTGAAAAACCGGTGACAAAAGAATAAAAATTCTTAAATACACAATGTTTGAAGCTATTTTGATAAAGCAATTACGCACCGAGATGTTAAAATATTCAAATATTTTAACAATAGGGTTGTCGATTGGTGGGCCAATGCAAAAGCCTAGCGGGGTGGGCCAAACTATGCCAGTTCGCCCCTGAGTACAAACTTAAAAAATCAGTATTTAATGAAAGTATTTATAATCTGTAAGATAATTCAGTGTTGAATTTAGGGGTCCCCCCCCCCCCCAAGAGCAATCAGATGGCCCTCCGAAAGAAGCTCAATTTCCCGAAAGAGCAGTTTGGAATTTATTTAACAGGGGGGGAGGGGGAAATCGCACGATCGCTAATTATGTTTTCAGATTTACTATCTACTATAATACAAATAAGATCATAAGAAAAACTTGGCAATAAGTGCTACTAGCTTATATGAGCCCATAGGCAGGGCCGTAGCAAGGTCTTCAGAGGCCCCCCCCCCCCCCCAAACACATTTTTGGGGGCCCCCCTCTAAGATTTTAGAGAAATATCTATATTTAATTTGCCACCCGAGTTCCATTTTATAACAACACTAGCGGAGTTTCGCTGGTCAGATTTTCCAAAACGAATTTGTAGTTGGGCTGCACTGCTTTCGGCAACGTACACCCATAGGGGCTATGTCCGCTCCGATCTCGAATCATACGAACCTTGAATTATTGTATTTTTTTTATTTCGATCCAGATTAAATTCAAATTTGCAAAATTTCGTTCACGTTGCTACAGGAACAGATTTCATATTCTTACAACGTGAATTTAATCAAAGGACTTGCAAAATTTAACTGAGTATTCTTCCATTTAGGGAAAATAAAATGTCAAAAAAATAGCCGAAGAACGCGAAAAAACGCCAAAAAATGCATAAAAAAATTAGAACTTCATAGAGATCAAACTTTACTTATATTGGGCTAAAAGATTGTAACGGGTTTATTTTTTTTACGAATATTAAAAAAACTACCAGAAAAGTGGAAAAAAGCTAAAAATCACATAAAATTCTCGAAAATTTTAAAAACAGCAGAGGACAAAATTTGGCAAAAAAGTTTGAAACTGAAAAAGTTTGAAAACCTTTTACAAATGTTATAAATCGCTAAGTATTGCTCATAAACAAAATAAATAAATAAAAAATATGGAAGTCATTTTCGTATTTTCAATTTTCTCTTTAGTTTGACAATGCCATTCGCGTGGACCAGACAGATTTTCTTTAAGCAGAAAATATTCACTTATAACAATTGTTTTCCTGCTCGGATTGGTGCCTTTTATTAAATACATATATATATATACAGATTTATTAATTTAAAAAAATTACTTTTGGGATGTTGTTTTCATACATTCCGGTTTTCTCCAGTTTAAAATTGTCACCCAAGTTGAAATTTAAGAAGAAAAAAAAATACCTTCGGATAGAAGGTACCTTTCTTTGGGCAACGAAGACGGGTTTCCTAGTAGATAATAATAAAGACAGATGTTTGTCTGACCAGAGTTTTTCTTTGTCTGACCTGATGTTTTTCTGTTCAGGACAAAATTTGATGGGAAGGTTACCTGTATGCCTGAAGTTATGCACCTCGAAACAGGTTTTTAAATTTTTTGATTCGAATTTTTTTCATTTAATTTTTTAGGCTATTTTTTGTATTTTTTCGAGTTTTGTACTTTTTTCTCCACATTCATAAAAAGGAATCTATTTTCAATCCACCTGTCCATTTTAACCAAATATAGTAAAGTAGTCTTCCTCGATTTTTAAATACTTCGCGAATTTTTTATGTGATTTTTAACTTTTTTTCGGGTTCCGACGTGATTTTATGACATTAGTAAAAGGAATCAGGTTTCAGTCTCTTAACCCGATGTACTAAATTTCATAATTTACGATTTTTAGATTTTTCACAAACTTTTTTTTTTTTTTTTTTTTTTTTTTTTTTTTTTTTTTTTTTTTTTAAAGACCCTTGTGATTAGAAGAGATTTTATCTCACATTTGAAGAAATTTTCGTCTTTAGAAAGGAAAATTTATAGAAATTTTGATCATTGATTCGCGACTTCTTCGTGTTATGAAGGAAAAAAGTCATGCGTAAAAGTTCAGTTTCTAATAGAGAAAAGTACAATGCAGCAAAGCTGGTGGAACACTCCTGTGATTTGATTTGACAAAAATGCATCTTTATATTTAGTAAGGATGTTAGGTAATTTTTACGTTAGATTAGTGAGTTTTCTATATTTTCGCGAAAAATGAGCAAATCAAATCAAAGCTTTTTTGTGTGTGTGTTTGAACGAAAGAAAAAGTTACGGAATAAATCCTTCAATTCACTGATTTTTAAGAGAGAGTGTGTAAAAGGAACCCAGTTTCAATCTTTTATCCCAATGTAGTAAAAATTTTGTCATCTGCGGCACGAATTTTTGACATCCCTAAAAGGGATCAGGTTTCAGTCTTTTAGCTCAATATAGAAAATATATCCACAGAAATTTCTGAATTTTTTAAGAGCATTTTATGTGATTTTTAGCGTATTTTTGTCTTTCACGGCGATTTTTTAACATCCCAGTTTCAATCTTTTGGCTCGATATAATCAATTTTCTCTCAGCGATTTTTGAATTTTTGTCCAATTTTTTATAAGATTCTTACACTTTTTTTTCGCGTTTTGCGGAGTATTTTTGATTTTTTTTTTTTTTCTGAAACCGAAGAATTATCCAGTAGATTTTGCTGCTGTCATAATTAAGCTGAAGTGGAAAAATAACAAATTTGTTCCTGTAGCAACGTGAGCTACGATGCTGGAAAAGTTCACTTTTATCTGGACACTATCACTTTTATCGAAAAAAAAAAAAAAAAAAAAATTCAGTGATTGTTTGATTCAAGATCGGAGCGGGAATATCCGGAACAGGTTTGCGTTGCGGAAGGCAGTGAAGGCCCCCAATGGAAAACTTCAAAAAATAGGTTCTTTTTTTTAAAAAATCAATCAGCGAAGCGGGCGAAGCTTTACTAGTAGATTAAATAAATACACAATATAATTTATGTATAGTTAACATAAGTAATTTATCGAGACAAGAGAAATGAAATGTTAAAAACGAAACAGGTCGAACATAAGGGGTTGGCGGCATATGCAATACACATAGATGCCCGCTTATTCGGGTCTCCAACGAGATTAAGAAGCATATATTTTTGAACATTTGAAAAAAAAAAATGAGGCTTAAAAGTTTTGAATCTTGAGTTCCGAATTTTGCTCACTTTTAAGAGCGGCCCCCAGAAAGAAAATTTATGAAGTATTTGGAGCCTGCAAATTTTTTTTCATCTGGGCACCTTTAAAAAGAATGGTAGATATAGAAAAAAAGGGCATGTCTGTTTTGTTTAAAAGAAGTAATAGTATTAAGAAAGTTTTTAACCTTATTGGGGCCCCCAACGAGATTAAAAAGCATATTTTTAAAACATTTGAATAATAAAAATTGGGCCTAAATATTTTCAATCTCGAGTTCAACTTTTCCTCACTTCTATAGGGGCCCTCAAAAAAGTCAATTAAAAAAGTATTTAGAGCCTGCAAATTTTCTTTCATCTGTGCACCTTTAAAAAAATCGTGACTATACAAAGAAAGCACATTTGCTTGAAAGAAGTAATAGTATTAAGGAAGTTTTGAAACTTATTGGGGCCCCCAACGAGATTAAAAAGCTTATTTTTAAAACATTTGAATAATAAAAATGAGGCCTAAAAGTTTTGAATCTTGGGCTCCAACTTTTCCTCACGTTTATAGGGGGCCTTAAAAAAGACAATTCAAAAAGAATTTAGAGCCTGCAAAATTTCTTTCATCTGGGAACCTTTAAAGAGAATGCTGGCTATAGAAAGAAAGTGCATATCTGTTTTGGTCAAAAGAAGTAATAGTATTAAGAAAGCTTTGAACCTTATTAGGGACCCCAACAAGATTAAAAAGCATATTTTAGAAACATTTGAATAAAAAAATGAGGCCTAAAAGTTTTGAATCTTGGGCTCCAACTTTTCCTCCCGTTTATAGGGGCCCCTAAAAAAGACAATTCAAAAAGAATTTAGAGCCTGCAAAATTTCTTTCATCTGGGCACCTTTAAAGAGACTACTGGCTATAGAAAGAAAGCGCATATCTGTTTTGGTCAAAAGAATTAACAGTATTAAGGAAGCTTTGAACCTTATTGGGGCCCCAACGAGATTAAAAAGCATATTTTTAAAACATTTGAATCAAAAGATGGGGCCTAAAAGTTTTGAATCTTAAACTCCAACTTTTCCTTGAGTTTATAGGGGGCCCTAAAAAAGACAATTCAAAAAGAATTTAGAGCCTACAAAATTTCTTTCATCTAAGAACCTTTAAAGAGAATATTGGCTATAGAAAGAAAGCGCATATCTGTTTTGGTCAAAAGAAGTAATAGTATTAAGAAAGTTTTGAACCTGGTTGGGGCCCCCAACGAGATTAAAAAGCATATTTTTAAAACATTTGAATAATAAAAATGGGGCCTAAAAGTTTTGAATCTTGAGTTGAAACTTTTTCTCACTTTTATTGGGGGCCCCAAAAAAGACAATTTAAAAAGTATTAAGAGCGTGCAAAATTTCTTTCATCTGGGCACCTTTAAAAAGAATAATGACTATAGAAAGGAAGCACATTTGGTTGAAGGAAGTAATAGTATAACGAAGTTTTGAAACTTATTGGGTCCTTCAGTGAGATTAAAAAGCATATTTTTTAAAAATTTGAATAAAAAAATGGGCTTAAAAGTTTTGAATCTTGGGCTTCAACTTTCTGCACTTTTATAGGGGGCCCTAAAAAAGACAATTCAAAAAGAATTTAGAGCCTGCAAAATTTCTTTCATCTGGGCCCCTTTAAAAAGAATGGTTCTTGTAGAAAAAAAGTGTATATCTGTTTTGGTTGGAGGAAGTAAAATAGTATTAAAGAAGTTTTGAATCATTGGTTTCACCTTTTTCGCCCATTGATAGGCGCACCCGAAAAATACTAAAATGCCATTTTATTTTTTAAGTAAAACTATAAAGAATGGTGGATATAGAAGAAAAGCACATATTTGTTCTCTATTTCTAAATCTAATCAAGATCTTTGACAAAAAAAAAGGGAATTTCGATAAAACAAAATAAAATGTTATTAAAAATACATAAAAAAATGATTTAAAAAATAAAAAAAAGTCATTTGGCTGACAGGTACAATAGCTTACTACTGGGCCCCTGACTTTGCTCAGCCCCCCCCCCGAAATGGGGGGGTATGGGGGGCGGTCGCTACGGCCCTGCCCATAGGGTACCAGCCCACTCAATAATTTGATCATCACTCCACCCAATTTCCATTGATTTATTTCATAATTTATTTATTTAAACGCTGAAATAAAATTTTGTTTTATTGGCGTTCTTAAAATAGTTTTGTTTTAAAATTAGTTAGAACATCCATTAGACTTACAGGAGCACTACTGAAAGCCTTTTTTGCGGATGTATAATTATTAAATTTCTTTCAAAAACAAACTTCCTGTACTCTTTGCCATCTGTTTTAATGTCTTGAATCTATAAAGCACTCAGGTGACTAAAATGTATGTTTCCCCCCCCCCCCCCCTTGACATTTAGTTTTTTGCACTTTAAAAGCTATTTTTATGCTATTTATAAAGCAATTTTTATGCTTTATATATTAAGGAAGAACTTATGAGAATGTAATTTAATAAAATTGTCTACTAAATTATAATTAAACTATAATAATTACATAATTTACTTAGAAAAACTATAATTTGACTTCGAATTATCATTTTAGTCATTCGCTGCTCCCCCGAACCCCTCTCCACGCACACGCACTAAGCGGGAAAAAAAAAAAAAAAAATGTATGTGTTATTTTACGCAAAAATTTTTGAGCCTACTCGATATTTTCAAAAGTTCGCGCGATTAAAACTTAGTAAGTGCTCCATTGTGAATTTACTCTAAATTAATTGCATAAACAAAATTAAAAAATAAATCAAAAAAATTAGACACCTGGATGAAAAGAGTGAAGAGTGTTGCTGACTTTCTAAAATGTCATTGAAATAAATTGCAGGTTTGAAACAGGCAGGTGCTGCTATCTGTTGATTAAAAAAGAAACTATATAGTATTTTCTCGTTATTCATTTCTTTTTTACTAAAGTAACTGTGGATTGTCTAGTTAAATGAAATTACATTTTATACATTAACACATTTCTGGTTAAAAAGGAAAAGTCTCTCTCGAATTTTCCATTAAAAAATGGCATAAAAAATTTCGCGAAGGCCAGTATTAAAGTAATTTTTAAATGATATGCTATGTCTTTTATTTCAAAATTAGTTATCAGAAATTAGTAACATAGTCGTAACATATATATTACTAAATATTGGTTGTTGAGAACTGTAGGATTCATTTACCAATTCCGCTTTTCGATATAATCGCTCGAAAACAGGGCATAAAAAGGCATGTGTCGGGCCCCAGTAACCGGGTGGCATGCTGATAGCAACTCTAAGAAGATAAAAATGCTTTTTTATAGATTTTGAAAAATTAAATTAAACTTCCATAAAAGTTTTCATTCTGGCCTACAGATAGCCTTAAATTGGGTCTCACAAAAAACTTAGATATTTTATCACTTAAAAAAAAAAAATGAATGAAACGCAAACTTTTCTTACACAGCAATTTTTTTTTTTCCGATAACCGCATTAATCGTTACAATAAATAAAAACTCCCCCCCCCCCCCCCTCTATTGTAGAATTAGTTCATGTCAGTTACTGAGATAAATAACTGGGTAGAAAATGGTGATAAAATTTTGGATTCGTTAATTGTAGTTGACGGAAGCCAAAAATTTAAACCAGTATGTTAAGCAAGACAGGTGGATAAGGATTTTTTAAAGAAATGAAGCGAAAAAAGAGAGGTCAACATCAACCAGGTACGCCAAGAGCAATCATAGACTATTGGAAAATGGGAGTTCTGTTTAAATGCGTACTAGGTCATCGGACCACTCCATACATGATATATGCTTTGTAGTATATATAAAACCAAATTCCTCTATTGAGATATTTCTGGTGTGAGAAGTAATTTAAGTTTGTATTATATATATATATATATATATATATATATATATATATTGATTCTTAACTGATGTAACAGTTTTATAAACACCATTAATTAATTTTTTTTTCAAAGATAATTGAAAGCACAATAGATATCCCACACTATTTAAAAATGAATATTCGTCCGCATAACTGATAAAATGAACGGGTACACAAATTAACTCCGCCTCAAAATAACTTTTTCTTCATGTGCGCCATGCGATAAGAAATCTTTTAAAAGAAATATTTAATACAAGTATTTCTAATCTATGAAGAAAATGCGTAGTATTTACTCTTATCCATCGTTCATCTGCCACGGTGGCGTAACCGTGTTCAACTCTAAGTGATTTCATTTCACACAGGGGCCTCGCTAAGACTTACGGTTCTTATGGTTGGAGGAGGGGGGAGGCTTTAAAATTGCCAAGTCAATTATCAACATTTGGCAACTGTTTGCCTTTAACAGGAAAGTAAATTACAGTAAAACCAGTGAAACCGGAAACTGTTTATGATGACAACCTGTCTTAAACGGTAAAATCATCTTTTTGCCTTATAAATATCTCTAAATTATAGAAGTTAAGACGAAAATCTGTCTAAAATGGATTTTTTTTCTTTCTGATTCCGTTTTTATAGGTATTTACTGTGGTATTTTGCAAAAAAGTTTCTAAATTTTTTTTCTAAATTTGCTAACTAAGATTTGTTGTTTTGACAAGCCTAAAGAAATTTGTGAACTTTGCAGGGAGGAGGAGACAACCCCCCACCCCACCCATCTCCCCCTTAGCGAGGCCCCTGATTGCTGTACATATATAACATTATGAACTGTATGGTAATTTTGAATTTCTGCCCCTATATTTTTATCAGTGTAAAAAAAAATTCCTTCTAATTTTTACAATTTTTTTCTTTTTATACGTTTGCAGATATGGTTATACATTTATTCTTCGCATACTTTACTGATTTAAATAATAACAAGTCAATAAAATCACACTATGATACATTAAATAACTTTATATCAATTAAAATTTAAAAGAGGTAGTTACTCTTTAACAGTACTTAACCTTTAAGGGTCCTGTCCCTGCCGGCGAAGACACCCACGAGCTAATGCTAATCCTATGAGGAGGGATTTTTCTAATATCTCGTTTGCATTTCGACATTTTTAAATATTTTTTTTTGCATTGGATAGCTGAGGTCCGTCTCTACAGCGCACCTTGGTTACTTTTTCGATTTTGGTTGCAAATATTTTTTAGAATGACACTTTCATTTTCAGAACCGGTTTTGAAAATGAAAGTAACTTTATTAAAAATATCTGCGACCAAAATCGAAAAAGTAACCAAGGTGCGCTGTAGAGACGGACCTCGGCTATCCAATGCAGAAAAAGTTATTTAAAAATGTCGAAATGCAAACGAGATATTAGGAAAATCCCTCCCCATAGGATTAGCATTAGCTCGTGAGTGTCTTCGCCGGCAGGGACAGGACCCTTAACTGATGTTACCGGTCTCTCAGACCGCGGTTTTTTTTCAATTTTTATAGATTAATTTGCAATTTTCAGTTTAACTACAAACGCAACCGAAATTTTGTTCCGTTTGGAACTTTAATACTATTACCAGAGGCTTTTGAATATGTGAATTTTAATTATAACAGTACTGTACAAAAAGTTTAGTACAAAAACACTATCCTATGAGTAAATCGTGCCTTATATTCATCTTTCGATGGAGCGGTCTCGAGACCGCTTCACACTAGTTATGTGACAATTTCAGTGACATCAGTTAAAGGTTAAAAATATGTAGGGCGGAGAAATAAGTTAAATAAATAACTTAACTAGTTTTAAATAAAAATTTTGGTGTAAAATATTTTTGTAGCGAGTAAAATTTCCGGTCTTTCTAGCAGTAATGGAACGCCCCCGGTCGTATTTGTGTTAGCCAGTGGAGCATTGTAACAAGGCTGTCATCTTGAGTATGGATTTCAAGGAAAAAAATTAAGATAAGAGGAATATGTAAGGCTGCGTTTAAACACTTGTTTTGCCCTCAACTTGTTTTGCTTTCAACACTTTTTCAGGAAAAGTATTATTCTCCAACTGTTTGTGGTATATTCACAAAAGGATGGGGAGATTCAACAATGGGTAAGAACGGCCTGACTTATGCAGGGGCATGCGGGGCAGTTACCCCGGGCCCCCCTTTTTAGGGGGCTCCCCATGAGAGTAGTCAGGATTTTCATTAAAAGATACCAAATGTTTAAAATTAAACAAAAGTGACCAAAATTCATATATTTTCAAACATTTAGGAAGGAAGTGCGGTCCCCTGTCCCCCTCTCTGCTTCCAGTACCCTCTCCACCCATGCAAAAAACGAACTATATCATTAGAAAACTAATGATTAATATTTTATTATGACAACTTAGTATTATATTGTTTTCAAAAGAAATTCTTTATTAACGTTTTCCTCATAACGTGGCAAGTTAAAACCATTAATTATGACCAATTTGGGGCATTTTCTTTTAGACATCTTATAATGTACGTAGATAAGCAAAGTAAAAGTTTGGAAAGAAATACTCGTATCAAACAACCTATCATTTTTTTCTACTATTATCCTACTAGTATTTTGTGACACTCTGTATACAGATGTAAGTAGTACCGGGTACAAAACTTATGCATATAATACAATATGTATGAAGTTTAGTACTACCCAGATAGCATGAACAATTGCAGCAGGATTAATTTTTTCTTGATATTTTCTTGTCACGAAAAATTTGAAGTAATAATATTGCCGCAAGGACATTACTAGGTAGACGGAATATAATCAATCGCTTTCTTGCAACGCAACTTTGCTCTAAACCTGATACAACACTGTCATAAAATAACGACGTAAGCGAAAAATTCCTTTTGTTGGAAGAAGAACAGATATAAACGCGCATGCGCGGAAATTTTACAAAGACAAAATTACAACACTTCTTTATTGAATTCCATGAAGCAGCGCCATTGGATTAGCGTTCAAGTAAAGAACCCAGATATAAAGGTATTTATTATTTTAATTATTCAAATGTGATTCGGATATTTTTGTATTTTCTCTGTACAAACTACAACTTATTTCGTACAGAAATTTTAATAAATTAAAAAGTTATGTTTATTTACTGAGGAATACTTACATTTTTTAAATAGTTTGGTTTTGGTCCATGTTAAGGCATTATTGAAAATTTTAATTTTTAAATGAATTTTTCTCAACTTTAAGGGGAATTTCTAAGATATCGTTTTAATTAATATTTGCCTTTTTTCTTGCTCACGCCGATCGAGCAGTGTTGAATTCAGATATTTTTCTCCGGGATTAATTTCTGCGGCTCTGGAGGGGGGGGGGACATTTTAGAGATTCTGTGTGGAAATTGCTTATTAAAAAGCATAAAATATCAAACCTTCCGGGGGGAATCCCCCTCCGCTTGAACTCAGCAGTGCGTTCGAATGTATTTTTAAATTTAAATTATCTTTTCATGGCCATTAAACCCCTTTCTATATATAAATATCAAGTATTTTAAACAGTTTCTTAGTGTGCTATTCTCCATGCTTCTTATCATGGACTTCTATTGTATCGCTATTTTCTAATTTTTATTAAAGTTATTAACAGTATTTCCTTCCGGCGTCAGTTTTATTTAATTCTTTAAAAATTTCTCTTTTCTTTTGACATAACTGCTTGTTAATCGGATGTGTATAAGTCGTTTTATTTCCTATTTTTCTTAAATTTTAAATACGAATATTTTGAAATTGTTAATTTTTCGCGACAGCAAACCTGGGCTTGAAATGTGCAGAGCAAATCGGAACAATATTCCGGTTCGTAAAATTATGACATATATTGATCTGGTTTGCAGTGTTGTAATCGTAAAAAAAAATCAGAGGGTGTACGCTAAAGTCATGAACGTCATGTCTAGAGTATATACGATATAGATTTATTCGAGAAACCGGGAGTATACGGAGCTTTTTAAAAAAATCCAGAATTTTTGCAATGAATTAGAGCTAAATAACTAAAATGCATTGACTAATTACTTAAACTCTCCCCCCCCTCCCCCCCCAAAAAAGTTATAAAATAGCTTTGTGTGATACTTAAAACCTCGGATACCATAGCACCAAAATATTATTTTAATAGTTACAAAATATTTTTTTTTGCTAATTAAAACTTTGGACCTTAAAACCTTAATTCCATTGTTATATTGTTAATGTCAGATTCGAAGGCTATTTATTTGTGTTATTATTAAAGATGTTTCGTTTTGAATCCTTTTTCACATGTAAAATAACGTTCAACTGTATCTTTATTTATTATTTTCTTCTATGATAACAATCTTTAATAAAATGTAATTCTTAAAAACCGACACTAGTCACCCGAAGTAAAATTTAACATTCAAGCTAATGTTAATTCTATGTACAGTTCTTTGCATATTTTGGGCTCACATTTTAATATTTTTTAATATTATTTTTTGCATAGGATACACCTGGTTGATATATATAGTTGTGCAATCGTACCTTTTCGAGCTTTTATGCAATTTTTTATATGCAGATACTTTCAATTTTGAAACCTGTTGTGAAAGTGAAACTGTACTCATATAAAAGAAAACTGTAACCAAAACCGAAAAAGTACAAAAGCACAACAATATATGGGGAATTCTCACAATCTTTTGACTTTTATGTTCCTGAATAATAATTTTTATTTTAATACATTTTTTTGTGTTTTTTTCATTTCATATACTGGAGAACATTCCATTGCATGATTGCATATAACAATATTAACGAGATAAATAAGTTTTGGACGATGTTGGGGGTCCAAATACCAGGAAAACTCCTATACCGTCCCGTCCCTGATGCTGATTTTTAAATTTGGAGCTGTCTGTATAAAATTGTTTCAATAAAAGTAATTCGATGTAATTTTTTTCCGAAACTGGGACAATTGTTTAATATAAATATTGTGCAAAAAATTAAGCTGCACACATTTTTACGGTTGATATTATTTTTTGAACTCTGTCCCTGGGTTTTTCATCCTTACCGTCCCTCTTGCTAAACTTATACAGAAAATCCCTTCAGATGCAGCCACAGAATTTTTTTCAAGTTTTTTCTCATGGAGAGGTATGCTAGAGAAAGAATGTCTAAAATTCTTTGACAGGAAATTTATTGCAAAATTTAAATCAGCATTTAAATATCAATTTCAAGATCGTGGCTTTATTGGTAGTCTTACCGTCCCCAAGGTTTATTTCTGCAATTTTCGAGGAAAATTAAGAAAAAAAAAATATTTAATCCAATGTTAACAACTGTTTCTAGAAATCAACGAACATTGTGGCTATCACTTAGTCTTAACATGATTTTCCTAAAAATAGGTGATAATTTTCCTTACCGTTCCATCCTTACAGTCCCTTTTTTTCCCATTTCGTCACTTTTTTCCTATACCTATTTTTTTTTTTTTTTTTCAAAAAAAAATTATGGCCATTTTTTTCCCATTCTGACCAGAAAATCAGAGTTCTAACTTTTTACGACCGCTATTTCATCTTCTCCTAACACTTCATTTATAGTTGCTGTTTCATAATAATGGAAGCCATCAGTCCATCAGAAGAAAATAATCCTTTCCAAAGGTATAATCCTTCATTTGGCGCCCCTTCGTTCTGGCGCCCGGGGCACATGCCCCCTCTGCCCCCCCCCTTAGTTTCGGCCCTGACAGCAGGTCCTAAGCCTAGATCCTTGTGGACCAGGTCTGTACTTTCCCACTGGTATAATACAAAATTTAAAACTATCCCAGGTGATGCTGTTACAACAGAGTGTGGTTTGTTTTTTATATACTGCTTTACCGAGGCACGTCCTAAAAAAAGGAATCGTCTGCTCATCTATGGAAAATTTTCCCTGATCTCCTGGTAAATTCAAGCAGACACTACGGAATCTGTCGAGCATTTGCTGAACTTTCTATAATTTATTATTTATTCCTGGTGGTTTACTTGCTGTGTCGACAAAATGGAATGAATTTATCAAACTTAAAAATCAATCTCGTGGTATGCATATAACTCATATAAAACTTATAAATCATATATGGCATCTATAACTCAGAGCAGAAACATACAGTTCGTTACATGTGCATATTATATATCTAATACTATTCATTTTAAATAGAAATCATGAATAGTACAAACCTATTAATTTAAAATTGGTCAGCTTTAAAAATGTAATTAATAAAAAATAAATTGCTAAAAACATAAGTTTAAAAAACATCACTTAAAATTTTTTTATATATATATTAGGAATTGTATTTATTTTGGAAATGGTAAATGCCGGACCCGCACAATTGTGTGGTTTATTTGTTTTTCAACTTTTGTGAAGCCTAATCAAATTTATCAAAGGCAAAATCAATTAAAATCATGAATAAACTATATGAAAAGAAATATTAAATCCAAGCAAACATTATAAATCATATTTAAATGAAATTACGACAGTTCATACTTTTTGTCTATTGCTGTCAGATGATATAGTCTTTTTAAAAGCAGAAAATATAACCCTGTATTGTAGATGGTACCCCCTAGTTGTGTCTTATCAAAACATCTAAAGCCAATTAACTCATATAAATGTGCGGATTTGGTTTTAAATCGCACAAAAACAGGAGGTAGTCATTCTCTTTTACGTTAGTAATCGCCCATACAATTGTGTGGGTCAGGGCTTAAAGGGTTAAGAGGCTACTTCAGTCAAGCGGAAACGCCAATTCGCCAATGTTAATCCAATAAGAGAATTTTTTTAAGGTAACTCGGTTGCATTTCAATATTTTTAAATGACTCTTTTTTATATACTTTCACCTTTCGAGCCGGTATAAATAGTGAAAAGAGTAAAAGTGTCCGCACAAAAAAAAAAAAAAGAAAAAGAAAGAAAGAAAATTAAATAAAAACTTCAACGGACTTAAAATAAAGTAAAAACCGCAATTGCAGAAATTTACCTCAGCTATCCAATGCAAAACAAAAAGTCTTTTTAAAATATAAAAATACAGACGAGATATTTTAAAAAATATATCTCGTTGGATTAACATTAGCGATTCGGTCATTTTGCCTGAAGAGTTATAATTTGTGATCACCTTTAGAACTAAATCTAAGCAGCAGTGGTGTAGTCGTAAAAAAAAAACAGAGGGTATACGATCTAAGCAGAGGGTATACGCTCAAGGCAGAGCGTATACCCTAGAGTGTATATACTATAGCTTTCTTGAGAAACAGAGGGTATACGGTGTTCCTGAAAAAAATCCAGAAGGTATACGGCGTATACCCCCGTATACCCTCCACTACATCCCTGCTAAGCAGAATTCTTGAAAACAGTGAAAATTTAACTTGTAACTTTTAAAATGCACTCTATTGTTTCTCTCTTTTAGGATAGAAAGACACGGAAATAATATATAGAAGAATGTTAAATTATTGTATGTTAATTTGGTAAATATTATGTTAATACTTTGTATTAGAAACTATTATTTGTAGCTGTGTGAAAATAAACTTTGTAATTTAATAGACTGTATTGTTTTATTATAACTTTGTTCTTTTTAAATTCTTAAAACTTTTCAAATATTTTCTTTTTGTGGAATATTTAATCAGATTTGTGAATAGGGGCCATCCAGAAATGATGTCACGCTTGGAGGGGGGGAGGAGGGGTTCGTGAAATTGTGACAGTTTGTGACAAGGGGGTGGGAGGGGGTAAGAAGAAGTCTGACATCACACATTTTGGTTAAACATTAGAGGTCTTACTAACATTGCATAGATATTAGAGGACTTACTATTCCCGAGGATGAGTGCGATGCCAAAATGCCTGTGTACTCTATGGACGAGCATATATTTTCTCCAAGGGAGGAAGAGTCGTTATAGTAAGTGATTCGGAGTAATTTCTATTTTATGATTTAATATATAATTTTATAAATGTTCATATTGATGTGACAAAAGAAATGTTATGGCAATTCCATTTAAGTAAAACTAATATTGAGGCTTCTTCAAAATCAATCTGTTTTAAAGTATTTTGTGTTCATAAAGTAAATATAGGATTTAAAAACCAAATATATTAAATTCCATTTCAAATTCTAAAATACTACTGTTTTCAATTGTTCTTTCATATTAATATTTTATTATTATTGTATATTATGTTTTTTGTTGTAAACCGTAATCTTATTTCATACAAAATAAATACACGAATGAGTTTTATTGTTATGCTCACAAAAGTCATTAAAACACATAGTTAAAGTTCAAAAATAAAATTTGAAATATGACCTATAACATAGTGCTTTGTTTCTGAGCTGCAAGTATATATTTACGTAATATAGCGTGACATGTGACATGTGACAAGGGGAGGGGGTATGGTGAAGAGTGACATTTTGTGACAAAGGGGAGGAGGGGGGTTAAAAATGTTGAAAAAAAGTGTGACATCATTTATGGATCGCCCCATAGGGAAATTTTAATTTTAAAATGAGTTTTTTTTTCCTTCTGGAAGTTAGTAAGTTTTAGCAATATATTCCACTCTGGCCAAAAAGAAATGAAAATAAATTATATTTTCTTTAATAAAATTATATATGAAATTAAAATTGAGGGTGTGTGTTTATACTCATCTAGGTTTGCTTTGCATTGGTTATGTACATGGACCACTTATTTTTAGATAATGTTTTTAATTACCTTCTAAGAATTAGAAGGGAATAAGCAACTAATTGAGAATTGGCGAGTCTAATAAAACTTCTAAACAAATTAAGGTATATTATTGGAAGTTATTGGGGCTTACCAGGTAGTTGAATGGTTAGCCCTGTGGCCTCCGATTCAACTATGTTGCGTTTAATTCCTGCGGTTGTGGTAGTATATTTGTGGTGATTTGGAATCTACTTTAAACTATAAGTCCTTGTTTACTCGGTCTATGTAGCATAAAAATGCCAAGCATTTGACAAACCTCCGATTATATGGAATCCTGCACAAAACTCGCACAACCTTCAAAAGTGACTATTAGCGTACAGATAAAAAATATACAATCAAAACTTGAGTAGAAATGCGGCAACTAGTGACCATTCACCAAAGTTTGGGAAGAATTTTATTTTGATACTAAAAATGAATATTCGATGAGTCCTTAATAAATAAAGTTCTTTTATCATGTTTTGGGGGCATTTTTAACTCAGGGAGCGGGAGGGGCAAACTAAAATTTTTTTTAGTTATGTTAAGAGACAGGTATCGTTTATTATTATTATTATTTTTTTTTTTAATGGAATGATTAGCATTTGCAAATTGATACGATCATTTGTTACATAGTTACGACAAGTTTTATGAATACGAAGTCCAAAACTATAATTTGGTGCAGGTACCGTAGGTTTTTACAGCAGCAACTGATAGCCATTCAAGAAAATTTATCTGGTAAGAACTTCATTTTGGCACTAGAAATGTAGATACGATTTGTTCCCCCAAAATAAAGTTGAATCATCGTGGGGTTCTTTTTGAGGAGGGGGGGGGGGCTTTAACACGCATGGGCGAACAGAAATTATTTTTAAAATGTCAAATGGGGTATCGTTTGTTGTGAATTTTTTTATTCTGAATCAAATGATATCGCAAACAAGCCGATACGATCATTGTTTACAAAGTTAGGCCAGATTATAAGTAGTGGATTTTGGTAAATTTAATGGCTTTGAAATAAACTCAAAATTATCCTGATTTTGACTATTGCTATTTTGAAGACATTTAATAGTTTTGAGATGACTTAATACAGGGCTCCCAAATAATCCGCCAACTGAATACCAATATTATTTTAGGAAAAAATTCTTTTTAGATTTTTCTTATAAACCGCCCCGGAAACACATTTGAAAGTTAATTCTAGCGCAAACCTACCATAAATTTTTCTGTTAAAATTTATTGGTATTCAGTTGGCGGACCATTTGAGAGCCCTGCTTAATATGATATAAAAAACTCTTTTTAAACGTAAAATAAATGTGACAAAACTATGAAAAATTAAAATATAATTTTCCACTTTGCATTGATAAAACCTTTTCTGTAACTTTCTTATAGATGTTCGTATCGACTTGCCGATAATGTTATTCAAATACATACGAAACGATATCCCACTTGACCTATTTAAAAAAAGTTGAATTTTCCCCCCTCGAGCTAAAATGCCCATCAAAAAATGCCCCCCCCCCCCAAAAAAAAAACAGTAAAACAACTTTACATTTTGGAGACTCATCGGATCTTAATTTGTAGTGCCAAAACGAGGTTTGTCTCAAGCTTTCGTGAATAGCAATCACTTGTTACTGTAAAAACCTATTTTACCTGCAAAAGACTTTGTATTAATAAAACTTGCCGTAACTTTGTAAAAAATGATCGTATTGACTTGCTGATGATTTCACCTGATTCGGAATTATAAAAAACATAATAAACAATATTTCATTTCACCTATTTATTTATTTATTTATTTTTAGTTACCCCCCCTCCTCTCCCTGAGCTAACAATGTCCCCTTTTGCGTAAAAAACATGATAAAACAACTTTATTTTTTTAGTACTCATTGGATCTTCATTTTTAGTATCAAAACGAAGTTCTTCCCAAATTTGGGTGAATGGGCATCTGTTGTCTCAAAAAATCCTATTTTACCTGTGTACTGCACACAAAATTCAGAGAATTGACAACATTTCAATGAAATTACTACATATTTGCAGTTATACTTGTCATGACAAGATTCCGAGTTTGCAATTCATTTGCAGATGTTCTGACATGACAATATTGCAAATTTACAATGCGTTTGCAAATAGTCTGACATCGCAATATTACTAGTTTGCTATGAGTTTGCAGTAAGATTGATGCAACAAGATTGCAACTTGCACGACAACTTAGCTGCAAGTTCAAAGTATGGTGACTTCGGAGTTTGCATAATCTTGTTGCAGTCTTGTTATGAACTTTCAGACTTGTCATGCTGAGCTTGCTGCAACATTGCAAATCTGCAAAGTAAGATTGCTGAAAATTTTCTGCAAACTAAAATTGCTATCTGGGTAGCTACTTCCACATTATTCACAAAAAATCTATAGATAAATAAAAGGGGGCCTCCCAGAATGATGCTTGCCCCGGGGTCCCCCATAGCCTAAGTCGGGCCCTGGTAAGAACACGTATACAGATTTAACAATACAGTACAGAGTCTCAAATCCGGGCGGCGAAATCCAGAATTCTTGAAAACCCGAACATTTTGTTAAGGGTGTTCTCAAATCCAAAAGGGCAACTTTCTTGTTGGACTATGTAACCCCTGAAAGTGAAAAACCAGAAATCCTTTTCGATTATTCAAGATTTAAAACTTTCCTAGCTTCGAGAAGAAGTGAATACTTGCGGTTGCCGCGCCTCTTTTCCATACACCTACACTGCACGGGTTGCAGTTATTTTCACGTCACGGACTTAAAAACTTTCCTTTTAATATATTGTATCAGACTCCTTTTAGTCGCTGTAACATGTAGTTGTTTTTGTGAAGATGTGCGGGAAATATTATCCCTCCGTGTTCAATTTATTTTAATCAAGATTCTCTATTAAACGAATATGCAATTAAAAGGAATGATCAATTCCACAATACTTCACATAAAAATACATACATACACCCATTATAATGAAAAATCAATTTTTTTATTATACACTTTAGCCTAGTTTGTGAATATGCCCAGCGACTGTGTGAAGGATTAAGGTTGAAGGATGATATTGACGTATATACGGGTGACGGGAGCGGGGTACCGTTACCGAGAACGAGAAAACAGGTAAGAGAATTTTCTTATCCTGTTGTATATAAATGATAATATATTTGAAAAAGGCATACAGAATTGAAGTAAATATTTAGTATATAAATATTTTTTATAAAATTTCTGACATAAGTTTTAATTTATTTTTGTTCGAAAATACAAGAAAGTAGCTGGTGTTGCTGTTCAGAAACTATGTAATTGAGCTGTTTTTTCCATTTTTTTGAAAACGCAATAGAGCTTTCAGAAAATAGTGTCAAAGTAGGCGTTTTGAACCGAATTTCCGCGCGAAGGAAGAAAGAGACTCAAGAGTGGGCGAATAAGTGTTTGTCACGTGATCAAAATTCCTTATAACTCAATAGGTAATTGATGGATCAAAAAATGGAAAAAAAAAATAGTTCAATTCCAAATCGCTTCCATGGCCAGGCTTTCCAATTTTATACCTTTCCGTTAAAAAATGAATTTGTAAATGTGTCAAAACGTTTTGCGCTTGCTGAGCAGAGCAGTTAAGAACAGCCTTAACTGGCGATTATTACTGTGGAAAATCGCAACGAAAAACACTAAAATCGTAAGAGGACAAAGTTTAGTATATTAGGCTGCAATTTTAAAACCGAATTTCTTCTACGAACGTCAAAAAAATTTCTGCAGAACGCGAAAATATCTAAAAATTGCATAAAAAAATCGCGAGAAATTCCAAATAAACGTTAATGGAAGGGGGGTGGGGGGTGGAAGAAGACAGCATTTGCTATATTGGACTAAAATATTAAAACCGGATTTCTTTTACAAATGCAGACAAATCGCCATGAAATGTAAAAAAAAAAAAAAAAAAAAAGTTCAAAACTCGCAGAGGAGAAAATTTATTATAGTTGGCTAAAAGTTGGTAACCGAGCTTCTTTTAGAAATCTCAAAACTCTAAAAATCGCATAAAAAATTCGCTAAAAATGCAAAAATCTCTGCACGAACTCCGAAAAAACTTTATTGAAAAAATGACAAGATTTACTATATTGGGCTAAAAAAAATTAAGCCGGATTCCTTTTATTCATATGGAAAAATCACCGCAAAATTTAAAAAAAACGTCAAAAATTGCATAAAAAATTATAAAATTTTCTTTTGTTATTGTGATTTTTTTACCTTTTTTTTTTAAAAAAAAAATCCTTTATTAAAATATTTGCTTTAGCTTTTAGCATTATCTTTTTTTACTTTCTTTTATCTATAATAGAAGAAAGTATTGTAGTCGAAATTGTGTTCGACTTCCGCTTTTCGACGGATTTACACGTTTTAAGGGTCAGAGATCTCGAAAAACATGTTTTTACAAAATATCTGTCTGTCCGTATATATGTGTGTCTCATTATATCATCGGAAAGTATATAGAGTTATGTATAGAATTGAACCAAATTTCATATAAGTGTTTTGCTGTGATGGTGCTGTAATAGCGATTTTTTTGACATTATCAATATTCTGTCACCGAAAAGTGTATGAAGTTATACACAGAATTGAACAAAATTTCATGTGTATGTTTTTGACTATGGTCAGCAGGTCCAGGTTGAATTTGGGGATATTCCGCCGGAAGGGGCGCTGTAATAGCGATTTTTGGGCCATTTTTATTATTGTTTCATTGGAAGCATACAAAGTTAGGCATAGATTTGAACCAAACTTCATACATATGTTTTTGACTATTGACGCCAGGAATGAAAAAATGAATATCTAAGTCTGAAATCTGTGATAGCGATTTTTGTGCGATTTTCTCGATTTTTCGTATAGTTCTGTTGTACATCGGCAGCTGATGCAGCGACATGCACTTCGTATCTAGCTAGCCCGGCGATTCGCAAACAGGTGACGTAAAATAGAATAACGATAATATTTATTTTATTAAATATTATGCTCGAGTTAGTCTGATTAATAAAATGAAGCAGAAATTTAGGATGAAAATTAATGTAGGTTTGAAGTAATAACCTATAAGCAGTGCTTAATTTGCGCCGGAGCTCAGCTCCACTATTTCTTTGTTTTTAGTGGAAATATTGGTCTGAATTCACTGGCGCTTACTCCGGAGTTCAGCGAAATAGCATTTCTAAAAAAAAATCAAAGCCTAAATTTTATTTTTCTTTCCCTCCCATCTCCAATCTTTTGCGTTCTTTCCTACCAAAGCGTTTACGTATGCGACATAGTGAGTCATGTGTAGGTTTTTTTTTTTTTTTTCAATGGTTTCAGAACGGCGACGAGGAATGTCAGAATTAGTGCCAACTGTTTCTGCCGTTTTTACTCGCTGCATTTTGTTAGTGTTTTTAAAATATTCTCTCTGATTAACTTTCTAGCTCCGCGCGGTGCTTAATATGCTCCGAATATCACAGGAGCGCAGCTCCAGTATTTCTTTATTTTTAGTGAATATTTAAATATTAGTCAGAACAGACCGGAGTTTATAAATACTGCGCACCAATACAAACGAAGTCCGTGACGAGTAGGATTTTCTGAAAATTCTCCACTCCTGATTTTAATGTTTTTGCTCATTTTTTGTTCATTTATTAAAATTTATTATATATTAATACCTAAAGATATGTCAATATATATATATATATATATATATATATATATATATATAATTTCTTTTTCAGGAAGACGAAATTGCTTTAAAATTTGCAAATAATGTATGAAATATAAATATGCGCGCGCGTGTGGGGAAGGGGGGGGGGGTTATACACTTACTTATTATTACTGCAGAATATTAGAGCTCCGGCACATTTTTTTGTTTTGCTAGAAACTAAGCTATGTGTATATATATATTGTTATAGATATTTGAATCATATTGATGGACATTTGAAACTAAAGAATTTAAAAATTGAATTTCGATTATTAATGAGGACCAATGATGAAGGCAACATGATAGTGTATAAAAAGTATTAGTCACATGCATTATTGAAAGTATGATAATGGTTCTTACTTTTTTTTTTCTTTCTATTTTTTGGAAAATGTCAATACATTGTTAAATCTGCATACCTCCATAAATTTTCTTTCTATTCCTTCCTATTTGTATGGAGAAATGTTATATTTGATGTGTTTCATAAGATAACATGGAAATTTTAGAACTGAAGTTGTCTTAAATTTTTCAGTTTTTGCTGAAATTTTGTATATATGAAATAATTATATTTTTATTTGAATATTATAATATGAAAAATATATATCGTACATATTTTTTCATAATAGAATTAGTTTAATTATAGAGCAATATTTTTGTATTATTTTGATCTTGAATAAACATAGTGACATTTGAAATTTTTTGAAAACTTATATCTAGTAATCGGACAATGCATTATTGTTAAAAGTTTTGATGTGCGAGTTTTGTTTAATTTTTTCTGTTTGATAACTCTAGTATTTTTATTACTAGTGCCGTGTCATCATATTCATATAATTCATTCATTCGTTTTATTTTACAATAGTTTAAAAGTTTTCATTTGTACTTTTACGCATTAAAAATTTAATTTCTTTTCCCGAATTTACTCAGTATTTGAAACTAAACAAACGTATCGAGAAATTATTTAACCACTAGCCGCCCTTGGCGACCAGTTTGGTCTCCCTTAAATGTATACTAAGCATTGTATCATTTTACTTTTTAAACATAATTTAATTTACTTGCTCAATCCTTCGCCAAATCGGGAGATTCTGATACAGAAATCATGAACTCGGTATTTTTATGTTAGTCGGGCGCAAGTGATAAATCGTCAAACATTGTTTCCGTCGTATTTTTTCGTATTTCATTAATTTTATCTCAAAAATATAATACTTTCACTCATTTCATTTAAAATACATAAATTTAATTTAAATTTAAAACTGAAAAAAATTAAATTTATTACTCTTAATTATTTCTTTAAAAAAAAATAAAAGTAATAAATAATACCATAAACCATGATATTTAATTTCAACATCAATGCTTTGTTTTAACTTACCACGCGAAAAATTGTTTATAACTGTCGCGTGAAATGGACTATTATAATACTGATGATATGATGGCGATGAAACAATATTTAGCGACTTATCACATGCGCCTGGCTAACATTAAAATATGAAATTGGCTACCTGGGATAAAAAAAGTGAAGCGGGAAGCCCGGAACTGTTGATGACAGTCACATGACTTCTGCTTTTATTATATAGATTATGTATTTTATGTTTAATTAACTCCAATCAGTTTGAACAGATTATTTTAAGGAAAGTGATTCCGTTCAATTTTTTTTTCAAAGACCTACTTTTTAAAAATGTATTTACAGTAGAATCTCGAAAATCTGAGTCTCAGAAGTCCGAGGTTCGATTCTTAAGTCTTCTTTAGACCTTAATTCGATCCTTAGTCTTAATTCGAGGCGTCAAAAATAAAAATAAAAATTTATAATTTTTTTCCTAGCCTGAAAGAATGCCAGTTCTTTTCGAGAGAATTGAGACGCGTTTTGAAGAGTGTAAACATATTGTTTACTGAATAGTTGATTCATGGGAAAAAATTCAAACTACAACACTGAAAAAATCATGGTTGAAATTTTCACCTAAAGTGGTAACATCCATTGAAAATTTTAATGACGACGATGGGGAAAACATTGTTTTCAAAGCTTTTGTGAAGGAAGTACCTGGCTGTAAAAATTGTGATGCAGATGACGTTCTAGAATGGCTAAACAGTGATGAAATGCTGGAAATAACTGAATCGACTATTGCAGAAATGATAGGAGAGGAGGAGGAATGTAATGATGCAGAAGAAAACGATTCTCTGCCATTTGAGAAAAAAAAAAAAAAAAGCAATTTAACAAACTACAACGACCATTTGAAAAATGATTTTTTCGAAGACTAAAATTTAAGACATAAAAGATAGCACGGAGTTGATCATACATTACGTACGCCATGAATTAAACATTAATAGTGTTATTACACGTAAAAATTGCAAGCGACAAAAATCGCCTGCGACTCGTACGTATTATCCACCTGAAACTTATGTATTATCCAAACATTTCATTGGCTGTTCGGGAAAAAGCTTTTCCATCGTCAGATTTCCAAGAAATCTGACGACACATTTTAAATGAAATTTCATTCTTAAACTTCTAAACATCCCACAATATTACTTTTTACCCCGTCGTATAGAGAAAAAAAATTCACTTTTAAATGCAATTTGTTTGAAAGCTGTATCTCAATTTGTTTCTGAGTTATTAATTTTTTTTGTAGTTTTTATTACTTTTTTGTCATAGTGGCAACAGACGGTATCCATCTCTGTTGAAAGTAAAGGTAAATACAGATTACTGTATAGACAGACCAATCAGAAAACGAATAAAATACGGATTAAACCAATAAAAACCTTCAGATATGCTTTTGATTTCCCATCCTGACGAGAACAGTAACCATTTTTCCAAATGGTTAAAAAAAATCTCTCATAGTGAAGGTTCTGCATCTTTAGAACGGGCTTTAAAATATGTAGAACAGCAAAATGAAGCCACTTCTGCTGACGTTATGCTTTTTAAGCGTTGGCTTGATATTGCATCTAAAAAGAGAACTAATGTGTTAAAACAACAAAAAATGGATTTTTTTTTTTTTTTTTTTTTTTTTTTTTTTTTTGTAAAGTATGCTGTATATAATTACAAAAGGAATAAAAGTATGTACATTCTTTGTCATCCTAATTGAGTAAAATTATAATTGGTAAGAATTTTCTACTTTTTCGGAAAATCCGAGTTTTCAGTAATCCGAGGTGGTGTCAGCCGATGTTGAGAATGCCAACTTGGCGATGCTTGCCATTTTCTGTCAGTCGGCTTCTGTGGCAACCGCCTTTTATTGTTTTCCGATTTTCTTTTCAGTGTAGATGTAACTTTTGATTTGAATCGTGTGACGGTAAAAAATAGAACTCTCAAATGAGAGTAATAATAATATTAATATCTCTATATATCTGTAAATATAAGTTTTTTTTTTTAAAGAAGGAAGTTGTTTAATTCGAGCTGTAGAGTGTGTTTATTTATTGAAGTTACGAATTTGATATATTAGAACTAATTTATGAATACGTTCTTATTCTTCGACGCACTATGGATTAATTTGAATTTACCGAACCTGCAATCTGATGACAAGTATCATTTTTCTGGCGTCCGCGACAGGACGACAGAAATGATACGTCGTCGATCAGACTGCAGGTTCGGAACATTCATGATAATATTATATTCTGTCGAAATTCGAATCTTTTATATAAATCTTATTCGAAACGTTTCTCTTATTAAAATGAAGAAAAGCACACTCATATCAACTCTAAATAAATTCACACTAGATTTTAAATAAAAAAGACTTCCTTTAAAAAACGTATTTACAGCCCCAATTACTCCGGATTTTCGAGACTCTGCTGTACTTCATATTGCGTTCTTTTTACGCATCTATTTACATTATCACAGCTGGCCGATCTCCGATCTTGTCCGCCAAGTGACGTTCAGTCCTGCTCTACTCTTATTGGCTATCCTTCAAATGGAACAACCTTATGTAGAAGAACCTTGATATTTTTAGGTGCGTTCGTAATTACATTGTTCCATATAAATATATAGCATCTGTAGTCGTCGCTCGGTCCGTCTGTCCGCATATAACAGAGCAAAAACTACCCAACCAAATGGTCTGAAATTTTAAATATATAATTCTTGCAAAATTTTGTAAAGTCATTTCGAATTATATGAAAATCGGATGCATAGTTTAATTACAGGGACATTAAAAAAGTTTCGTTACATTACGGCCAATGGGAATAAATTATTGCAAGTGCATTTTAATGATCTTACAGCCTTTCGAACAGAATGAAATTGATATGCACTTATGAAGTGCACTAAACTACTATACATTCAGTACAATATACGGTGCAAAAAATATTTATAAAACTAGTTATAGTACGAACGTTTGCCACGTTTGACGAGTAATTTCCAACTTGTTTAAATACAGCAAACTTCCAATTATCCGTCCGTCATGGGACCGACGGTGTGGCGAATAATCGAAATAGACGGATAATCGAAAGACACTACAAAACCATTACTAAAATTACATTTATTTTTGCCAGTTTATAAATAAGAACATTTAAATTCCTTTTTAATTTGTTCTTTACATTCGTCAATAAAAAGCATAATTGATAATAAGAAATCAAATTATGAGATAAAGGGTCTAGCCGGATAAGCATTGCGAAATGCCCCCCCCCCCCACGGCCGATGTTTGAAATAACATGTGTGGTAATAAGGTTCCCCATGAAAATACAACATAGAGTGTTTTTATCCTCTGACCTTGAATTGTCCTTGAGATAATCAGGGAAGTATGCGCCGGCGCAACTATTTTTCAAATACGTTTTTCTCAAAAAGTACAAAAGTTAAAAATATGAAACCAACGCCAATTATTGAAGAATATATTAGTTCACATATATTTTTTTCACATTTTTACACAAATTTTAACATAGAAAAATAAACAAAAATATTAAAAAAAAATATTAATGTAGTAATTTTATATCTACACCAACCAAAAAATTACATAATGAAGCTCAAAGTTAACTTTTAAGAAAAAAAATTTCGTTAAAATCGAAGATGCGCTTTTTGAGTTATAAAAAAATAATGCTAGCAACTTGCTAAAATATTCGTAACTTTCCCTGTTTGCATTTTCAGAAATGCGCTACTATCAATGCATTGGTCGATTCGTGACATTTCCACTGGGGCAGAATGCGCAGTGCGCCAAAATAAGAGAAAGTTTCCATACATACTACTTCCCTATAGGTTTGTTTCGTGTTTGTAAATATTCTGTTATCCTGCCGTACTGCGCATCCTTCTCGCGTAATAATATCAAAAACAAAAACTGACAAACAAAATGGTAACATTTGCCTACGATGGTTTTCACATAGAAGAAGTCTATGGGACTGTACAGTGTACATATATAAGGTATCACTTTAGGGGGGAGTGTGTGTGAGAGGAGAGGAGGTCTGGCACTTGACATGGGAAGATATCTGTAGGGGGAGGGGGGTTTGCCATTTGATATCGTTATCATTTTTTATGAAACCAAAATTAACTTTTTTAATATCTTTTTTTCCCCTTACATCTGTTATCGTAATTTTTTTAAGTCTATTTTTTTCTTTTTATGAAAATACAAAGTTATTATTAAAACCAGGCTAATTCCTGTTGCGTAAGTCGTATAGCTGATAACTGCTATGCTTGTTGACCACCGTTATTTTCGAAAAGTTTGCTTCGCCTTATTCAATTAATGAAATATCTCCGATAAAATAAGTCACATTTTTTCGTTCTAAAATACTGGTATCCAAAAATCGTAGCATATGACTTACACTACAAACATTCATGGAACTAGCCAACCATTGATTGATTATAAAACATTTAATTCCAAAATATGCAGTAACCCATATGAAACCCATATGGAATAATATTCTCCTGTCATATGCGTATATAATTCGTTGTTAGAGAAACAAGATTCCAAATAATACTTGTTATTTTTGCTAGTAAAAGATGGAGAAGAATATTGTCTATCTGATTTATTTACAGGAAGTTCCGTGTAGCCCCGTGCAAGGGCGAAGCGCAAGAAGACAATATTACTGTTCAATGCATTATGTAACAAAGAGCTATTATTAAAAACTTTTAAATAACAAGTATTTCTTTAATTATTTGATATAAAGTTATTTCTTATATAACAGTGAAATTTTATGAATTTCTTCTGTTCATTTAAATCAGTAAAATATGCGAATAGAAAATGTTCAGCCATATCTGTATATCATTGCAAACGTATAAAAAGAAAAATAAGGAAAAACATTGTAAAAATAAAAAGAATTTTTAGACACAGATAACAATATTATTAGGGGGAGGGGGGTTCAAGGAATGATAACGTATGATATCGGAAGGTCGGGAGGGTGTCCTAAATTGCCAAAAAGTTGACAACCTTATATATTTATAGCCCCTATCCAGGTTCACCTGCACAATAGACTGGATCAGCGCTTACCAACCTTTTTTCTTTAACGTATCCCTTTCTTAGGCTTTTTCTTCCGGAGTACCTCCATCTCTTATAAACACGCCCCCCTACACCGCCCTACAAAGTTAGATAACGAAACCATGCTTTTTTTCATTAGTAATCTTCTTATCACAACCATTTAATATACCGATACAAATTACATTGTCATTTCTAACATTTTTGTGAATTTATTAACCATTTTTGTGATTTTCGCCATTACCGATAATATTTTCAAGTACCCCAGCAGGCCCGCCATTTACTCCCAGGGGTACGCGTACCCCAAGTTGGGAACCGCTGAACTAGATCGTCGAATTGATATTCAGGTTGGGAACCGCTATACTAGACCATCGAATTGATATTATTACGCGAGAAGGATGCGCAGTCCGCCAAAATAACATAATATTTACAAACACGAAACAAACCCTATAGGGAAGTGGTATGCATGGAAGTAAGTATGGAAACATTCTCTTATTTTGGCGCACTGTGTACCCTGCACGAGTGGAAATGTCACGAATCGACCAATGCATTGATAGTAGCGTATTTCTGAAAATACAAAAAGGGAAAGTTACGAATATTTTAAAAAGTTGCTAGCATTATTTTTTTTTATAATTCTGTCACATTACAATTAAAATTGGGCTTCTGTCTCGGCTTAAAATGACAGGAACGAAAAATCATGCTTCAAGTATAGATTATGAAACACTTTCCGACACTTCCAGAACTTCCACCGTTTAATAAGGCGAAATACAGTTTCTAAGTAAGCCATTTGGGAAAAGTATAACATATTTGAAAACCCAATTTCAGGAATTCTCATCAATAGTCGGGAAAATAACCGCGTTCTTTTGTGAAGCGCTGTATATGATCTATAGATCTGTACATAACACAATTGAAAGCAATTCCCCATCAGCAATTACCGTGAAAAAACGAAACTGTACTCGAGATCTTCCATTCTTCCCTGTATATGATTTATTATAAAACTTATACAAGCCAAGTAATAGGCAAAAAATTAGTGAAATTTTAAAAAGCGTTCCACAACTGAAAACACACTTCCAGCAATTATTGGTAATAGATAATACTGTCACTGAACTCTTTTGTCTGTCCTTGTTAATGAACGATAAATGCTATGCACACGATATAGTAAGCTCCATATAGTAAACACGATTTTATAGTTAGCCTCTTGTAGTCCACCTCAGTGATTAGCAGCAGCATTAAAAAACCCTGGAAAAGATTTTTCCCCATAGACTGCAATATATAACGGAATTATTTTGAGCGTCCCTGTAAATGAACTATAAATGCTACGCACTTCATTTTCAATTACAAACGTGCTATTAAACCTAAATAACATATACCAATTGCATGGCAATCCCAGTATATTTACGCGGGTTAAAGCACGGACAGACAGACAGACAAACCGAATTCGTAAACACCAATAGAATTTTAGGAAATTACGGGGTACAGACAATAGGAATATTGAATAGGGAATAGAACTGGCATATAAGTTAATAAAATCTGGCGCCAATAACGTTGTTTTATCTACTTGTATTATGTTGCTCCAAGTATCATTCCATTTGTCAATGTAGAACTCCGTTTGTCAATTGTAGAAATATCGAAAAAATATTTTCCATTTACTCCAATCGAATAGTCCAAAGAACTGAATCTGATAAAGATAATTCCCAATTTTGTTGCAAGCATTCTGATTTTACAATATATACTTTCAAACCGTGTGGGCAGCTTCATTCATGCATAAAAGAAACTCCAGAACTTTTAAAGCAGGTACGCTTTAAAAAAAAAAATAAATAAAAATTTTCTTAATCTAATATATAAAAATGAAAATTTCTCTGTCTGTCTGTAATGCTATACAAATTCACAGTTTGGAAGCCAGAATTCTGAAATGTTATGTACATGTGTATTAAAACACGGCCGAGGCAACTAAAGCAATCCGGAAACGAAATAATTTATGTTTAACTTATAATTAATAAAAAAACCACCTATTTCACAGCAATTTCCTACCAAATTTAAACATTTTTCGCTATAGCAGCTGCCAACAATTAAAAATTCCCAATAAAATTCTTACTACAACAATTATCTTTCGATTGCAAGACGCATTGCATATTAAGTACGCCACGCTGCAATATTAAAAAGCGGTAGCGGGCATTACGATAATTCTTTTACCTCAAGATGCAAATAATTAGAGATATGCGTATTACGTACGACACGCTGCAATACTAAGATGCTTTAGCGGGTATTACGATAATTCTTTTACCTCACATGCAAATAATTAGAGACTATTTAATTGCGTTTAATTATTACAAATTTTTAAAAATAAAGAAACACATTTTATCACAAACATCAACAAAACTTTTTATTCTGTTTATTACCTTATTCCAAAGATATCGTTTTATCATCTGCTGCCATAGTAATATGATAAATTAAATTTCATTAAAAAAAAAGGCACGGTAGTAGAAAAATATTTTACTAAATCGGATAGTTATTTTTAATTTTGCTTTTAGAATTAAATTCATGAACTCCCGTGCATAAAACGAGTTAAACCGTTGCCATCGAAATACTCAAGGCCTGAGGACACGAGTTGTGACGTCATCACTAATCGACCGAATTCTCACTACTGTTGGATTCGTCAATAAATCAGCCAGATGAGGCGACACTGTGACATTCCGCATCTAGCTGAATTTTTATTTAGGGATTCCGAATTCTCACCAGTAAGTTTAAATAGTTGGTATTGTTTTACAAGATGATAGATATTCCACAAATAAAAGAAAAGAAAATTGCTATTCAAAAATTTCCGGTGTGAGATCCAACACTAGTGAGAAGTCGGTCCATTAGTGATGACGTCACAATTCGTGTCCTCAGGCCTTGAGTATTTCGATGGCAACGGTTAAACAGCTAGGATACTATAAATCTAGTACTGCAATAATAACTAATATAGTTATGTTCTTGAAATACAGAAGCTGCTTGTTTACACGTATCGGGACGTTAAATTAAAAAACAACGGGAAACAACAGGGGAAAACATCTGAAACATGTAATAACGTGTTAACTGAAATATAGGTTGTTATGAAAAATATTGTCGGCTACTGAAATGGCAATACACGAAAGAAGCGAGTGGCATGAAGATTGTATATTTGCTCTTTCCAAAGAGAATTATTCATATTCCGTGATTAGAAAACAGTGATAGAAATGGGGAAAATAAAAGGTAGGCGTCAAATGATGACTACTGTAAAAATCTTAGGCGTCAAATTAAAATTTTTAGTTGCAATTTCTAAAATTCGTTTTTTACATTACTGTAGATACTCTATGCTACATTTTAGAAAAGTACCAATACTTGTTTTTATTTAAAATTATTGAAGTTCTTAATTTCCAAGATTATAATAATTGAAGAAACTTAAAAGTGATGAAAAGCTTTTTTAATTATTGCTATACTTAGAAATTAATAGAAAAGTGCACTTAATCATGTTAAATAAATTTAAAACTTGATAACTTCTTAGCAAAACAAAAACAAATTTTATACAGTGTTGATAGTTACAATTGAATCTTGTAAAAAAACAAACAAACATGTAATGCATCTACATTTGAATCTTGTAACATGAAATAAAAAGGTACGCTAATTAGCTTCACCGTTAAAATAATACAATGTTTTTTTAGAAAGCTAGGCGTCAAATTTGACGACCGAGAATAATTTTGTAGTCGTCAAATGCAATAATTTGGTTGCATTTGACGACTAACGACCGCTAATTTCGAACACTGTTAGAAAACGTTGTGAGAATTATAGTTTTAAAGTATCGAAGCATAAAATAAGTCATATTATTAATTGCAAAGGAAAAAACGTCTTTAAGCTATTTTTAAGGCTATCGAAAAGAAAACACCAAAAGAACTATCCTAAAAAGTTACGTACCGTCTCTAACATTTGTAAGTGCGCTCTATGGTTGTAAAGGAAAATTCAAATCTTCAAAGAACTATCGCAAAATCTTTGCATACAGACGCAGCAACTGTAAATAAAACTAGCAAAAGCCATGCTTTGTTTGGATTCGTGAAGCATTATATTTAATAAGATAAATATTTGAAAGTAACAATACTTTTTTATATTATTTTTACATCTTTATTAAGCAAAAACGTTATTTTATGTTTTGTCCCATTTTAATTTTAGAAACGTAAATTCAGCTAAGTAACTAAGAATTTCCTTCGAATTTTTTTTATGCTATAAGACTGGTATAAATAAAAATATTTTCGAAGCAAAGTTTTACAAAATATTTTTAAATTTTCAACTAAAAGCTCTTTTAAAGATGTTTTTACATTTTATTAATTACAACAATTAATTTTATTTGTTTTCAATTCTTTTGTTGCCACTTTACAAAAAAAAAAATCCTAATATAATTCTTTTAAAATGCGTAAGTATCACCTGCGTAAATGATTTCACATAATAAGAATAAATTGTGTATTTGAATACTTAGCACTGAAAAATTCTTTTGTAATTGAATGTAAATAATTGAATTTTCACAAATTTTAATTAATTAAAAATATGCTTTAATTTTCATAAAAAAAGGTATTTTAAAAATTTCACAAAAGAAATCGTGAAACTATTTAATAATTACTTACTCCATGATTTATTTTTTCTTCTGAAAATAGACGTGCCTCATTTTTTATTTGCAAAAATGCGTCCGTAATTGAAAAACATGTAAAATAAATTAATTAAAATAATAAATTTTCAAAGTTATTCTGTAAAAAATAATAATAATAATAATATTGTGCAAATCTACAGATCATAATTTATTTTTATGTTTAATTTCAAGTCAAAATACTGAATAGTTTTTTTTTGTAAAGTGTAAGACAAAATGTAATTTGTGTAGCCTAGTGGAGGATTCGCTTAGCTCATCTTAATAATTAATAGAGATTTGAATTTAATTAAAACAAAAAAAAAAAATGTACAGTTCATCGCCTGCTACCAAGACATGTTGTTGAGAGAAAGACAGGATGCAGACTGCTATAGGAAAATGATTTTGCTGGTGATAAGTGGTAAAAAATTGTCACAATTGATGAAGCGGGGATTTATCTAAATGACTGTAATTAAAAAAAAAAAAAAAGGATCGATTTATAACCCGAAAAGTGGCCCAAAAGGCATGCAACTTTGGTTCCAACACTGCAAAGAAAAGAATTTATGGTGATTGCTGTAATCTCTTACAACGGAAAATTAACGATCAGAAAAGTTGAGAAAAATGTCAAAATTAACTCTACTTATTATCAAAATAATGTTCTAATTCCTATTTTTAAAGAACAAACTGAAAGTCCCAAAACTTTATCCTCCTACTTACAGTCGTGGAAAAAAAAAGTAAACACCCCTACTAACTCCTCAACAATTTCATTAATTCAATTAATTAATTAATTTTCATTAATATCTCCTGAAATTATACTCCTAATGTGCTAATTTTTTGTGTAGCAATAATACTAAAATACCGAAACATAAATACGTTGAATTTGCAGTTTTTATAATTTTATGACATGAATTATGAATTATGAAATTAATACTAAAAAAAATTATGAATTGCAACCTGCAATTTTTTTTGATGTATTTAGATTTATTAAGTCCTGCTTTATGGAAGTCGAAAATTCCACATTTTTCTTCCAAGTAGTTTTCAAATTATGCTTAAAAAACAGCAAAATGATGGATTAAGGGGCCCGTCTATGATAGAAGTGGCTCGCTATTTTGAAATTTCTTAAGCTAACCTGTAATCCAGCAATCTTCAATGAACCCTTGAGAGGTGCTTAAGATGCCTTGATCAAGGAGGGGGCTCTCGCGGTCAACAATTGAGTACCGAACTTCAATTTGGATACAGCCCCCTAAAATACGCTCGTTTTAAAATAATTAATTTCTCGGAAACTTATCGTACGAATTGCATAAAAATTTGTTTTTAGTCTAATTGAAGCGTGTAGAGTTCATTTATGCTGTCAGAATCGTGTACTGCTATTGAAAAAAAAAAAAAAAAAGCACAGTTATGGTTCGTTTTAATATGTAGAAAATAATAATTAAAATAAAGTTTAATCTGTTCGTTAAATATGTAGGTCTCCCTAAACAAATTTTATATACATCATTTAAATGTAGGCTTTATTACCAATCGTGTGGTACTAGTAACTTCCTTCTACGATATTTTTTTGGAGAGTTAGTAAGGGGTGTTTACTTTTTTTTTTCCACGACTGTACGTTAAAAGTAGTGTTCACCAGGATAAAGAGAGCAGCCATACATCCAAAAGTGCAGTCGCATTTCTCGAAAAATTGACAAGATAAGCTGGAATCAAGTGTATACCGTTTTATCATATTCCAACCAAGTCTCGAGATGTTTCACCAATGGATTACCGTGTCTTTGGACTATCAAAACAAGATCTTGCGAAATGCCGACCAACTACGTTGAGTGGACTAAGGAAATGTGTGGTTGAGGAATGGAACAAAATTCCACTTCCAGTTTTACAAAAAAACCTACTAGCTCGAAAATCCCGCTGCAATATGATAATAGTTCACAACAAGGGCAACCAGATAGAACATATTACAAAATAATTGTTTTAATTTATGTACTTTATTTTTGTAGTCAAAATCGTTCCCAATGTGTGACCCTTAAAACTTACATTTACAGTGTGAGAAAACTGATTAATACACTTGAAAAAGTACTGTAAAAAAAGATTGTAGATGTTCCCATCTACAATCGTTAAATTATCCGATTTTTTTCAGCAGCCCTGTATATGATATATATATTTGTATCTATTAACTGCATACATGTTAAAATTTAGTTCACTTAAGGAATACATGTACTTCAGTTGAAAATTCCCCTTCGGAATTTTCTCTAATAAGTACGTCCTGGTACGTGAATACTTTTATGCAGCGCTGTATATGAGATATAGAATTTATATATAACGAGTAACATGCACAAAATTAATTAAATGTAAAAGCGCATACCCAGTCTTAAACCGTACACTCCAGCAATTATTACTCAAAGGCAGTTCTGTAACCTATTTCTTTTGTGTGTCCCTGTAAATGAATAAAAAATGCCATGAATGCCCTGTTCTAACGTAATCATAGTGAAATTCAGTGATTTATATCAGTTTCAATACATTTGAAATAGCGTAATACATTAAAATACTCTGCAAACGATTTCCCCCCCACATACCATAATACAATGGAAATACTTTTGAGTGCTCCTGTAAATGAACTATTAATCCTACATACTTCATATACAATACCAAACATGTTTCAGTGACCCTAAATAACCTTTATTAATTGGATGAAAATCGGAGTATGTTTACGGGAGTTCGAGCGTGGACAGACGGACAGTCAAACCGAATGCATAAACACTTAAGTGTTAAAAATTAATATTACTTTGTTACTCTTGTAAATATAAATTCAGTTATATGCAGTTGAATATGTTTATTTCAGAATCGATAGCATCTTAAAAACCTATATTTACAGTTTGAGAAAACCGATTAATACACTTGAAAAACTACTTGAAAACATTTCCGAAAATCAGTGACTCAAAAGAATCTTTGTTTTTATAAAAGTTCTTAAATTGTCGATAATATATCGTTTTCTGAGGATTTTAAAGATAAAGAACGGTTTTCAGCATTGTGTGTAAGTCGGAAGAGGCTATTGTATATTTTCGTACGTGGTTATTAGGGTTTCGTTCATCTGACGAAACCCTATTCGTCTCGCTCCTCTGTCTGTCCGTCTGTCTGTCTGTCACAGAGCCCGTTCTCAGAAACTATACATGTTGGAGACTTGAAATTTTGTATACTTATAGATGAACACCACACATCATACTACAAATCATAAAATTTTGAAAAAATCGTACATTTAACCCTTTGGGCTCCCACATGTGTATTTTAAACAATTCTTTCTAAGTGAGTCCCTAATTAGGTTGCAGACATGAAATTTTGCGTACTTATAGATGGACACCTCAGATCAAACGACAAATCATAAATTTTTGAAAAAGTCGTACATTTAACTCTTTGGGCTCCCACATGTATATTTTAAACAGTTCTTTCTATGTGAGCCTCTAATTAGGTTGGAGACGTGAAATTTTGCATACTTATAGCTGAATACCTCACATCAAACGGCAAATCATAAAATTTTGAAAAAGTCGTACATGTAACCCTTTGGGCTCCCACATGTGTATTTTAAACAATTCTTTCTAAGTGAACCCTAATTAGGTTGGAGGAGTGAAACTTTGCATACTTATAGCTGAATACCTCAAATAAACGACAAATCATAAAATTTTGAAAAAGTCGTACATTTAACCCTTTGGATTCCCACATGTGTATTTTAAACAATTCTTTCTAAGTGACACCCTATTTAGGTTGGAGGTATGAAATTTTGCATACTTATAGTTGAACACCTCAGATCAAACGACAAATCATAAAATTTTGAAAAAGTCGTACATTTAACCCTTTGAGCTCCCACATGTGTATTTTAAACAATTCTTTCTATGTGAGCCCCTAATTAGGTTGGAGGAGTGAAATTTTGCATACTTATAGCTGAATACATCTTATCGAATGACAAACCATAAAATTTTGAAAAAGTCGTACATTTAACCCTTTGGGCTCCCACATGTGTATTTTAAACAATTCTTTCTAAGTGACACCCTATTTAGGTTGGAGGCGTGAAATTTTGCATACTTATAGCTGAACACCATCATGCGACAAATCATAAAAATTTGAAAAAGTCATACATTTAACCCTTTGGGCTCCCGCATGCGTATTTTAAGCAATTCTTTCTAACTGAGCTCCTTATTAAATTGGAGATTTGAAACTTTGCATACTTATAGCAGAACACTTGAGGCCAGGCGACAAATAATAAAATCTTGAAAAAGTCTTACGTTTAATCCTTCGAGCTACCACATATGTCTTTTAAGCAATTCTTTCTAAGAGCAGGGGCGCCATTTGAGGGGGTCTGGGGGGGGGCCGCGGCCCCCCCCCAAGGAATTTGATATTTAAGAAAATTTATCTGTCATTAGGGATGCACCGAATAGTGATTTTGGCCGAATACCGAATATTCGGTCAACAGGAAAACTGAATACCGAATATTCGGCATACAGGTAACGGAATACCGAATATTCCGTCTACAGGTAAACCGAATATCAAATATTTGGGTGGCCGAATACCGACTGTTAGGCCGAATTCAAAGTTTAAAGATATTAAAAAATTAAATTTTAAAACAATTTTTCATAATATTTAACACAGATACTTCCATTTTGATAAACAAGATCTTTTTACAAGTAAACTTTACACACACACACAATTTGCGGCACTTCTCATGATATCATACGTCACAGAAATCAAAGTAACTCTTTTGAAAATATAGTTAACGATATCTTCATTATCGTTAAAGTAACAAATGAAAATCTAAGTTTGACATGAAGTGAGATGAGATACACTGTATTTTTTATTTTGACTGATTAAGCGGATTGCGATACTGTCTTCTTGGGCAAAAATGGTCTGTCTTGACGTTTATTATCACATCTGAAAGTTTTCCCATTTTCTTTAGAAACACTCTTTTAGCGAAAAAACAAAAGACAGATTATTTATAAGACATTGTTCATAAACTTCCATTTGTGCATCATTTATTTCTATGAAGGTCATCATTAATGGTTATTTTTTTTTAAGTGACACTATCAAACCGCAAACATATAATGTAACGGCATTCTGCTTTATTTAAATATGATTCTGTTTTCAATTATTCTGAATATCTTTATAAATTGACAGTTAAAAGGTTTAAAGGTTTTTAAAAATATTTTTCAAAAGATATTTTTAAGTATTCGGTTTGGCCGAACAGTTCGATATTCAGCCAAACCGAATATGCGGCAGGCCGAATAGTTCGATATTTGACCAAGCCGAATGTTCGGCATAACGAATAGTTTGATATTCAGCCTAATCGATATTCGGTAGTATGGCCGAATACCGAATAGATACCAAATATTCGATGCATCCCTATAAGTCATCACAGGTCAGACTCAATTTTTTTTTTCATAAATTGCTCAAAAGCTAAAGTAACTTGTCAGATTTTATTACAATAAAAACACATGCAATAAATAAACACTTTATGCATGTAAACTAATAATTATCATAAATATTTCCTACAGACTTTGCTATTCCAACATTCTCAAGGTAAACCGTTTCTTATTAATGCGTATTATGGCTAATTTTAAAAAGGTATGTAAGAAAAAATTCTATTTATTGCTTTCCAGCAGTGTGCAAAATAGATCAAATGAAAACTCGTGCCCCTCAGGGCAGGGCCTGATCAACTATAACTGGAACCTGGGGCACACAGCCTGTGTCGGTGCCCCCCTTTCTCAAGAAAATTGCATTATAAACGTGTCTAGCAGCTGTATGTGCAATTCAAAATTTGAACCATAGCTTTATAAAAAGAAAAAGAATACACTATAGACACATGTAAAAAGGCATTAAAAAATTATGGGAAAGTAAAATCTTCTGCATTATATGCTATTTAGAGTGAGTAAAACTGTATATCTAAGTGACGGGATGAAACATGTTTGATGTAGTATCCGTTCTACTCTGGATTTCGAAATTTATATTGCATTTTATTGTCGTTAGTGAAGAACACGGCGATAGTTTAGTTTGCTTGAATGGTAAAAAATAATATTTTCTGGTGAACTATAAAAGTAAATTTGCATTAATTTGTATCTTACGAGAGTGGAAAAATGTATTTTTGGGCCCCTTGAAAATGTGGTCCCGGGGCACATGCTCCTTGTGCCCCTGTGATGATCAGGCCCCTGCCTCAGGGCTAGAATTTTCTCTGTGAATTTCCCCTTCAGCCAGAAATTTACAGAGGATTTTTTTTTTTTTTTTTTTTTTTTTTTTTTTAAGAGGGTTAATTCAAGTTCTTAATTATTTTGTATAATTAGTGTCATATTATATTTACTGCAGTCATTACAACGCTATCAAATCATTTGCTTTATTAAATCATATTATATACAGTATGTTCTTAATAATCTCCTCTGCCGAAACGAAAAAAAGAAACGTCAATCCACCTCTATGTGTGCCACGGATAGGATCTAGGATCGTGTCGGTTTTGAGAAAAATCGGGTTGGGCAACCCAATGCAGACTCTACCTGAGACCAAATGTTTTGCAAATTTCTGAATTGTGTGGGATTTAGATCATAGTCTGAAGACATTTGTCTTTTATTAACCTCTTAACTGCCCCGTACGTATATGTGCGTCTTTAGAAAATGCATGTATCTAATAAAGTGATGGCGAATTCCAATTATAGCTAGGCAATTTTCACCACCGAGCCATTATATATAACAGTATAACATGTGCATTTTCTTATAGTTATTTCAGAAAACTAATATACACCTTCTATAATTTCAGAAATATGCTATTTAAGTAAGGCACTGGAGATTGCGCAAGATTTCGTCGGCAGTTAAGGGGTTAAGGAAATTTTTTACTGACAAGAAATCACACGTGAAAATTTCTTATCCTTATGGATTACAAAATTTGCAAACTTCTTGACGTATTGACCATGTTTGTGTGTTGATTATCTCGTGACCGATTGAATTTCACGATTTTTTTTTTCCCCGACCGTTTGGCAAAATTCGCAATTTTTTTCCGTGATCATTTCACGGAATTCAGAAATTTTTTCCGTGACCATTTATCAAAATTCACGATATTTTTTGTGACCGATTTACGAAATTCGCTATTCCTATCTGAGATATTTTGACGAAATTCGTGATTATTTTCTATGATCATTTGTTGAAATTCGTTTTTTTTCCGCAGCCGACTGACAAAATTTGCGATTGCTTTGTGCGATCGTTTGACGAATTTTTGAATTTTTTGCGCGATTCTTTGACTAAATTCGTGATTTTTATCTGAAACCTTTGATGAAATTCTCGTTTTTTTCCTTGATAGATATTCGAAATTCACGATTTTTTTTTGCACGACTGATGGCAAATTTGATTTTTTTTTCTGTGATCGAATGTTGAAATCTGCGATTTTTTTTCATGCAACCGATTAACAGTAATCGCTGTTTGTTTCTACGATCTTTGCAATATTTTTCCATGGTCCTTTTAGGAGATTATATTGTTTCCGCGACTAATTTGCCAAATTGACTATTTTTTTCAAAGTTCGGCAAAATTTGCAACTTTTTCCCGCGGTCGATTGGCGAAATGATTTCGCGTAGTTCCGCAAAAAAAAAGAAAAAAATACTGCAGTCTTCCACAAAAATTGAAAAATATTCCTGGAAGAATCCCATGGTTTTGAAAGACGTTAAGTGGGCAAAATCCCACTTGTTCACCCCCCCTCCCCCCTCCAAGGACCTCTTGAAATGGCTTCCCACCCCTGCAGCAAAACCTGCAAAGAAGAAGTCGAACGGCAGGGAAGAAGCTCCATTTTAGGCAGGTTTCCGTCTTAGCAAGTAAAATTATGTTGTTTTTTTTTTTTCACGGAAACGTCATATTTTTCCGTTTCCGAAAGAATTCTTTTTTTGACAGGTTTCATTTTCACAAGTTTTGCAGTAAATCTAATGTGCCTATGCTCTTCAGAGGTTTACTATAGAAAATATGCTTTAAAAGCCTAAGATATACTTGTAAAATGGAAACTGTCTATAAAGGAATACTGTCTAAAACGGAAACATTCAGTCAGTATCTTAACATTATACCTTCTAAGATGAAAACCTGCTTAAAACGAAATTTTGAATCGGTTTTGTTCGGAGGGAAGAGGATACCCCCCCCCCCCCCCGAACTTCACTCTTGGCTATGCCACTGTCCTAAAAAAAACTTTGCCCCCCCCCAAGGAAATTCTGAAATGGCGCCCCTGTCTAAGAGAGACCCTAATTAAGTTCGAGACATGAATTTTTGCATACGTATAGCTGAATACCTCAGACCACACGACAAATCATAAAATTTTCAAAAAGTCTTATATTATTTACTCCTCCGTGCTCTAACTTCTATATTTTAAGCCATTTTTCTAATCTCCACCCTTTACACCCGCGGAGCACTTTTCCAACTTTTGTCGACACCCCTTTGACCATTCTTTCATATTATGCACCATAGCCTTACATATTTTAGTTCCACATTTTAGCGCCACGGGCGCCTACTTATCTCGGGCGCTATGGGTCCAATCCCCTCGACTAATATATCTAGGGATAGTATGTAAAACGGAGTTTCGTTCGGATAGAGGTTTGTTTAGAATAGAGTGCGCCCCTTGTTGCGAAAAGTGGAACTAACAGATTTTTCAAAAGGATAAAGTGTTTTGAAAGAAATATTAAACGAAACCCTCTGTGCGATCTCTGATCACACTTACCCACTTGTATTATCTTTTCGCAGGTTAAGAAAGATTAGTCTTTTTCTTACAATATAAGTTCAACTCATATAGGTTCAACTGATCTATGATAACGCACAGAAAAGTCGTTTGCAAAAATTTATAAGTTATGTAACACTGTATAAATTTAATGTTTAAATTTATATGAATTAGTAAAGAATAGATCATCTACTTCTGCTGCATATAGAAAATAGAAAATGCAAATGAGAATAACTAGCTGCTTATAACCGAGCTCTGAGGAATGGATTTTGATGGGATTTGCACTGTTAGATGATTTTTCAAGGAAAGTTTTAGTATATAACATATCGTTCTACGTTATTTAGTTATAGAGATATAGAGAAAAGTTATATAATCGGGTGAGACCTATTATGAAAGAATTAGCCTTTTTAAAAAGTTCTACACACTAGATTTTGATGGAAATTGCATTGTTAGTTAATTACTTTTTCAAGGATGGCTTTAGTATATTGTATATTGTTCGTTCTACGTTGCTTAGTTATAGAGTTATAAGGGAAAGTCCAATAATCAGGCGAAACCGTTTATGAAAGATCACCTTTTTAAAAAGTCCTACTGGAGGGATTTTGTTAGTTTGTTTGAATTGTTTAGTTAAGGCTGTTCTCAACTGCTCTGCTCAACAAGCGTAAAACGTTCTGACACATTTACAAATTCATAGTTTAATGGAAAGATATAAATTTGGAAAGCCTGATCATTGAAGCGATTTGGAATCGAACTGTGTTTTCCATATTTGGATTCATCAATTACCTATTGAGTTAGAAGCGAATTTGATCACATGACAAAGACATTTTCCGCCCTTTCTTGATTGGTCTTTCTCCTTTCGCGCGGAAATTTGGTTCAAAACGCCCACTTTGACACAATTCTTTGAAAGATCTATTTCGATTGCAAAAAAACGGAAAAACAGCTCGATGACATAGTTTCTGAGCAACAACACCTGCTAGATTCATGCATTTCCGAATAAAAATAAATTAAAACTTATGTCATAAACTTGCTCTTTTGGATTTGAAAACAGCCGTAATTAAATTTTCAGGGATAGTTTTAGTATATTGCATGTTGTTCTATCGTTATTTACCAAATCCTACAGTAAACCATCAACTAAAAGAGTTGGTTCTTAACTCATTAGGGACGAGCGGCACGTATACGTGACGCATCAAGTGCTCAGAATCCTTAATTATTCCCACCAGTTATTTTTTATTGTAAATTTTACCTTACTTAATCAGGGCATTTTCTGGATTCAATTAAGCAAAAATTTCTGTTTTGAAAAACCGATGATAAGAGATAAAAGATTCTGTCGCTCGTCAGGAAGGTTAAAAGCTCAAATTTTGTCTGCACACTAGAAAATATTATAGCGCAATGGCATTCACATCGTTTTCAGCGATGCGGAAGAATATTCCGGATAAAGGTCCATATTGCTTTAAAACACAAATTCACCGATATATTACGTTTGCTTCAAGGTTAGTTTGGCGAAACCGATCAGCGTAGCGGGGCGAACCCTGCTAGTTTAAAAGATAAAAAGCCATTTATACTTGTTCACATTTGGCAAATGCTTTTGTTAGATGTCCTTTCTTTTATTTGATGACATATGGGAACCTTGCAATTAACGTTCATCTTAATTATGATCTTCATTTTAAGGCCTAATCATACACAATAACGCGATAAAAATCTCAAGTAATAAAGCAAATAAAAGGCTATTAAAAGTCAATAACAAGTGTGAAATAACAAGATGCTTCCACCTGTAATGCATGGATTATAAACTTCCTGTTTGAAAGCGAGACTGATTATCGACTCTTGAATCTATGTATTGTTTGCAGAAGTAAGTTGGATTTTAGATTAAAATATTCTGCTCTTTTCTACAGTTCATACATAGTCATTTTTAAAGATGGCATCATTTATGGCATGTAAAATCAAACAATCTTTGCCGAAGAAAGGCCAGAAAATGTTTAAAAAATTTTGCATCAATTTAAGAATGCTACAGAGAAAGAAAGTTGCTAATAGACTTATAATATCCCCGGGGGCTGGCAACCCGATTACCGATGATATGGTGTGCTTTTATCCTTCATTTATACAGACGCACAAAAGTCCTCGGTTAAAGAAACCACTGTGATTGATAATTGCTGGAAGTTCGTTTCTCGTTGCGGAATGCAGTGTTAAATTTATCTAATTTTGAGTGTATTTCGTAGTGTGTATAAATTCTGCAGTCATATATAGGGCTGCACGAAAGAATTGGCACATATTACTGAATATCTATATATACAGTAGCGCTTAAAAGTATTTTGACAACCTTATATTCTCTCTTATTTTATTTAATATAAAAATGTAAAAGAAAATATAGCCCCTATAATTGAGAACACTATGACTGCAGTTATTCAAATGTATCAAGTTTCAACTTGTTTGTTTACATTCGGCGCCACCGAAGAAATATGACTCCCCCTTAGCTCAAAAGTATTTTGACAATTAGTTTGCATTTAATTGTTGAAGGTGTCAGTGGCGCTATAGCTTCGATTAGTGTTTATATTGACTTATTGTGATTAATTTTAAGGATCAGGAATACCGAAATGTAAAAAATATTGAAGTGATTCCAGAAAAGCCGCTGTAAATGCACTTAAGAAAGGTAGACTGCAAGCAGACTTTTAACGTGTCTCGGCAACTTGTTATTACATGGAATAAAGTTTTTAATAAACAGAAATACATCGAAAATAAGCCTCAAAGTGGCCATCCGAAAAAAACAACTTGCAATGTTGACTGTATTATAAAAATGATATCTACAAGTGATTGTCGTAAGTCCGCTGTAACAATAAAAAATGAATTGAAAGAAAATTACGGCATAGACATACACGTTTCATCAGTCAAACGACGGCTAAACCTCTATGGTTTACATGGCAGAAGTCCAGCAAAAACGCGTATCTAATTTAATAAGAATAAGAAGGCTAGAGTTGCATTTGTAAAACGGCACAACCCTTACAGGGGCAAAGCAATTCCATTGCTGAAGTGTTGAAATTAATGATTGACACCAGAATTTTGGTTAAAAAAATCGGTTTATTATGTGTGTGAAATATAGTTTTCTCTTATTTACAAATAAATTTGTTTTCAAATTCCGGTGTCAATCATTAATTTCCTCACTTTAGCAATGGAATTGCTTTTACTCTGATAGGATTATGCCGTTTTACAAATGCAACTCTAGCCTTCCTATTCTTAGTAGATAACAAACGTGTTTTTGCTCGTCTTCTGCCATGTAAACCATAGAGGTTTAGGCGTCGTTTGACTGATGAAACGTGTATGTCTATGCCGTAATTTTCTTTCAGTTCTTTTTTTTTTATTACAGCGGACTTATGACAATCACTTTTAGATATCATTTTTATAATACAGTCAACATTGCAAGTTGTTTTTTTCGGATGGCCACTTTGAGGCTTATTTTCGATGTATTTCTGTTTATTAAAAACTTTATTCCATGTAATAACAAGTTGCCGAGATACGTTAAAAGCCTGCTTCCAGTCTACCTTTCTTAAGCGCATTTACAGCGGTTTTTCTAGAATCACTTCAATATTTTTTACATTTCGGCATTTCTGATCCTTAAAAATAATCAGAATAAGACAATATAAACACTAATCGAAGCTATAGCGCCACTGACACCTTCAACAATTAAATGCAAACTAATTGTCAAAATACTTTTGAGCTAAGGGGGAGTCATATTTCTTCGGTGGCGCCGAATGTAAACAAACAAGTTGAAACTTGATACATTTGAATAACTGCAGTCATAGTGTTCTCAATTATAGGGAATATATTTTCTTTTACAATTTTATATTAAATAAAATAAGAGAGAATATAAGGTTGTCAAAATACTTTTGAGCGCTACTGTATATTACGCTATGGTATGTGACATAGAAATCGCGATTATTTGTTAGTTGTTTAATGGCAACACCCAAATGAAACGCATCTCGTTGGTTTTTGAACAGCATTTAATGCATCGCCATACCTATAAGAGGATTACCATAAAGGGAACACTGTTCTGTCGCCAAATGCCACCAAGTTTCTTCGCCAACTTGGCGATATCTATAATATTTTGCCAAATTGCCATAGACTTTCATTGTAAACCAATAGGGTTTATTTGCTTACAGAAAATCAACAAATTGAGATATTTGAATGCAACAAAAACTAATATTAGCTCAAGGGATTATATTAATTATATTAAAGGGAGTTCAAGTAAATTAAATTATGAATAAAAGCAACATGATACAATGCTTAGCATGTTTTCTCAAACATAAATTTTAAGGGCGACCAAACTGGTAGCCAAGGGCGGGTAGTGGGCTTGAAATTGTTAAAAATAGATTTTTTCTGAATTATATGTTTTTTAAGTGGCTTGTTTGGACATCTGATTTCATTTTATGAGATAATGAAATGTCTTAATAATATTCCGTTAGTGTTGGAAAGCGTTTCATAATCTATGCCTAGTGCATAATTTTTTGTTCGTGATTAATTGTATAATGTCAAAATGATTTGAGTATAGTGGTAAATATTCCACAAAACCTTTTAGACCGGGGGCCGGCAGAACCGACACATGGTTCGTACGGATCCGTTATTTCTCAGGAAAACTACCAGTATCTTTGTATAGAAAAGTAAATCTAGGTTAAACGTGCAAAATTTCGCCTTTTTTTAAGAAAAGATTTTCTATAAGATAATTCTGATGCCGAAAAATTTTCTGGCCTGTAAAGTTCAAGGAGGCGTACGAACCATGAGTACAGCACCTAGAAGATACAGTGTGGAAAACGGCTATTCCTGTAATGCTTTAAAAAGTGCTAAAAACTTGTATCCCATAAATCTCCAACAATGCTCAGAGGCAATATGCTGATACGAACGCCATCTCGTAACTCTTTTCAATATAAACCCTGAGTTTTCAAAAATTATAGAATGTTAAGTATCGGAAACTATAAATATAAGATATTTTAGTCTGTTATAAGCTAATTTAGTTAAGGAATGACGTGAAATAGGTTAAAGAGTCTCTTTTAGAATGACTATCGTTTTTAAATCACTACGATGGCGCTACGATCGACATCTTGTTATTCAGCATCGTTGTACATTTATGGGATTCAATTTTTTAGCACTATTTTGTAGACGTTTTCCACACTGTATCTTCTAGGCGCTGTACCATGAGACAACCACCTCATCGAGTTGGAGGCTGAAATTCCTGAATTAGCTAAAACTCGATTCCCACATTAAAATGCAATCGGTCTGTCAAGTCATATCTTGGTAGAAAACACTTACAAACCCGATTTTACCGGTTGACTCGTAGGTTTACCATTGTGTTTTCCTGCTCTCAGTGCGCCATGCTCCATACCTTTGGGTGCAGGAAAACGCAATGGTAAAACTACGAGTCGATCGCAAAAATCGGGTTTTTAGGTGTTTTCCACCAAGATATGACTTGGCAGACCGATTGCATTTTAATATGGGAATCGAGTTTTAGCTAATTCTGGAATTTCAGCCTCCAACTCGATGAGGTGGTTGTCTGAGCTGGCGGTTCCCGGTCTATTTTTAAATACGGATTTATTTTACTGATTTTAACAGACGAAATCTGTAAAATTCATTTAATGATTGCTCAAATAAATCTTCTATCGTATTTTAAAAAAGTCCAAGAAAAATACTTGGAAAGGTGAAATTTTTCTTAAGGTATAATTTGTGTCACAGAAAGTTAAACAACAACGTATGGAAGACAATCTAGTTCTTAATTCTTTTAAAAATAAATCCCCAAAACCCCCATGGGTCATTCTCACGAAAAGATACATTTTGCGGTCCCGTAGGGATAAATTTAAGAAGTGTAGAAAATTTCCTAATATTTCAATTCATATGTTTATTTAAGTTTTAAGAAAGCTATTCAATACATTTCTGACAAAATAATTTAAATATTTAACTGTAATCTTTTAATGAATATATGTCGAAAGACCCCTCCGTGAACGTCTCTACATCTAAAACGCAACTTCCTTTTCATTGACGTTTAAACAAGTTAATTTTTTACAGCTTTTTTAATCAGAAATAACTAATTAAAGGTCTTTGGTTAAGCTCTAATTTAACATTTTTTAAAAATAATTTTATTTTTCACTAAGGAATTAATTTATAAACTTTGTCCCTGACCAAAATAGTCTCCCTTCATGGGCATTGAAAAAAAAGTGCCATAGATGCCAAATCATCATTAAATAGTTTGGGAGAACGAAAGACTTTTTGTTCTTTCGATATAACTTTTGTTTTGTTGTGACATTACTGAATATTTTCCAATTTATTAGTTCCATTTGGAGTCTGGCAAAGTTCTCAGAGATCATAAATAAGGTAAGAAAAACCTGCTTTATAATTATAATATAAATTTTAGGCAGCTTTAACATTGCATTTAATAAAGAGAAACACACCTTTTTTGCAACTTTAAAATCAAAGTACAGTAGAGTGCCGATTATCCGGGGTCGGGATAGTCGGGATATACGATAGTCGGAACCGACCCTAGTTCGGATAAGCAAAAGTTCGGATAAATGGACAAACAATTTAAGGGATGTTCCTGACTATACTAAAATCTTCACACTTGCTTCGGACTGACAGCATTAGTTAATGCTTTCATGTTTAAAAATTGATTTTTGTCTTTTTAATTTTCTTTGCTTACTTTTTTATATCATTTTCTGAACTCCAGAGATTATAATTTAAGCGAAAAAGCTTTCGATTGTTGCTTGCTTCAAAGAAGACGTTCTTTTCAACGCTGCCCTACCTCGAATTCTTCCTAATACTTTAGTTGAATAGGATCAGAATTCTTCTGCCGTTCGGGCCATTTTATTAGCTGTTTCCAAACATTCAATGGCTTCGTTATGTAATGGACCTGAGTCATTTTCAGGGCATTCGTTTTCATTTCTTCAATTTCTTTTTCATTTTAAATCTCATCTACAATTTCATCATCATTAAAAAAAAAAAAAAAAAAAAAAAAAAAAAAGAGAAATAGGCTGTTCGAATAATGGAAGTTCGGTTAATTTTTTTTTTTTTTGAGAGAAATAGGCTGGTCGGATAATTGGAAGTTAAGTTAATTGGAGTTCCACGCATGGGCGCTCTACTGTAATTAAAAATTAAAAATTTAATAATTGTCTCTCCGTGGACTTGGTACATCCATTTTTACTGATATTATTATCCACTTTATCGGTCATTTATCAAACATTGTATGCAGTATAAGCAGATATCAAATACAAAAAGAAAATTGAAAAGTAATAAAATCCCCATGCGCATTGTCTTTAAAAAAATTATCTAAATTCAAAAGTTTGGAATAATGTTTTTTAGCCAATTTTATCTTTTCTGTGTGAAAAATATTTAACAGTTTAATTATAAAAAATAAATATGTAGCAACTTCGACCAGTAATTTCTCAATTATGTCCCAGGAGCAGAAAATTCAAGACGAGAGACGGGCATATTTCCTTTTGTCTTTTGCAGATTATTTTTCCATCGAACCCTTACTTCGCTTTATAAAAGGTTTAGTTCTTTATTACTTAATACGAAAACTTAAGATTATTATTAGAAAAAATGAATAAAATGCATAAAGACGCCACAGCTCATAGATAATTAATTGATTGTTTGATTAATAAACACTTCACTCGTAAAATATTTTACCTACAGATTATTTTCTACCCCTGAAATATCTGTCGCAAACACTTGGAGAATCTTCTGACACTGGGAATTAAGTCTTCATTTCTTTTTGAAATGTACGTAAATGTCCATACTCATGGTCTCCGTGGCCATGTCAGAATTTTAAAAAATCAAAAATTCGTGAAAAATAAAGTAGAAAACTTGACCACTGATATAAGGTTATTTATTAAGCGTAAATGAAAACATCCATGCAATTTTTAATATTTTTTACATACTTTTTTAAAATAGATTTTTTTTGGCTATTTTGTATCTTTTCGTGATGATGATCATCATGGTGTCTTACCTGATATTATTTAATTCTTGCATAAAACTGCTTTTCATTCCTATTCATATAACACAAATTTAATCTGTTTCGTGTCACGGTAGTTGGTAACGAATACTTTATTTCGTATTCTTGTATAAAACTAACAAGCCTGAAGCCGAACACGATCTTCGTGTTCCATTATAATTCATTTTTAGCTACCAGATGCCGTAACGAAGGTTTTTGAGTAATTTAACTGTCACTTTACCGTACTTATCGGTGAAGAAGTATATATGATGTTTTTCTTTATTCACTTTAACCTTGAATACAATTTTCTTGCGTCGTCCTTCTCCGAAACATATGAATTCCTCTGGATCTTCCCATTCTATTATTATGTCACGTTCTTACTGTTAGTTGCCCCATTAGTTACGTCTTTGAGATAATGCGACTGTCATTGACTTTCGTCTGCTTGTTTAGGTTTTTTTTTTGTTTTTTTTTTAAAGCGAGTTACCAGCTATTTGTCTCATCAGAAATTCATGATCATTTATTATTTTCAAATATGATTTGCAAATGTAAAACAAAGAATGAGTAAGGCATGAAAGGAAGTTGAGATGTTATCAAATAACGAACAGTTTTGAAGTTAAAAATATCTTGAATTCACGAATAACTGAATATGCAGCATTTGTTTAATCCCTTAATCCCTTGAGGGGCAGTGGGATATATTTTACCCTACCTACGATTAATGAAGAATTGCGCCAGAAAAATTTTATTAAATTTTACTTTTCTAACTTTGGAGGAAAAAAGTCCTAAAGTTGCTTTTCCTTATTTTGCAATAAATCTTTCTGCAGATCCCGGTGTGAATTTGACATTACAGAAACACAATTACTTGCCCCTCATGGGGTTAACGGTTGCATTAAATTACTGTTTAAAAATTCAAATTGCTTACTGGCACCACTTTTTTGAAAAAGAAATATTCACCTTATTTAACCCGGCATTACACGCGCGAGAAAAACGAACGGGATTACTCGCGCTAGGTATGTCATACTCATGGCGGTTTCTTCCAATATTTTTACCTTAAAATCTACATAAAACATAAAACACTACGAAAAAGAAAGGGATAATATAGTTTTAAGATATGTTAAAAATGTTATTTACATTTATTCTGCAAATTTCCTGCGTCTATCTGTACTGAGAGCTGTTACAGAAAGGCTCGCGCAGGGTGTGAGATACCCATATGTGGCGTTTACGACAGATCTATATTTCGAATTATTTAACCGCTTTTCCCCCTCTGAGATTATGACCTTCGAGGCAGCTATAGAAAGACTCATCCATTTCTGAAGAAAGGTTAGGGAGAAAAACTGCAAAACATGCCCAGCGCGAGCAAACTCGGATTAATGACAGGTAAAATGATGCCAAAATAAAGCCAATTGCACTATTTTATAAAACTGGTGGAAATCAAACAATCTGAATAAAAGACACAGCCCGTGAATATCACGGGAGCGAAAATTAAGGGGAGGTTTCAACGATCCACACCGCCTGCGAAATTTCATGTTGATATATGAAGAAATATATTATTATTGATTAACTAGTGCAATTTCTGTATTTTTAACACTTTCCAACACATTAGTTGAAAAGCATTTATAAATTCGGTTTTTCTGTCCATCCGAGTGTCCGTCTATATCTCTGACTGACTGCCTGTGCTCTAACTCGCGTAAATACAGTCAGATCGTTGCGCATAATAGATGTATGAAGAGCTCAGATTATAAAGGTAGTATGTGAAAAAGAAAATTGAGTTAATCATACGATTGAAGATAATCAATGGTCCTCTACCATCTGTTAAATTACTATTTGAACTCACAGAGATTTTAGTTGATAAAAAAGGCATTTGACAATAAACGCAAATAAACAAATAAACGCAGTATACAGTGACAATAAACGCAGTATACAGTGTAACCTCTCAATAACGATTACCCGTGGGACCGGTGAAAAGTGATCGCTCTTCAGAGGTGGGTGTTATTCAGAGGTTTCATTTAACGAAAATCAAAATTACATGAATTTAAATAGAAATAAATATACACAGTCATTTTATTTAATCTTCATTGTTTTAATATAAGAAAATCGGTAATTTTCAGTTGCTTTGTTTTTTTGCTGCAAATGTCTTTCGCCAAAGAAAAAAAAAATGTCTTGATTTGCTATACAACTCATCATCATTATGATTTAGTGAGAAATTTTGGATTTCACGAACGCTCACCAAATCTTCGATATATGTGTTAATACTGGAAAATTTGGGTGATTCTATAATCTATTTCCTCTGCCTCTTTTCTATCATCCACCATTTGCTGCATAGAATCAAATGTGACAGTAACTGCCAAATTTTTGACCAGACATATACAAACAAGCTGCCTTTATGTTAGTTATGCCAGCCGTCTAAGAATATTATATAAAATTATCCCATTATTATTAATATCTTCATTTTCTGTTTGTTCGCATATCAAGTAAATTTTGCTTGATCTGCTTCATATTTCAGTTTGCAAATAAATATGAAATTGTACCAGAAGCGGTAAAAAAAAATTTCTCGTGACTTTTGAGTGGCTGTTGTTCAGAATTCCTTATTTAGATGTTCGTACTAATGTTAATGCTATGGGACGTGTTTTGTTCCATCAACATGTAGCCGGTATTCTGAGGTTTTCGTCGTTTAGAGGTGGCCGTTCAAAGAGATTTCAGTGTATTTGAAACCTTTGCAGATCATTTCTCAAAATGATGATTGTGTCACTTACCACCTTTATCATACAAACTATTCATATGTTACTGAGATTTTCCATGGCATGTACGCTATACTGAAAATTAAGTACGTAGCATTTATAGTTTGTTTACAGGGGCACTCGAAAAAATTCCGTAACATTGTGATCTATGGGGGAAAAACATTTATAGTGTATTTGAATGATGCTAAACTATTTCAAATATATTGAAATTAATATACATTACGGAGATGCTATCATAGCATTTATCGTTCCTTTATAGGGACACACAAAATAATTCGTTTACAGTACTGTCTATGATCAATAATTGCTGGAAGTGAGTTTTTAGTTGTGATATGACTTTTTTAATTGGGCAAATGTTTTTACATATTACTTGGTGTGTATAAATTAGATCACATAGAGGGCTGCACAAAAGAATTCAAGTACATTTCCGATTATTGGCGGGAATTGCTGAACGGGAATTTTCAACTGTGTTCTGCGTTTCTTAACTGGACTTAAGTTTAGCATTCTCAGGGTTCGCACCGTGCGTAACATTTTCGCACTTTGCTACCAGTATTTTAAATAATAATTTTTCGTGGTAGATTCCTTTAACATCGGTAAGTATACAACAAAAGAGTAAGTATACAACAAAGATTATCGTTTTAATTTAGTGGTAGCAAAGTGCGAAACTTTTATGAACACTGCGATCCATGCATTCTATGTAGTATATACAGGGTGTCCGGGCTATAAGTATCCAAAAGTTATGGCTTATTATTACGGAACTACCCATTTGACTATATAGACTATATCTATTCTATCTACTCTATCTATTTGACTATACAGACCCTATTGACTATATATCTATAGACTTCACCTCCGTGGATTGGAAGCCCCTCCGAGATTTTAAAACATTGAACAAAACAAAAAAACTGAAACTATGGATGAGTGGAAAAAGGTGCAAAGGTGCATACATCGAAGTCTATTGATATTAAAACTTTGTGAAATGCTATTTTATTTAAATATATATATATATTTAATCTAATGGGTAGTTCCGTAAAAATAAGCCATAACTTTTAGATACTTTTAGCCCGGACACCCTGCATACAAATCTATAGATCATATATAGGTCGCACAAAAGAATTCGATATTTTCCTACTATAGATGGTAATTAATTGTTTTTTCAAATATTTTACACGTATTCCAGACTGTTTGCTTAAGGTTCATCTTTCCTCTTACTAACGGTGAAGTTTTGTTACAATAATCTGAATGTGTGGGAAAGGGTTTCGTAATCTATACTTGATGCTTGATTTTTTTTTCTTTTTTGTTTCTTTCAAAATAGTACTCAATACCTACTTTTTTCAAAAACATAGTAGGGGAAAGTCGTCTAAAACGGGAACAGCTGGTCAAAAAGGGACGTTAGAATTCTCACTGATAAAAGTTGCCATCTTAAGATCCACCATATTACTATCAGTCACGGTTGTCTATATGCCATTTTAAATTGTGCTATTGACAGTTTTCCTAATGGGTTCTTTTCAACGAAAGTTTCAGGGTTTGGCTGTATTTCTTTTCGATTTTCATCGTGGACTTTATTGGAACTGATCAATTCATCTTTGAACATTCAATTTTGATAAGTACAACAATAATTCTTCTATATTTAAGTAACATTTTTATATATTGATTGTTAAATTATCTTACATCTATACAAGGTGACGCCATGTTTTTAGCATACTTCATTGTCTGCTAAAATGAGGACATTTGAAGAACCGGTATTATCATCTGATGAGGATGATAAATGATAGTGATGATGCTTTCGTCTTGAACTATACGTAAACTCAAAGGACAAAGAAGTGTTCAGTGTTGCAACTGTAGAGTTCGGGCGCATGAAGCCTGTTCAAGTGTTGAAGAAAAGAATCATAAGCTCATATATATCTAATTGATTTTTTTGGGGGGTATAGCAAGTCAGTTTCTGTTGAAAACAATAACAATGATAATTTCATTTGTCTTATTTTTCTGTATTATTAACTTCATTTTTTGCCTTCCAAATAAACTTGTGCAGTAAAATTTTGCATTAGGCTTCAAATTTATGGTATTTCATATGAGTACCTCATTTTACTCAACCAATCGTCCAGAACGGAGACTTCGGACATTTCCCACAAAAATATTTTTCATGTCTACACTAATGATTTTTTTCTAACAAACAGCCTTAAATTCTAATGGTTTAGGACTTACTCTAAAAGTAAAATAGCTTTCTCTATTTTTTTTTTTTTTAGTTATATATTTTCTTTTCGTAGGCCAAAATACGTTAGCGTCCCCATTTTGGAAAACTTTCCCCTACTTCTAACATAAGAAAAAGTACTTAACACTTTGCACTCCGTTGTCGCCGCTGCGACTACATGGTACAGTAAGTGAAAAACTCCGTTGTCGCCGCTGCGGCGACATCATCTTTCCTTGAAAAATTTGTTTTTGGTACCAGTAATGAAGGAAAATAAAATTTACCTTATTTAATCACAGCATTTTTGAAATTGTGTACTTGAAGCAAACTTCTTTTTAAAAAGTGGTGCCGACCGAATAAAATTTTTGTGTAATGACGCGGAGTTGTGGTAGCCCACAGTCAAAATGACGCGGAGTGCAAAGGGTTAATAAATAAATAAAGATATTTATTAAATTACCTTTTAAAAATTTGACAAAATCCTGTGTTGACCTATATTGAACAAAAAAAAAAAACAAAAAAAAAAAAAAAACAAGAATAGTACTCCTTATGGGAGACATTTTTATTCTTTTTTTTTGTCAAATTTGATATTTTTATCATCAGAAAGATGATGCCTTAGTACCGAACCGACGAAATACATTTTCAAAGAAAAAATCTTTCTAAGTTCTGCACGAGATTTTCTTCAGTACCTCACCTCAACCAATTACATTTTCTAAGGAAATTGTTAAGTCTTAACCAAGTGAACTAATGCATCCAGGAACTGGCGAAAAGAATAATTAAACATAAAATATTTTGAGTAAAAAAATTTATAAATGAGAGAGATGTGATTACTTCTCTAATTACCACATGTTCTTACCATTATTTTCAAGCAATAATCTTTTCCTTACTTGCTAGCAGAATTTCAGTGATTAAATAAGATAAAAATTACTATTCGGAAAAGGTAGTAAGAACGTACGATAATTGCAATAGCAATCCCATTGCCAAAATCATAAATGTGCATGGTGATTTATAAATTTTTATTGTGCATTTCTACTAAGTGTTTTTTTATAGTTATTAACTAAGTATAGCTCGTATTTTCCGCCCATAAGATTTTAAAATCTCTTGCAATCACCCAATCATGTCCTTTTCAAATTTTTTGTAGTTGGGGGGGCATTTCAAAACTCTCTTGGGAAAAGGAAGGGAACTGTCTTTTGATCTTTTTTCAACACACCTGAGAAGCTATAGGTGCAGTTTTATTCTTATATATATTTTAAATATTATCGAAAGCTCTCATAAATACTAAGCGTGTCAGTTTGAGGACGTTGCGATAGCAAAACTTTTTCAAATGTTACTGATAATAGTGAATTTCTGTGCTTAAAGTATTTATTTCATTGCTATTGTTTCCATTTTTATTTGACAAGTTATTTCAGCTTCCGTGCGATTTCTGAAAAAAAAAATTATATTAACTTGAGATGACTGATGTACTCTGAAATAATGAAAATCCTCGGGTGAGGTGGGTGGTGTTGGTAGTGGTGTGTGTGTGTGGGGGGGGGGGGGGGGGTCCACCCAGGCCTTGTAAAAACGTTCCGCCCAAGTAGAGTCATGCGCTGAACGGTTTGTACCCTAAGCGAACCCGAAAATTCAATTTGAAGTAAACACACAACTCGATTCAAATCCGAGAGAAAAAAAAAAGATCCTCGATATGTAATCCGATCCGCAACGAAAAAAATTTAGCGCCAACCCAAGGCGACCCGAACCGCGGGCCGTGTCGGTTGCGGGTAACCCGACTCTGGACAAGTGACGCTCGCGACCATAGTAAAACATCTGGAAAGACTAAAATTGATTTTTTTCTATACTTTTGTGTTAATGCTTTGATATAGACGTTTCCAAAATTTTATATCCACCTATAGGAACAATTTTCCCAGTGTTTCGTATTCCCTTGGGTAAAATAATTCCAGTTCATAAATTTGTGTAGTAATTCTATTTTTGCATTTGTGACTTCAAATGTAATACAGTTCGACAAAATGTGCCCAAAAATAAAACTAAATAAATATTCACATGTGGTTAATATAAAAACTTTTCGTAACAAAAAGAGCAACAATTTCAATTTTTAACATATTCCAACTAAGATGGAAAGTGCTTGACTACGTTTGATGGAAATTGCTGAAGGGGAATTTTCAACTGTTTTATGCGTTTCCTAACTGAAATAAATTTTAGCATACTGTTATAGTATATATACAAATCTATGTATCAAATACAAGGCTGCACAAAAGAATTCGCACAATTTTCTGACTATGGATAGTAATCGCTAAACTTAGGTATTCAAATTGGTATACGTTTTCCAAATTGTTTAGTTAGGTATCATCTTTAAACTACGGTAAAGTTTTGTTACAGTATGTTCTTGTAATTCTAAATTTCTTGAAAAGTCAATAACGAATGCAAAATATGGGTAATATCTAGCAGTACACCTAGCTGTAAACTCCTTAAAAGAACTCTTATCAGTATGAATTATTTGTTGATCATCTGCTTTCAAAGTGTTTTTAAAACTTTCCAACATACAGTAGAGAGCCGATTATCGGAACTCCAATTAACTGAACTTCCAATTATCCGAACAGCCTATTTCTCCCCCAAGTTTTTTTTAACCGAACTTCCAGTTATCCGAACAGACTATTTCTCCCAAAATTTTTTTAAACCGAACTCCCAATTATCCATTGGCTTGGAATAAAATTTTAAATAAACAAAAAACTGCTAAAGGATCAGAAAATGAGGAATGTAAAACAATAAAGAAGATGGGAAGAATCCTAAGCTATGAAGAAAATGAAATTAAGGCGTGTTTAAATAGGGAAGTACGTGACCCTGGATATCTGATTTTAAATGATGATGAGATTGTATAGATGAGATTCATGATGAAAATGAAATTGAAGAAAATGAAAACGAATGCTCTGAAAATAACCCAGGTCCATCACATAACGAAGCCTTTGAATGTTTGGAAACAGCTATGAAATGGATCGAACGGCAGAAGAACGCTGATCCTATTCGACTAACGTATTTAAAAAGAATTAGGGATATGACAGCATTGAAAAGAATGTCTTCGTTGAAGCAAGGAACAATCAAAAACTTTTTTGCTTAAATTATAATCTCTGGAGTTCAGAAAATGATAAAAAAAGAGAAAAAAAAATTAAAAAGACGAAAAAAAAAAAAAACAATTTTTAAACATGCCAGCACTAACTGGTTCTGCCAGTTCTAAGCTTACACAACGTATGAAGGTTTTAGTATAGTCAGAAACATCCCTTAATTTGTCTGCCAATTATCCGAACTTTTACTTATCCGAATTAGGGTCGGTCCCAACTTGCTCGGATAATTGAACTCTACTGTAGTTGAAAAGTGTTTATGACTTCGGTTTGTCTGTCCGTCTGTCCGAGCTCTAACTCTCGTAAACATACTCGGACTGCCCTGACGTTTTTTTACATTATTGATGCTTACTATAGCCTGATCGTTACTGCAAATTAAGTGTGTAACATTTTTAGTTACTTACAGGGACGGTCAAAAGTTTTCCACTACATTACGGTCTATGGGAATAAATCGCTTCAAGTCCATTTTAATGATGTTAGACAATTTCAAACATAATGGAAGTGATAAGCATTTATGTAGTGCACCGAATCATGCTTTCTGAAGAATATGGGGTGCAAAGCATTTACTATTCATTAACAGGCCACACAAAAGAATTTCTTTACATAATAGACTATGGGGAAAAATGTTTGTAGTGTAGATTAGTTCTGTTACACTATTTGAAATATAATGAAATCGACATACAATAGTGAGGTTTGCTACAAGATACTTGATGTATAACATGATGTGCATAGAGCATTTATCGTTCATTTACACGGACACGAAAGCGATTCGGATACAGTACTGAGTACACTGTCTATTATCTATAAGTGCTGGAAATCGATTTCATTTATGGTATGCGTATTTACATTTAACTAAATTTTTGTTTAGTATGGGGTGTGTGTATAAAAGCTATAGATCATTATACAAGGCTACACAAAAGAATTCTCAAGCATTGCGCATTATCAGCGTGAATGGCTTAAACGCAGCTCTTAATTGAGTTATGTACTTTCATGTTGAATTATATTTAGTATACTAAGAAATGGTTGTATAATATAAATAAAACCACGCAAAGAACTGTATACATGACATCCTAAGGATGATAATTGTGTGATTTGAGTAGCTGGAATTATGTTTCAGCCTGAATTAAATTTTAGCTTAGTATGTGGCGCCGATAAAAATCTTTTGGTAATATACAGGGCTGTACAAAAGAAATCAAGTATGTTTCCCGTATATTTGTAGAAACTGTTGAAGGTGAATTTTGAACTGATTATGCATTACCTATAGCATAATATGTAGAATATGTTCTAATTGCAGATTAAATACAGTGCTGTACAAAATAATTGGACTTCTTTTCCGCTATGGACGGTAATTTCTGAAAAGTGGTTTTCAAATGTGTTACAAGTTTTCTAAAATGTTTATTTAGATTTCCTTTTTAATTTATTAAGCAGCGAAGTTTTTGTAAAGAATTCAGAAAATGTTGGAAAGTGTTTTAAAATCTGCGCTTGAGGCATGATTTTTCTTTCTTGTTTAAGGATTTTAATTAATATCCAATGGCAATAAATTATTCATTAATTACAGTAAAACTCTTTGGAAAGAGGAAGAAAGAAAAGAGACACAAACATACGTAAAAGAAATGGTTTATTTTATTTTTTTATTCATATTTTACAAAGTTCTTCTCGTAAAAAAATACCAAGATAAATATCAAACCATGAAGGTATACATGCCAATAAATTCTGGGTATTTTTGAAAGTAAGAATCTTATGTTTTTCCAATTTTTATATATTAAATAAAATAAAATCTATAAAAGCTCCAAAGTAACCGAAAATTTACGAACCCAAGCAATTTGAACAGTTTTTGAAACAATAACTTGCTTATATCACAATTGCTAAAACATGAAATGTCTTAAAAACATGGTTAAATATTGAAATGCCGACAGATAAAATATATATACAATACGAAGTTGAATGGATAGTTTTAGGTGAGAACACGTCTAAAATGATCAATGATTTATATTCATCAGGGTACATCTTGCATAACTTTGATACTTTAAGAACTCCATTCATTGCAAACAATACCGTTCAGTTTCCTGATTCTGATGTAAATTTTAAGGAGATTAACATTAATTTAAAACCATGTTGAAAAAATAACCATGTACACACAATTAAATAAATTAATATGATAAATAAATTGAATAAATATTACTGAGGACTGTAAGTTTGCTCATGTTATAAAAAAGGGAATACAACGAATATTTTAAAAGACTACATAAAATAAATAAAGTCAGACAGACTTGAATACAGTTTAAAATAAAATTTATAAAAAGTTTAAAATACTAAACACATTAAAAATATATCTAGTAGACGTTTCGCCAAGAAACCGCAAGGCCTCTTCAGTACAATTTAACCATTGTAAAACAAACAATAGAACAAATCAAGTACAGTTAAAGTTATTTTTTTTCAGAAACAAACAATTTTCACCATTCCATATGTTCCATTTCTGGTAAATATTGTTTGTTTCTGAAAAAATAACTTTAACTGTACTTGATTTGTTCTATTGTTTGTTTTACAATGGTTAAATTGTACTGCAGAGGCCTTGCGGTTGCTTGGCGAAACGTCTACTAGATGTATTTTTAATGTGTTTAGTATTTTAAACTTTTTATAAATTTTATTTTAAACTGTACTTACTTTACTTTCTGTCTTACTTTATTTATTTTTTTAGCCTTATAAAAGCTTCAAATACAGACATTAAATGTACGTATATTGCAACAAATATTTATTGAACATTATATTAACAGTTATTCAAAATGACTGAAACATATTGATTTTAACTTGTAAACTACCTATCTCTGTTTTGAATTTAGAATGTGTAATAATATCACATTTAGTAGATGAATAGAATTTTACTTAAGATTAAAATTGTTAATAATGTTGTTCTTAGGAGAGATAATTACAAATGCTTAAAAATGCTTATTGCATTTTCAATTATATCTTATTTCTATTTCAATTAATTACATCCATGCTATAACTGATTAGGTAAAGAATAGATTTAAATATAAAACACTAATAAACAACAAAAATTAAAATAAAATTTCTTTTTTTCTTTTTTTTTTTTTTTTTTAAATACAAGCGCTTGTATTGGATTATAATTTCAAGGACACATTTTATAGAATTTGCAATAGGAAAACAGTGATTTAAAATTTTTTATAAAACTGTGCTGAATAATTTTTACCAGAATGACTTTTCGGAATCTTAAATAAAATACAAAAGATAGATATAAAATACTAATTATTCAGTAGTTGGAGTAGTTATATTTACTATAACAATTAGGAGCTTATAAAAGTAACTCGAAACAGATACCAGTATTATAGCCTCCTTCAAATAAATACAAAAACAGGAATAACTTAAAATCCGTTTGTAACTATTTTGAAATGCTTAATACACATATTTGCAATAATAAATAAAATAAAGCATTCTCTTTATAATAATAATAACTATTGTTGGATAACATTTTTTAACATCAATTATTTGTTTCCAATCATTAATTAATTAAAGCTGCCAATCTTTATTTATAAGAGTCAATAAATATCAATGAAAAAGTAGAAAGTAAGCCTAAATTTTTAATATCTATTATTTTTTGCTGCTGATAGTGTTTTTTTTTATGTCGAATATAAGTAAAATAAATAATTGTATTAAAATTAACTCTATGCATGTCGAAATACGTTTTAAATTACGTTTAAAACTTACTGAGAAATAATATAAAAAAAAGCGTGAAGAGGGTCACTTATTTTATCCAGCTATCGAAATGCTTAATTAAAATAAATATTGGAAAAAACTTGAATAGTAGACAAAATTTATTTTAAAGATATTATGGAAGAATATATAGTCATAGAAAAATATATCACAAAAAGTACTGTTAACTCTGTTTAACACAAGTTCTATAGCATTTGTCACTTAATTATTTATATACAGAGTGTCCATTATGGAACACCCTACTTTAAATTTGTCTACAAACGATACTATTATTCATTAAGTTATGAAGTTTTGTGAAAGACGTAATAAAGGGATGGGAATTTGTTTAAGAGAAAAAAAAATATTTCAAAATTTCACCACCAGAGGGCCTTTTTAATGAATTACACATTTACGATAGTTTAGAAATTTTATTAGCAACTTTACCTGATCACATAATTAACCACATAATAATAATCACCAACACATAATTTCAAGACATGTACGTAACATTTCCCAGAACACACTGCAATCGATTGTGGAACATGCTATCGTACGATTCCAGATGATATCTGAAAATGATGACCATCACGCGGAACATGTTTGAATGTAATAAAATTTGTAAACTATCGTAAATGTATGAAAAATGCGTAATTCGTTAAAAAACACCCTCTGGCGGCAAAATTTTTAACTAACTTTTTTTTCGTTCAAACAAATTCCCATCTCTTTATTATATTTTTCACAAAATTTCACACCATTCTGAATAATAATTTCGTCTGCAGACAACTTTAAAATAGGCCCGTTTAATTATGGACACCCTGCATATATATACACTGGTTATCAAAAATTAAGGAAAAGTCACAAAATACTAATTTTCAAATACGCGAACACTCAAAAGGAAATAATGTAATTCAAGTAATTACTATCCCTACAGCACAGCTAGTCCATGTAACATCTCATTCATGTCACACATGGTCACAAATGTCACAGTCACTACTGTGAAAAATAGGAAATTCCATACATCTCATTATGAGTCTCAAATGATCACTATATGTGACTCCACTGAGACGTCACTGTGACTGCTGCTTTGGAACGAGTCACCATGTGACTTTACAATGTAGTTACATCGTGACTCTCATGTGACTGTCATTTGTAGACTCAATTTCAAAGTCATCGTGAACGCTGCATTGTGATAAGTTACCAAATAATGTCACATTAAAGTCACATGATGACTTTCAGGTGTCAGAGAGACTACTGTGAAGTCATCATTGTGCTCTTTTGGGAAAAGTCTCCATGTGACTATAATATGATATTATTTGGTGACTTATAATAATGCAACATTCATGATGACTATGAAATTGAGTCTCAAAATGACAGTCACCTGAGAGTCAAAATTTAACTACTTTGTAAAGTCACCTGGTGACTCGTCACAAAGCAGCAGTCACACTGACTTCTCAATGGAGTCACATATAGTGATCATTTGAGAATCATAATGAGATGTATGGAATTTCCTATTTTTTTGCTTCACCGTAGTGACTGTGACACTTGTGACCATGTGTGACATGAATGAGATGTTAAGAGATGTGTTGTAGAGATAGTAATTACTCGAATTATATTATTTCCTTTTGAGTGTTCGCGTATTTGAAAATTAGTATTTTGTGACTTTTCCTTAATTTTTGATAACCAGTGTATAAAATTCCTTTGAGATGTTTCCAAAGATTCAGTTCACCAAATTTCGATCAATCTTACTTTACTCATAGTTTAGTCTTGAAATAATCTCTTCCCTCGAATTTCACTGTTATATTGAATATACATGTAAAAAATATATAACAATTTTAATTTAATGTTAAAATGAAATTCTAGAATAGAAAAATCAGAAGTATTATCATAATTTTTCTTTACAAGACCAATTTCAACTGGTAAACAAACACCAGATTTTATAATCTTTAATACTGAAATTTAAAAAATGAGAATTTAAACTAAATTTACATTTGAAAAAAAAAAATCCCTCAACGTTGATTTCAATGACATTTGTATGAATGGAATTTTGACCCTTTAAAGTATCAAACACAAATTCTTAAATTTACATTTGCAACATTCCAGACAATGGATAGATTTCACAGGAAAAGTCAAAAGTCATTCGCCTTCTTTTTGAAAGGAGACCACCGAAACCGACGGCAACAAATATTGTAATTTTGAAGATCTTTCGAACCAGAGTCAACAACTTTGCCATTAAAACGAATCACAAATAAGGAATTTTATGCTAAAACAATTAAAGTCTTTTTTAAAACTTGTCCAATGTTCTCTGTCAGCATACCGAGTCGTAAGTTGAGGAATCTTCCCCTCCGAAGTCAGAAGTAACATAACCATCATCGTCTAAAATTTCTGTGCTATTTGACGAGTTGCCCCAACTGTTTCTTCTTCTCTGGGGCCCCCTAACTCTTTCATACAGGTGAAAGTCCGAATATTGCCTCGACAAAGCGTCCTTAGGTAAACCACTGTCCTCACTTCCACTAGCACCACGATTGCTGTTGCTATTGTTGCTGCTGTTACCTCGATGTCCGTTTTTCCAACTCTGGTGCAACAATTTCAACCGCTTGAAGAGCCTTGAAGAAGCAGAAGATTTGGAAGACGATAGTGATTTTTCCGTAGATGATCTGAAATGAAAAGAAGAGTGTAAAAATTAAAGGAGATGTGAAAAATTAATCACGTAAGATAAAGGAAATGTAAACAAAATCATATCACGCTGAAATAAACAAAAGTCCTTTCAGTCTGTGCCGGGAGGGCAACTTCCTTATTCCTTTTTTTTAAGAATTCAGCTAATTTTACTCAAACACACGAAGCTAAAATGCATATAACCCGATAATAAAAGATTCGCAGTTTTGTGAATATAATCATGCTAAATGTTAGTTAAAGACCGAAGATGATTAGCAAATTTTATAGCCATGCATAAAAATATTTTTGCAAAAAACTTTTTTTCAAATGAAATCATAAAAAAGAGTATTTCAAATGTATTTTATTGCTGGTGCTCTAAATACAAAAATGTATTGGTTTTTGTATAATTTTACAAAAAAGAAAAAAAAAATCCAATAAAATTTTATTTTTTATTAATCTTAAATTTAAATAAATGCTGCATTTACTGTTTTTATTCCTTTTCTCAGTGGCAATTAACTTTTTAAAAAAGTGGCGAACATACGAAAATTGAGTCTGCAAGCTACCGCTATTAACAAAATTTTACTCTTTAAAACTTTAATTTAGCAACAACATATATTGAACTTGTTTTTAAACAAGTAAAAATGCGATTTCTAAATAATACTTGTGTACTATATCAGCCGCTAAATTAGCCATGGATTTACTAATATGTAAATTAATTTCTAAATTATTTTAAAACAAATCGGAGATTTAACTTGAAAAATTCCGGACTGTGTGAAATCCCTTGTGAATGCAGGATCTATTTAGGTGTTAGTTCATTCTTCTACGTATATACTCACCTGACGGCTGAATCTTCATCTTCATAAGTATCACCACTAGAAGTACCTCCATTGTGAGAATCCACATTTGTCTTGGCATTTGGAATTACATGGTGAGCAATTTTTATCTGCTGCCTCCACCCTTCTCCTTTTTCGCTGCAATGCCTGTAAAATAATAATAAAAAGAAAAACAGATATAAAAAACTTTTAAGAAAATAATATAAATTTTTCTAGAAGATTAATCATGTTATAATCATATATATTTTATTTCTGGTCCTAACATTTCTTTTTCTATGTACATACAAAACGCACATCGATGAATGAGGCACCATTCGAAAGGTCTTTGAATGGCATGCTTACACATTTCATTAAAACACGTTTATTGATTAAAACTTGTAATTAATTCTTTCGGAGACGCCGTTTGCATGAGGCGAGCGCTTGAATTTAATTCCCAAACTGCCAATAGCCACCAAGAGTTTTTTAGTACAATTTTCATCCCATAATATACGTGAAGCAAAGCTTTTGATTATTTTCAAATAAATTTGTTTGTAAATTGTTGTGCCAATCAATTATTTCAACATTTTTATAGCAGAATGCTCCTGAATGGATAAAAATCAATGAAAAATGTATCAGCAAATAACTTCAAAAATTGAAGTGAAAAAACTTCACACAAGGGTAATATATACTGGGACTATTTTCTTGTAATTTATAATTATAAAAAAATATATATGATGTAATGATGTGGCCACAACGAAGTTTTCTTCCGTAGTATTCCAATATTTTGTATCAACGGTTATGAATATAAGGATAAGGTATAGAACAATTCTTTGATTTAACATGGAGTTGCTGTATTCAGTAAATAATAATAAAAAATAACACAATACCGCTGTCTGTTGGGTGTCCATATGCATTTTTAATTACTAACTCCAAATATAAAATTTGGTGCATTTCTACGCAATAGAAACTGAATTTATTTTCATCGAAAAAAAATATCATGATAGCAGATGCCCTGTTGGCTAATCAAAACCAATATTGAAAGAGCATAGATTTTCATAATACGCCTCCTTCCCGTTAAGTTTGGCGTAATTCTATTTCGAGAATGTCAAGATATACTCGTAGCTTTCACGCACATCGTGAAAATCAAGACATCTCAGCTGGACCTTTCTGGCGATGTTCACCACGATCTAATCAGCACCAATTTATGTAAATTATAACTAATAATGAAGTTTCATGAGACTCCATGTAATGGTTCCCGAGTTTCTGCTCCCGAAAAAATTGTGCAATACACAGACAGAAGACAGGCAGGTAGACATCAGTCCGAACGTCTCCAAATCGTATACCAAACATCTTAAACAAGTCTAAATATTTAATGAATCCATCAATTTCTTCTTATGAACATAAGTAAATAAATAAATAAATAAACACAATGGCGACTTTAAATTTCCTTAGTTTCCCGTCACTCAAAATTAAAATTCATATTTAACCTCATCTAAGATTATCTTATAATTATTAATTTTTATTAGCTATTTGAAACGGATGTCATGCAAATAGATTTATTCATTAATCAGTATTTGTAAGAAAATGTAAGTACTTTCATGTATCTTTCAATAGTTTGTGTATCTATTCAATAGTTTGTAATCTATACATACTTGCTTATAGATATTGTTATTTCAAAGTGACATTTTAAAATTCCGAACTTTTAAAAAATCTGTAATTTTAAACTTGTTTGTAAATGTCATCTTACGAATTTGTTCGTAAATTGGGGTGCCAATCAATTATTTCAACAATTTTGTAGCAAAATGATCCTGAATGGGTAAAAATCAATGAAAAAAATATCAGCAAATAACTTCAAAGATTGAAGTTCATAAGGTCCAATTCATAAGGTCCATTGTGCTTATAGTATTTAATTTCTGGGTACTAGTCTCATCTTCCTTTCAGACTGAGATTAAAATATTTTGTAAAATGTTGTGTAAATGTACTTATTATTTATTTTGATATTGTGATTTTTAGGGTTCCGTACTTAAAAAGTAAACACAGAACCATTATAAGATCACTCCTGTGTCTGTCTGTCCGTCTGTCACAGCCCTTTTACTCGTAAACTATGGAACTTGGAAAGTTCAAATTGGGGGGAGTAATAAAGACTATTGACCCACATATTTAGAGGTTAATAAATATTCATAAATATATTTAGGAAAAATGTAGAGGGGCTAATTGAGTTACTTGAAAAAAAAAATCTTTTCTTTGTATATCGTGTGGGGTGTCTTGTGAAAGCTTTCGTAACGCTGAACTTAAAAATATATTTAATTTAATTTTAGGTATTATAGTTTCAAAGTTATGGTCGAAAATAGTGTAAAAATATGTCCCCCCCCCCCCCATCTAATTCAATTCCGAATCTACTGAAACTAAAATTATGAAAAAATTAGAGGTAGTAGACGTTAATTTAAACCTTGCAGGAAAGTTATAGCGATTACTCTAGGTCACATATTTTTTGAGAAAATCGCATTTTTCCGTTACACGCAAATTTCTATTTACGGGCATTTAGCAAAAGTGTTGAGCAGCGCTGGAGGTACCTACCATAGCAGAAGTATAAAAGCATTGTTGATCACGAATTTCATAAAAAATCGTCCGTAATTAGCTGAGATATTAACCCTTAAAGACACGGACGGTTTGGACATACATAATGACATGGATGGCGTACCCTATGCTCCATCGGCTTATAAAGCGTAGATAACAAATTTTAAGGATGTATTTGTGTAATGCAATGCCAAGTAGCAGTATAAAAGCAATAAACGTCAAATTGTTAAAAACAGACTAATTTAATGAGAATTAATCACATAAATACTATGGGTTAATATAAATACTAATAGTTACTATAATGTAAATTTACTTAACCATTGAATTTAATATAAAGTAAATTTAGTTAACTCTGTATGTTCTAAATTATGAATGAATGAAAATTTGACATTCCAAATCATTTTTCAGGCTTTTTTGTAAATACTTTAGATCTTTAGAAGAATTGTGCTTTTATGAAATAAATTTTAGAAAGGTTTTCGCCAGATAAAATTCATGAACTAAATCGGTATTTATAGGGGCTTCGTAGAATATTTACAACTGTGTACCCAAACCATTTCTTTAAAATATTGTTTTTAGTACTTTACCTAAATTTCGCAAAATGGTTGGGCCAACGTCGGCCCATCGTTGTCTCTCGTTAGCCATAGTAAGAAATGTCCGCTTTGCGGTACCACTAATCACTAATCACCCACTCGTGGACAGCCAACCTTTCGATATAGGAGCTGATTAGTCCACGAGGGGAAAACACATATCTACCAACTCGCGGAGACTCCAGTACTTGCCAACAAGCCCGGAAGCTCCAGCAGGCTGGAAGACCCTGCTTAATGAAAATTACATGATTATTACAGGTAATTCACAATGGGTTGTACTATTGAGCAAACCCGAGAAATTTTACAGTTATAGTTGATGATGAATAGTTAAATTTATGTTATAAAATAAAGTTAATATAGGTACTTAATTACATCTCATTATTTAGTAATTTAACATTTAAAAAGGCGCTTTGCTGTACCATTGGTCAACGAGCCATTTGCCAAAAAAAAAAAAAAGCCCAACAGTGTTCCAAGAATTAGCTGTTCAGCATTGCTATAATTTAGAGTGATCGCCATCGCTCTACCAACTATTTACCACTTACTTCCCTACCATTTCCCAATGGTTTCCACAAACTGCCAACGACGGACCAATTAGCTGTGCTACTTGCGTATACAGGGAGTTCCAAAATTCGACCGACAAATTAAGAGAGGTTATAGAAGGCATTCAGAAGTTGAAAAATTACCATAGAACATGGGATCGCAAACGACGTATTTAGTCACAAATACAGGGTGTTTCGTCATAATTGAACTTGCATTGAAGGTAATAATTTTGAGATAAATCTAAACATTACAATGAAAATGCAACGATATGTACCTTATTTTGTGTGAAATGTGATAACATCACAAAAAGTTCTGGGAAAACAGGGTGCTCAAGCAATCGATGATGCCGTATGAACTGGCAATAGCAGTCTAAAATATGGAGAGTCAAGCGTATACTACTGGCGCGCATAATGGAAACTTTTACAACTTTTTTTGGTATTATCACATTTATAACAAAGGTAAGAATGTCTAGTAAAAGTTTTATTATAATGTACTTCAGTTTTTGGAAAGTTATTGCCGTCAACACAAATTGAATTGGGGCAGAACACCTTGTACTTGTGACTAAATGAGTGGTTTGCGATCCCATGTTCTATGGTAATTTTTAATTTTCTTGATGCCTTCTATCACCCCTCTTAACTTGTCGGTCGAATTTTGGGACACCCTGTATAATAAAAAAAATATTTAAACATAATGCCGCATATAAATACAGAAATTTTTCAGAACTGAAAATTTCCTATATCAACCCCTGTCTGAAATCTGAAGAGTTATAATTAAGAAAAGAAAATATCTATTTAAAAAAAGGTATTTTTTCTACAAAGAACAACCTTTTGTAACTTGATATTGTGATCATGAATTTTTGTACCGCCCCTTAACCCCTTGAGGGGCAAGCACTTACGTTTGTGAAATGCTGAATTCTCACCGGAATCTTTGAAAAATTCCATTTCAAAATATGTAAAAGCAATTTTACGGCTTTTTTCCACCAAAGTTAGAAAAGTAAAATTTAATAAAATTTTTCTGGTGTAAAACTTCATTAATCGTAGGTGGTATATAATATATACCGGTGCCCCTCAAAGGGTTTTAATGTGTTAAATGAGTTTTATAACAATTTTTTATGGCACTTTAAAGTACCGTTGGGGCAGAAAGAGCTAGAATTTTCTCCAGACGGTTTCAGAAGATTGCTGCACTCTTCTTGTTCTTCAATCAAGAAATATGGCGCCTGATCTGCATTAAAACATTGCTTACATAAAAAAAAAAAAGATTCATTATCATATTTTTTAAACATTATAATTGCCTTTATGTCAAAAGAGTGCTTTTAAACATCAAAAGGGCGCCTTTAAGAATCTAAAAAGTGCCCTCAACCTTCTCTCTGCGTAATTGTTTTATCAAAATAGCTTCAAAAATTGTGCATGTATTTCCTTCGCGACGAGCGTCTTTTAAGAATTTTTATTCTTTTGTCACTGGTTCTTCAAAACAAAAATTTTCGTCTGATTTAATCGGGAAAATGCTCCGATTAGATAAGGCAAAATTTACAATAAAAAGTAACTGGTGGGAATGATGAAGGAGGGTTAATTAAACGGAAAAAATGCATCCCCGATGAAATCTTGGGTTGCGCAAATTTTGCTAAATTTACGTTGCCCGAGAAACTCTCGGGTTGCGCAGGGAGAGGGTTAACCCTTCACTGAACGATTTTTTTTTTATTTTTATGAAAAAAATTATTTGAAATCTATATATCGGTCTAATAATGGAAAAAAATAGTAAAAAATTTTTAATTTAAAATTTTCAGTTAAAATTTGATATTTTATACCCTATGTACACAATTAGGGTTTTAAAATATTGTATTGCTATATTTTACAACTAAATGAGCTTAAATTAATTAAAATTTTATCTGATTAACACTCTGCAACTGTTTTTGTATTAATATTTTTAAGTATTCAGTAAAAATAATGAAACTAAATTTTACCTTAATAGCAGCTTGATCAAATTTTTTTTTTGTTTCCGAAGAACAAATTCTAATTTTTTATCAAATGCAGCCATCTGACATGGACAAAATAAGTGTTATTCCATTCTTTGGACTTTTCTTGACCAGGAATAGAGATCATATTGGCCAAATTCATGGCACATAATAAGAATTACAGTGTTTTTAGGTATGTGCCAGGTGTGGCACGTCGTGCAGTGAAGGGTTAAGATAAAAAAAATGTCTCTTTTTCCTACCAACAATACCCTGCTCTTTTTTAAACCTGTTAGAAACCCGGAAGGGTTAAATTATTATAATTTATGTTTGAAAATATTTTTCCCATTTAAACAACTGAATGAAATATTTTAACATTATGATAAAACTCACTTTATCTTAATTATTTATTATTATGTAATAACGCTTTTCAGGGAAAGTTCATTTAAATTTTAGTGAAATATTCATATATTCCTTTGAAATAATAAGAATTTCTCCAAGATTAAAAAAAAAAAAAATCACTGCAATTTATGTAAGAGTTAAAAAACTCTCAGGTCATAATTTATTAAAAGAACCTTCTTATCACCACGAAGTTATCAGTTAAAATATTACGTAAAAAGTAGAAATCGTGACAAAACTCAATAAAAGCAAAGAAGAATAAAATTCTTTTCTGACACACCTCATTATATCACACACCTACTAGTTTAAATTTAAGAAATGATCTCAAAGAACTCTTCCTGTTTTATTTCCAGCACATAAAAGTTTAAAAGCTTGTTTTATTTTTCATGAAAAGAGCAACAAGTAAACGAAATTATTACTTGCAATGAAAATTTTTCAATTAAAAAAATAATAGGTAAAAAAAAAAAAAAAAAAAATCGGATTCAATGGCATACACTGAAAAAAAAATCGAATTCAATGGCATACACTGAAAAAAAAATCGGATTCAATGGCATACACTGAAAAAAAAAATTAATAATATTTAAAGTTACAAGGTTGTTAATTTCGCTTCAACTCTCAACAAAAAATAGTTTACTTAATAATAATTTGACGATCTGAGTTTTTTTTAGGTGCGTTCGTAATTATATAAATACGTAGGACCTATAGTCGTCGACTGGTCCGTCTGTCTGTCTGCGCGTCTGTCCGCACATAACAGCGCAAAAACTACCCAACCGAATGATTTGAAATTTAATATCTATAATCGTTGCACAATTTTGCAAAGTCATTTCAAATTCTATGAAAATCTAATGAAAACGCAAAACGATATTAATTAAAAATTTCTTCATTCTAGTAAATCCTATCATACGTAATTAATTCAATGATATCCCATGATAATTAATGGTTCTAGGTTGCCATGGTGATTACGTCTTATTTAAGATGAACTCCTATTATTTCCGTATTAATGAATTTAATATATAGAATCGTAATAAATTTTGTATTCATGCATTTTTGCATAAGAGTACAACAGTTATTGCACCAAGATCTGGATATTTATTAAACTAGTTACAGTACGAACGCACCTCATTTTCCACGTTTGGCGTACAATTTTTGATTTTTTCTTTATTTATTTACAAAAATTGAGTACATTTATGGTCCGTCCAAATGATTTAATTTTATCATTCCTAATTGCAAATTTGGTGCACAAATTACGTTGACACAATTTATAATTGAAAATATGTGAAATAGCAAGGTACAGAATTACGAAATTTCCTAAATATTTTTAAACGAAAATATTTGTCTTTGCAATATCTTTTTTATTGATGATGAGTAGAAACAATTAGCTAAATTCTGTCTAACATTCATCTGTTAATTTTCCCTTATCAAATATTGTTAAAGATACTGAATATGTTATAAATTAAATTTATGTAATATACTCGAAAACTGTAAAAGTGGGTAGGGTTAAAATTATACACATTAGTACAATGTAATGCCGCATGATGAATATATTTAACGTTTATTCGAAAATATATGTAAAACATTAATAAAATGTTATAATTAAGGGTAAAATCCATAAAAGTGTAACACTTAATAGCTAATACCAAGCATAGGCGCCGACAGAACAAAATGCTAGAAAGATCAAATTTTTCAAATAGGTCGCCGCGTTTTTTAAATGGAGAATATAGATATGAAATAAACTAAAGTAAGAATTTTTTGTCAGACCCTTCCGTGCAAGATAATTTTTAAACATATGAGCATAAAAGCAATACAGAAATTTAACAATAGTAAATGTTAAAAAATAAGTTTCTATCAGTGTTTTTCAAAATTGATAATATGAATAGGGAATAGCCCAAAATGCTCGTCTTTTAGTAAGAAAAAATATTGGAATGAAATTCCAGTAATTTCACCATCCCCCTCCCTAGTTCATGAAAAATTTTAAGTATATAAATATAATAAAAAAGAAAAGTGCCCAGTTAAACTGATGGCATTGATATCACAGGCTATTCACACTAATTGTATATTATACTCTTATTTCAAAGAATAATGCCCCTCGAAAAATAAATTAAGGCGGGAAGATTAGCCCCCCCCCCTCCCTTTATACTTAACCAATGAACCTCCAAATCTAATCGGGGAAGCGCGTTATCAGAATAAATCGGGTTACCGATCTTGAAGAAAATCGGATAATTCTGCATGAAAAACCCATTTATCTAAATTAAGGGAGGACTAGCACCCCTTTCCCTTCTTTATACTTAACCAATGAAACTCCAAAACTAATCAGGGGAGCGCTTTATCAGAATGAACCTATACACAAAATTTGAAGCAAATTGGATATTTCTATCAAGAGTTATCGTGTTATGTACATACATACGTACGTACATACAGAACCTGCGAGCGATAGATAGCCTGTGAGCTAAAAAGCCATATAGAAATGTATCAAATAAAAAATATTAAAAATTCAAAAGTGAAGTTTTATCAGCCTTTTCAGACTTAAAAATTAAAATAGCATTTTTTCAGAGAGGCGGGGGTTGTAGAACAGAGCCTCCTTGAACCTCCCGTTTTAAATAAATTTTAAACATACGAATGGCAAAAGAACTAACAATTGTATTCCACGAGGATTAAATGACTTAGTTCAAAAATCGTTAGATATTTTTTTTCTCCTGGAGTGAAATTATTTTAAGTCACTTGAAAATAATAAATTTCACCATTTGTTAAAATCATCAGGGAAAAGTAAAATTTAGTTAAATAAATTTAAAAATCAAGGGGAATGGCATCGGCTCTTTCAGATCTGTAAATTCCACAAAAATTTATCAAATCTCATTCTCAAAGTTTGAACTTTAACCCTTTATGCTCTGACGGGGCTTATAAGTCCCATTAAAGAAAATGCAATATAAATTTGTTTAATTCATCTACTAATAAAAGTATATGGTACTTTTCATACAAAATAATTTGCTCAATCCTATTTAGAAAACACAGTGAAATAGTCGAAGCTGTACAATTTTTAGTGTGGCTATTTTCTCAACCATTTACATGGATTTAGCTTTTCTTCTATTAAAAAATGTTATACGTAAAATTTGCAACGACAAAACACTTCTGAGTTACAGATAGGATCACGATACATTTATTTACATTGTTCTTGTAAGAATTGTGAAGTTTCCATAACAGTATTGTTTGTTAATTAAGCAATGTTTCCTGTTAATATTTTACAAAAAAAAAAAAAAAAACTTCCGATTTATTAAATTAGTTTTATTTAAAAATCTACCTAAAAATCAAATTCTTACTATATAAGGTGTTTTGGATATCTTCAGATATTAACGAAGATAACTACACTGCAAATTCTCAAACACAAAAATAAACACATTTACAACACTCTTTGTCACCAAACAAATTAACAACACATTGGTGTGTTGTGAATTAGGAAACTTCATATCAAAATATTTTTTGTGTTGTGATTGTGTTGTTGCAAAAGTGTTGCTATCTAGAAATGTGCTCTTAATATGTTGCAAAAGTGTTACTATCTAAAAATGTGTTCTAAAAATAGTGTTGTTAATTGCGTTGAAATCGTGTTGTAAATAATGTTGATGAAAATATTTTCTTACAATAGTGTTGTGCTGCACAACACTTTGTCACCAAATTAACAACACATTGCAAACACCACACAATTTAGAACACTATAAAGCAACATATGTAAAACACTTTCAAAACTCTTTCTACATGGTGCCTTTAAAATAACACACACACGCACTTAAGACATACTATTTATTAAACATTTATAACACAATTTCAAAAATAAATATTTTGAAATGTTTTAAAAACACATTTTCTCCTCCTTCAATTTTTAACAACACTTTTTGCACAATCTTTTTATTTGGCACAACACATTCACAACACAATCGAAAATGATTTTAGTTAGAAGTGTTAATTATTATGTTCAGTTAGTGTTGCAAAAGTGTTTCGGCACATAAAGGGTTAAGACTCTCTTAATTTATACTTACCTTAGCATTTTAGCAAAAGCTTTGGAGAGTCGAACTTTTTGATCATCTAATGGCCTTAAAAACCTAAATTCACTGCTGACGTCGATTTCTAGTAAGGTTGGCTCGCCGCCAATTCCTCGAAGCGCACATGCCAATATCACATGCCTCTCTTCTGACCACTCCAACCTCAGGAGACCAGTGAAAGGACATCTAGAACCTTTGGGTCGATCACCACTCACCACTCGAACCGTGAGAGGCAGACTGGCCACAGAAAGAAGGTGAGAAAGACGAAAAACGTGGCTAACACTCCTTGTTTTCCTCCCAGCCACAGAAAAGAACTTTCCAGGAGTAGGAAAAGGTAGGAAAAGTAAATCTCCTTGTCTGTCAACCACCTTGGCGTAGCGCAAAGGTTTACAATTCTTCGAGGAGTACGTGGTGTCTTCATAAGCACCTAGGAACTGAAGAACTTCACCTGGCTTGATCTGAAAAGAAAAAACAAACATCAGAAATCTGTCTGTAATGTGTACATTAACAACACCCTTGACGATGTGCGTCACGTATATGTGATGTACAAGTCTTAATTTTTCCAACCAGTATTTCTGAAAATTAATTTTCACCTTAATTATACACAGAATTTCTGTGATTACATTAGTCAAACATTTCTATTTGGAAATACTGGTGCTAAAATATTAAAATATGTACTTGTGACGCTCGTTTCAAAGGAATTAATGGCAACAAGACCACCTTTGCCGTGTTTTTTGATGTGGCAAGTCTTCCGTCGCACTGCAAGAGAGAAGATTTCCTCCGAGGAGAGTCCCAGACATCTGTATCCCCTCCCCTTCCCTCTCTTTTGTTGATGACCATAGAGCCATTGGAAAAGAAAGTCCTTAAAAATAATGCATGACGTTTCGTCATAGAATTAGAAAATGTAATTTGATCGCATCTTAATACTGGGTGTCTCATAAATCTGGACGGATTTAAAAGAATCAACAAATTTTTGTACCTGAGTGAAGTTTGTACTGTAAGAGTAGAGTTCTCAAAGTGTAGGATTTTTTCTGATACAAGAAAAAAAATAATTCGAATTTTCATCAGGAGATGGCGCTGTATTCAAATTATCTATATATTTAAAACACAAAGCTGTTTTTTTAGCCATCTGCCTTGAGCTTTCTACTGAACCAACTTTACCCATTATTTTTTTTAATGAAAGCTGTTCATTTGTAAATGTGTCCGCACTATGTATTTTTGAAAATTTTTAATGAAATTTCTTCCAAAATGGTGACAATCGGATTGCTTCCATTGTTGCAGGTAAAAGAGAAATAACAGAGGGTATATCATTATTGATTACAGGTCTTGAAATTCATTTTTTCCTAGGAGGGGAGTCTCCCTACCAATATTTATAAATGGAGGGGAGTTGAGCTATTTGGAAGGGAGAAAAAAATCTTTAAAACCCAGTTTTATTTTAGGTGCTATTTAAAAAATTACATTAATACAGACATGTCAAAATACCACTGAAGCAATTTAACGCATCAACTCAGAATAATTATGCAAAATGTTTTATATTTAAAAAAGCTTTCAACCAAATGTCATGGATCCTTAACGATAGGGGGTTGTTAAATGAAATTCTGAATTCAGATTTTATATTCGATTTTAGGCACTGAATTCTCTTTCACAAGATAAACTTGTACAGACAGCACAAACGCAACATTTATAACTTTGGAAATTATTGGAAACGTATGGTTATTATCTTTTAAAATTTTTTCAGAAAACTTTGCAATATCTGACTTGCCTTCATTTTTAGCTACTTACATGGACAATGTATATTCGGTAATGGCATCATCAATATCCATTTCTAAACAAAATTGTTTTATTATATCCCTAATGGAATTTTAGTCAGAACTTGACTCCCTGATATTTTCTTTGATTGAAAAAGCTTCTGTGCATTCAATTTGCGTTTTTTCAGCGGCCCTTTCACTAAATTCGCGTTTACTCCGCGACCCTTTGACGAAATTCGTGTGTTTTTTCGCGATCCTTTGACGAAATTCGCGGGTTTTTTTTTTCACGATCCTTTGATGAAACTCGCGGTTTTTTTCTGAGATATTTTTATGAAATTCCCGTTTTTTCCAGATCTTTTGATGAAATTCGCGTTTTTTCGCAATCCTTTGACGAAATTCGTGTTTTCCCCCGATTCTTTGACGATATTTGCGTTTTTTTGCGATCCCATTATAAAATTCACGTTTTTTCGCGATCCTTTGGTGAAATTCGCGTTTTTTACAGCGGCCCTTTGACTAAATTCGCATTTTTTCCGCGATCCTTTGACGAAACTAGCATTTTTTGCATGAGTCTTTGCCGAAATTTGCGTTTTTTTGTGATCCTTTGATGAACTTTGCGATCTTTTGATGAATTTCGCATTCTTTTCCACGATCCTTTCAAGAAATTAGCGTTTTTTTGCGCGATCCTTTGACGAAACTCGCCTTTTGTCCGCGATCTTTTGATGAAATTAGCTCTTTTTCCCGATCCTTTGACAAAATTCATGTTTCTTTTAGCGATCATTTGACGAAATTCGCGTTTCTTCGCGATCCTTTGACGGAATTAGTGATTTTCCGAGATCCTTTGACGAAACGTGCGTTTTTTCGCGATGTTTTGTTTTAAAATGGCATTTTTCGCAATTCTTTGATGAAATTCGTGTTTGTTTCTTCCGCGATCATGTGACGAAATTCGATTTTTTCGAGATCCTATGACGAAATTCGCATTTTTTCCGTGATCCTTTGACGAAATTTGCGTTTTTTTCGATCCCATGATAAAATTCACGTTTTTTTCGCGATCCTTTGATTAAATTCGCGTTTTTTCAGCAGCCCTTTGACTAAACTCGCGTTTATTCAGCGATCCATTGCTGAAACTAGCGTTTTTTGAGCGAACCTTTGCCGAAATTTGTGTTTTTCCGCATTCGTTTGCGATGAAATTGCCGATTTTTTTTCTGCGAACGATTGACGAAATTGATTTTTTCAGCAATTCTTTGACGAAATTTCCGTTTTTTGTCAGCGGCTCTTTGACTGAATTCGCGTTTTTTTTTTCGAGATCCTTTGCTGAAACTTGCGTTTTTTTCGGCGATCCTTTGCCGAAATTTGCGCTTTTCGCGGTCTTTTGACGAAATTTGTGTTTTTTCGCAATCCTTTGACGAAATTCGCATTTTTTTCGCGATGCTTTGTTCGAATTCACGTTTTTCCGTGATTCGTTTCCGAAACTCTCGTTTTTACCACGATCCTTTCTCGAAATTTGCGTTTTTTCGCGATCATTTGACGAAATTCGTGTTTTTTTAGCGATCCTTTGACAGAATTCACGTTTTTTCCGCCTTCCTTGACGAAATTGCCTTTTTATTCGCGACCCTTTGACGAAATTTGCTTTTTTCCGCGATCACTTGCGACGAAATTGGCAATTTTTTCTTCGAACGATTGACGAAATTGATTTTTGTCAGCGATCATTTGTCGAAAATTGCGATATTTTTCTGTTATATTTTTTTTATGTCTGAATTTTCTAAGTGATGACCGATTTTTCATAATTTTCGGAACCAAATGCATTAATTTTTCGGAAAATGCGGAACAGAATGACCTCTGAATTCGCCAATCGGTCACTGAAAATAACGAGAAACGTGTCAATCAATCGCGGGGGAAAAAAAAAGTGAAATTTGTCTATCGATCGCGGAGGGGAAAAACCATGAATTTCAACAATCTTTCGCGGTAAAAAAACTCGCAAAATGTGTCAATCGATCGCGCGAAAATATCACGAAATTTGCAAGGCGTTCGCGGGAGTTGATTGTAGTTTCAAAATGTAAAATTTTCCAGAAAAGGGTGAAATTTTTTGGGCGGGAGCCTCCCGCCCACGATATTCTTTTGGGCGGGATTTCAAAATTTTGGGCGCGAATCCCGCCATCCCGCCCTCAAAATTCAAGCCCTGGATTATATCTTTATTAATGCCATTTTCTCATTACAATTGAAAATAATTAAAAAAAAAAAATACGAACAAATAATGACGCCATGCTTTAGAAAACATACTCCTTCCCCCCACCCACCCCCACACCCATAAATCTGTTGCAATCCGAGTCCAGTTACAAGAGTTGGAGTCGGAGAGACGGGCAGACAAGCCTTAACACTTTTCATCTATCTTGGAAACTGTTAAAGAAGAATTATTACCAAGATTGAAATAAATTATTATTATTATTAACGTCATATTATTTCAACATAGTTGAAAGTGTTTACGACTTCGATTTGTCTGTACATCTGTCCGAGCAACTCCTGTAAATAGACTCGGATTGCCGTGAAAATTTTGTATGTTATTGACGTTTACTATAGGACGATCACTATTGAAAAAGAAGTGTGTAGCTTTTATATTTTATTTACAGGCACAGTCAAAAGCATTCCGTTACATTGCGGTCAGTGAAAAAAAAATTTCAAGTGCACTTTCATGATGTTACACCTTTTCAAATATAATGAAATTGATATGCATTTAGGAAGTGCAGTAAAATATGCATTCTGTAGAATATGGGATGGAATGAGTTTATTATTCATTTACAGGGACACACAAAAGATTTCGGATACAGTACTGTATCCGAAGTACTGTATATTAGCAATAATTGCTGAAAGTGCATTTTCAGTTATGGTATAGGTTTTTAAGTTTAATTAAATTTTGCATACTACATGGTGTGTGTAAATGCTATGAATCATATACAGGACTACACAAAAGGATTCATAAGGATTACCGAGTATGAGCGCAAATTGCTTAAAGGTAGTTTTTGATTGAGTTACTGTTTTTCAAGTTGAACTATATTTAGTATACTAAGACATGTGTGTAGAATATAGATAAAATCATATATAAGGCTACGCAAAGAACTGGAGACATAGCCGCCTATCGATGGAAATTTCTGTAAGTGTGATTTCAGTAGTTTTAAGCGTGTTTTAGAATGAATTAAATTTGAGCTTACTATGTAGCGTGTAGAAAAAGGTAGTAGGTAAAATACAGGGTTGTACAGAAGTATTCAAGTATTATGTTTCCGGGTTTCCGTCTACTGGCAGAAATTACTGAATGTGAATTTCCAACCAATTATACCAAATTTTAGCATACTTTGTAGAATATATGCAAATCTAGAGATCAAATAAAGGGGTGTACTAAAGAACTGGAGTATTTTTCTAGCTATAAGCCGTAACTACTGAAATCTGTATTAGATGTAAATTTTCAACTGGGCGAAAAAATGTCCGGACCAGGATTCGAACCAGGGATCTCCTGGCTGAAGCCGCCAGTGCTCTGCCATCTGAGCTATCCCGGACGAATCTGGTGGAACTTTCTCACCCAGCTAACCTTAATAAGCCGCCAGTGCTCTGCCATCTGAGCTATCCCGGACGAATCTGGTGGAACTTTCTCACCCAGCTAACCTTAATGAGGATAATTAAGGTTAGCTGGGTGAGAAAATTCCACCAGATTCGTCCGGGATAGCTCAGATGGCAAAGCACTGGCGGCTTCAGCCAGGAAATCCCTGGTTCGAATCCTGGTCCGGACATTTTTTCGTCCAGTTGGAAATTTACATCGAATATGATTTATTTACCAATTAGAATAATTGTGTTAAAATTAATCTAGTACTGAAATCTGGTTTTCAAATGCGTTATGTCTTTTCTAAAAAGTTTCCTTAGTTATCTTATTCACTTTATTAAGCAGCGGAGTTTCAGAAAATATTCGAAAGAGTTTCATACTCTATTCTTGAATCATTATTTTTCTTTCTTGTTATTATAGTTCTATCAAAATGTCTATATAGCATGCAGCTGTTGTTTTTCTGAAAACAAAGCAAAGCTGGTGAATAACAAAGTTGAGCTCATTTAAATTTACTGTTTCCAAAATCACGTATAAATTTAAATAATCTAGATTAATCCAGATTACTTTTGATTATTAGACTTAAAGCTTTCAAACAAGAATTCCAATGGTTCCTTTTTTTCTCAAACGAATGCAAAATGAATAATGCAAAGCAGTTTGAAAAAAAATATGAAAAATGTAAATGCTTATCGCGCATTGATAAGTAGATTCAATATGGTACAGTACTGAACAATAGAATCACTTTCTTTTTAAAGTTAAAAGAAAAAGGAGAAATTTCTTGATTAGGTTCGCCATGGGGGATCCTTCAACTTATCTTTAGCAAAATATCTGAATTTGTTATTACCAGAGAATTTCCTTGTTATGAACGCATTCATTTATTCTGTTTGAGACCGGTGTTCGTGAAGAACTGGGTGGAGTTGCTATTCTCTTTGTCTTGGTGCACAGTAAAATATTGATTAATAATACGGAAGTAACGAAACATCACAAAAATAATAATAAAATATCTGAAAATGCCGACATTGTTAAAATATTTGTTGTAATAAACCGACTTTTTATTAAATGCTACTTAATAAATTCAAAAAATGCAAAGTTTGTTTTTACAAAAACAGCTATCCTAATGGTAATTTTGTAATTTTGCAAAACAGGATCGTAAAACTGATTTTAAGTTCATTTTATTATAATTTTTTCATAGGCCAAAATGCCGGTGAAACTGCAACAGTGAAACATTTCCAGACTAAAAAGTAGAAAATAAATTATAAATAAAAAATGAAGAGTGTAATAGTTTAAAAAAAAAAAAAGCTTTTATCAATTAATAGTTTAATATTAATTAATTTAGGATTAAACGTTGAGAAATCAATATAGAAGTCCTAAAGCGATTGTTAAATAACGTTTCAATTTTTTCCCCTATTGTCCTATCTTAAAAAAGAAACAGAGCAAAAATTATATGTACGAGGTTGTATCAATAAGTTTTTACCCTCACATAGAAATAATCGAGCGAAATTTATGAAATTGCTTGTATTAGTCCTTTTCTATATAGCCACCGTGCACAGTAATACATTTCTGCAAACGGTATTTCAAAGAGAGGGGAAGGATGTATTCCAGGAGGCGCGATAGTAGACATAAAGGGGGCATTTTTCTAACTTTTACCGACCCCCACATGTGACATATTGTTGGAAAGGCCTGTGACCACTTATTCATGCTATGCACCTTCCGAGCCCCGAGCTCCAAATTTGCATGAATGATGTCCTCAAAATTTAGAAAAGTGCCCCGCAGAGGGCAAATTTGGGGGGAGGGGCTCAGGAGGCGCATAGCATGAATAAGTGGTCACAGGTCTTTCCAAAAATATGCCACATGTTGGGGTCGGTAAAAGTTTAAAAAAATGCCCCACTTTGGGTCTACTATCACGCCTCCTGGAATACATCCTCCCCCCTGTCTTTGAAATACCGGTTGCACAAATGTGTTACTGTGCACACTGACTATATAGAAAAGGACTCATAAAATGTAGCAATTTCATCAATTTTATTCAATTATTTCTATGTGAGGGCAAAAACTTATTGATACACCCTCGTATATATAATTTATAATAAATTCACTTGCTTACGCTTTTTATCAAGCGTAAAAAATGCCGTGAAATTTTTCATAATCGAGTTCGGTGCCCATCCCAAATTAATGTATTTTAACGACAAATTTTTGGATAAAAACACTAATTGTAGTCCAAAAATTAGAGGTGATTTTCAGGAGGAGCGTTGAATGCTTATAAAATAGTGTTTTTAAAAATAATTTTATATGTACAGTCGTGGAAAAAAAAGTAAACACCCCTACTAACTCCCCAACAAATTATCGTAGACGAAAGTTACTGGTACCGAACGATTGGTAATAAAGTCTACTTTTAAATGATGTATATAAAATGTGCTTAGGGGGCCATCTACATATTAAAACGAATCCAAACTTCATTTTTTTCAATGGCAATACGCAATTTTAACGAGATATTTCAAATCTTCGGTTCAAACTATGCCTAGACACTAAATTTCAAGTCATTTGAATGATAAGTTTTTGAATTATAAACATTCAAAATTTAGTGCTTCTAATGTTAAATTGCATTTTCATCTTTTTATTTATATCTCCTGAAATTATGCTCCTAATGGGCTAATTTTTTGTCTAGCAATAATACTAATATACCCACACAAAAATAGGATGAATTTGCAATTTTTATAATTTTATGTTATGAATTATGAAATTAATATTCGAAAAAATTATGAATTGCAACCTACAATTTTTTTGATGGATTTAGATTTATTAAGTCCTGCTTTATGGAAATCCTAAATTTCACTCTTTTCTTCCAAGTTGTTTTCAAATTATGCTTAAAAAACGTCAAAATGATGGTTCAAGGGGCCGTCTATGATGGAAGTGGGTAGATAGTTTGAAATTTCCTCTGGTATCCTCTAATCTAACAGGCTTCATTGATTGCTTGAGTGGCGCTGAAGGTGTCTTGATCAAGAATGTGGCTCTCTCGGTTAACAATCGAGTACGGAACTTCAATTTGGATACAGCCCTTAAAATACGCTCGTTTTAAAATAATTAATTTCTCGGAAACTTATGGTAAGAATTGCATACAAATTTGTTTTTAGGCTAATTGAAGGGTGTAGAGTTCATTTATGCTGTCAGATTTGTGTACTGCTATTGAGTAAAACAAAGTTATGATTCGTTTTAATATGTAGATGGACTCATAAGCAAATTTTATATACATCATTTAAAAGTAGACTTTATTTCTAATCATTCGGTACCAGTAACTTTCTTCTACGATAATTTGTTGAGGAGTTAGTAGGGGGTGTTTACTTTTTTTTTCCACGACTGTACTTTTATTATATTATTTACTTTTATATTCATCCAATGTGTCTTTAGAGAGGTCTGCACGGGCCCGACCCGATATAAAAATTTAAACGAAGCAGGTAAAATTCAACCATTTTCAATGGATTAGACTTTCGGAGAATAAGTTTAAATATGCAGCACGAGCCGATGCTAGTTTGACAACATGGATACAGAAATGCAACATGTCCAGCGTAGAGTGGTCATCCGGCAGTTACATCTCGTCTGAGAAGGCTTATTTTTTTCAGCTGACTCGGACTGAGCCGGAATCAAACGTACGGTTTTTTTTTTTTTCTACATAGTCCAGACGGGTTAGAACTGAACCTAATTGTTTCCAGGACGTATCAGGCAGGCAAAAACAGTAAAAATATGTTATGTTTTGTAAAAGTAGTTATAGCGATAATGAACTTTTGTTAATTGAATCATTGGAACTATATACCTTAATAAATTACAGAGAAATATTTCCAAAACTCTACTTTTTATCGGAATTTTTTGAATAATCGAAAAATCCGAATTTTTTCTAGAAATTGAGTCGGGACGGATTTGATTTAATTGATTTTTTCACGAACCGGTCCGGCTTTCACTGATTTTTGCACGAGCCGAATCGTGAATTGCTACAATACAAACGGGCCGGGCCCGCTCCCAACTTTTAGTTTTTAAAACGGGCGGGCCAAGACCGGACCTAAAAATTCCGGCCCGTACAGACCACTATAATCTTACAGTTTTTACAATCTCCTTTAGGCTGCACCTTCGAGTCGTTGACTTGCCTTGACATTGGGCCAATGCAATGCATCTCATGCGGAAGCTATTTTTATTGGGGTGAAGCTGTCATCTTCGAACCTGTAACCGTTAAGTATGTCGAAATCGTCCAAAATAGTTTCTAAAACCATCCGACATGTTAAGGATTTTTTTTTTTTTTTTTTTTTTACTAAAAGTGCTATTGAAAGAAATGAATGGAAAAGTGTTTTTTATCTGTCAAAAGACAGAAATTTCAATGAAAGATTTCATTTTTCAACCGTGCAAAACATGACAAACAGTATCTTTTGTAAAATATATTTATTTATACTTTAGTTATATAAGGAATTGAAATTGCTAAATAAAAACAAAAACAAATTATATATTGACACTTTCTTTCTAGAAACCCATATACGAAGTGGCGATAAAGCACTGGAGTTTAATTTAGTTTTATTCTAAGTAATCACAAAGAATAAGTTGTATATACAGTAAAACCTCTCCAAAGCGACCACGTTCCGTCCCAGTAAAAATTGGTCGCTCTGAGAGGTGGTCTCTTAATGGAGGTCACGTTTAAAACTAGATTTTAATTGTTGAAAAAGGTAACAATTAATGTTACTAAAATTTATTTCTCATATTAGGAAAAATATGAAAATTTAAGTATCAAAACAAAAGTTAATTACATAAGTTAATTACTGCAGAGTTTAAAAAATGAATACATTGACGATTGCTTTGATTTTACGGTTTTATCTTTTATAACTTTTATTTCCAAGTCCTTTCAAAGTTCAGTAAATAAATACTTTTTTTTTTTGAACGGGAACAAATAAGGACGATTTCATTAATTTATCTACTATTTCTTTGAGAGTTTCCTGACAGAATAGGGTAGGGGAGTTTATTGACCGTCATTCTTAATTTGTCATCAGAGTTAAATTCATTGCCTAAAAAGGCACAAAGAGAGTTAAGCACTTAAAAGTTGCCAGAATTAAAAAAATTCTAAACTCAGTTTAGAAGTTTGATGAATAATGCGCTCTCTGGAATTATTTTTCTTATAAAAGTTTCTTCAAGCAACCAGGAAAAAACGGAATTTGTTTAATTAAAAAAAAATTGGGTGGGAGTTCATGGAGGGAGTTCAACTGAGATGGTCTCTGAATGGAGGTAAAATTAGTATTGAACCTATGGGAATACATTTCGTTCCATGAAAAAATGGACGTTCAGGGAAGTGGTCGCACAGGGAGGTTTCACTGTAGTTTTGTAAATAGCAGTTAGTGTTTTCAATAAACATTATAATTAAAATTATACATTGGATCCCTTCATCGGCTATCTAGACATCACAATAATTTTATGGGATTTTATTCAAATTTGAAAACTGATTCTTATACGCACCTTGACTTTGGAATACTTGATGTTTCCTTTGGCATCCATGTCTTCTCTGTATCCTTGAGCCTGTTCCCTGGTCAGAAAGTAAGGCACTTGAGCGCTGGCCACTTCGGAGACGCTGCTGAAGTAGCCCGCCGTGTGGCCATCATCTGTGATTATTGCGAACCACCCTATGAAATGGAAAAATAGCTATGCAATGAAGGCTACTTTAATAGCGAAATTTCAAACAAATAAAAGATAACAACTCTATAAAACTATATGAATATTACTGGAATACATCAAACTAAATTAATATTTACTTTAAATCATAAAACACTTTTAACAAGGCAAAAAAGTACCTTTATTTAATCATATTAGATCATTATGTTTCATTGCTCCGACGGCAACATTCTCAATAATAAATAGAATACTAATATTTTCGCAAAAATTATTTTAATTTTTAATTTAATTTTCTTAAAAATTAAAATAATAAATTATGTACAATTAAAAATTAAAATAATTTTTGCGAAAATATTTGTATTATATGTAATATTGATAATGTTGCCGTCGGAGGAATGAAACATATGTCTAATATGAATAAATAAAGGTACTTTTTTGCCTTGTTAAAAGTGTTTTATGATTTAAAGTAAATATTAATTTAGTTTGATAACAACTCTATTTACGGGGATACTCGATGCGAAATTATTATGAGAAAAATATTACAAAAAAAAAAAAAAAAAAAAAAAAAAATGAAAAAGAAAAGAAAAGAAATTCAAGTGTGCAACATGGAGATTAGAATCCAATCCGATTTAACTCTCACCGAATCCGTGTTGCAAGTAGAGTGTGTCTCGATATTGACTTTATTACAGGTGCATTTATTTAACTTGCAATTATGTTTGTATGTGGCAGTCGAGTCTAGTGACTCATTTTTCACCCATTTCCAGTTAACATAGAAGTTTGAAATTTGGAATATATGAATTCCTGAGGGCAATACAGGGATTGGAAATTGATTTTTAAAAATTGTGGGGCACTAAGGAAGGTAATTTACTTAATGATTACTCAATTATAGTTTGATTTCTTTTGGAGAAATCAGTATCAACATCAACAATGAGTATTTGTTGAAAAGGTTACCACAATAGGGACAAATTTTGCGACAAAAATAAGTTGACATATATGAATCCAACTTGAAGATAGCTGGCTAATTGGGCGAAATTATCTTGTCTTTCATAATCGAGCTCACCGCAGTTTAATTTAACTCCACGCATTTAAGGTTTTTTTCAAGACTTTCCTATAATTTAGTGCATTTAATATATATATACTATATGTTTCCTACATATTTGGGAATTTTAATGAAAGCATGTTCTTAAAAAAATTATATTTATCTTTAATTTTTAATTAATTTAAAATTTTTAACTGTGGTTCACGGATAACCGATTTTTTACATGTAAATACGAAATGATATTTCATATGAAAATAACAGCATTTTAAAAAAAGAATAAGTACATACTTATTCAGTTTACTGAATAAAAAATAAACCTTTTTTTTTAAAGGCATTAAAATTGAGTTAATTAAATGGAGGGTATCTGGAAATATCAATCTACACACATGAATAACGGTATGAAGGATAATTTCACGAATTTTGCCTGTAAATAACACCTAAAGATATTTTACCCCAGAAATCTTTCTAGCGCATCTACAAATTACACGAATCTTATATTTTTAGAAAAATTTGCGTCATTTCTTTATAAAAGTCCTCCCAGAAGGAATTCTGTCCCTGCCAATATGACAGAAAATAGCTTTGGCTAAAACGTACGTATATGTTAGGCAGCTATAAGACATTAGGAATAAAATTCCATCCCGTTTCCTTTAACATAAAACATTTTAACGGTGATTTACATATTACAACTTCTGCATGCCTTGGCGATACGACGGCGATGTGTTGATATTTTTTCTTCGGTTGCTTTTTTTCTCCCTACCAATATGTAAACGAAGATTCTCTCCCCCACCCCGCCCGCCTGCTATTAAACAAATCAAATCAGACGATTTAACTTGAAAAAGAAATAAAATTCTTAAATTATTATTTTTATTATTATTTCCTTTTTTTAACAGTTAAATTAATTTTTTAACATTAGCATAATTATTTCGAACGACAAAATTCAAATGAAAATAAAAGTTGAATGTACCCTGCAATGCAATATAATAAACCAATGACCTCACCCCCTCCACCACGCCCCGCCTCTCATTAAACAAATCAAATTAGGCGATATAACTTGAAAAGAAGTAAAATTCTTAAATTATTATTGTTATTATTATTTACTTTTTTTAAACAGTTAAACTTTATTTTATTTTCTTAACTTTAGCAGAATTATTTCAAACGACATAATTCAAATGAAAATAAAAGTTGAATGTACCTTGCAATGCAATATAATGAACCAATGACCCCCCCCTCCCCAACGCCCCGCCTGCCATTAAACAAATCAAATCAGACGATCTAACTTCAAAAAGAAATATTATTCTTAAAGTATTATTCTTATTATTCTTATTTACTTTTTTAAAAGAATTAAATTTTACTTTATTTTCTTAACATTAGCAGAATTATTTTGAACAACAGAATTCAAATGAAAATAAAAGTTGAATGTACCTTACAATGCAAAATAATGAACCAAGAACCCCCCCCCCCCCCCCCCCCCACACACACACATACGCCCTGCCTCCCATTAAACAAATCAAATCAGACGATGTAACTTGAAAAAGAAATAAATTTCTTAATTATTATTATTATTTACTTTTCAATACAATATAATGAACCAGTGACCTCCCTTCCCGCCCGCCTCCCATTAAACAAATCAAATCAGAGGATCTAACTTGAAAAGGAAATAAAATTTTTAATTATTATCCTTATTTACTTTTTAAAAACAGTTAAATTTTGCTTTATTTCCTTAACATTAGCAGAATTATTTCGAACGACAGAATTCAAATGAAAATAAAAGTCGAATGCACCTTGCAATACAATATAATGAACCAATGACTTAACTTTTTTAAAAACATTTAAATTTTACTTTATTTTCTTGACATTAGCAGAATTATTTCGGACGACGGAATTCAAATGAAAATAAAAGTTGAATGTACCATGAAATACAATATAAGGAACCATAAAAAATTTCTCCTGTCATTTATTTTAACAGAGTAAGTAATCAAAAATGAACTTAAAACTTGAAGTTAATCAATAAATTAAAAGTGTCAGTTGGTAAAATATTTTTTTACGAACCATAACAATGTAACAATATGTAATAACTTTCTTAGTTGAAAAAAAAATAGTAATAACAATTAATCTTTTCATCTTTTGCTTTCTAAAAAAAAAACTTCTTTAAACTTTTCTATTTTTATAACATGATGGATGGAAACCTGAGAGAGAGCGAAAGTCCGGAAAAGAGAAAAGGAATGTTCGAACCTGTACCGCTGAAGGGGGTGGACGAACTTCTATGATCACAGGGTCAGTGTCGTATTATAGAGTCAACATGTGACCTGAGGCCTGCAGAGCTGCGAAAGCAACAATTAAAAAAAGAAAATTCTGGCCCAGATGATGAAGATCGGAACGTAGGTCACAAACGAACAATGAGAGGGAGTGCAACTATTTCATGGTTCTTTAAAAAGATTTCATGTGTTAAGATGAAATCTTCTAAAGAAATTTTTGTTTTCGATATAAAGAATAATATGTTTCCACCTGGTGGGATATTTTTATTTCAATTTTGTCGCATTTCTTCATACAAGTTTAAAACATTATAATTATTTGAGTAATGCAATGCTAAAGTAGCTAAATTAAACCCTCACACTGACAAATTACGTTAATTCTGTTAATACGTTCACTAAGCTCCAAGTTTCACTGCAATATAAGCATTGTTTAAAGTAATAAAATTCTATTGATTTAATAAATTTGTAATACACTGAAAAATGAATAATAGACTCAAGAATTACATTCATATTCATAAGTAAGTAAAGAATAATTTTTTTAGCATTTAAAACAAAATACACAGAAAACATTACAATTTTGTCCTTTTGCAAGAGTGTCAAATGGTTTTAAGAAATGTTGTGAGGGAAAAAAAGTGTAAGAAATGCTTTTGTATCTTCATTATTACGACTAGTCTTTAACCCGGGAGAACTCGCTACATGAGATTTTCTCTCACCGTCGTACTTCTTTTAAGACTCTTATTTAAACCATTTTATATTTTAATTAAAATTTAAAAATGTTATTTCAATTATTTTACCTATTTGTGAGTAAAAGTACTAAGCCAAGCAAAAAAAAAAAAAAAAAAAAAAAAAAAAAAAATGATATTAAGCGAATGTAAAGTAAAAGAAAAGCAATTGGGCACCGTGAGAGAAATTCTCACTAGCGAGTTCTCCCGGGTTAATAATGTTGTTAAGATATAATTAAAAAACAAATCTTAAAAAGTTTTTTAAACGTGTTATAAACAGGTTAATTTTTATGGGGTATCGTCCGGACGGTAAAATTGGGTTACCCGACTCGATGTAGGACTCTAGGAGTAGGGGAGACTGGGGATGAAAGGGACGCTCAAAATTTCAGGAAGAAAATAAAATGTACAAAGTTTCAACTTTGGCTCAATCGATGACGATACTTGTTCTGTCTAAATAATCCTTATAACTAACATCAGCAATTGTAGCGTTGTAGGTGAAGAAAGCAAAACCTATTTTTGATATAAGAAAGTAAATTTTGATGTTGCGTTTCTTTTTTTCTCTAAAAAAGTAATATTGTGCTTAGCATTATAATATTTATGTTATTTAGCACCGTAAAGTATGCACTTTGTGTGAATATCAGTATATTTTATTAGCTAAAATACTGTCATGCATGAATACATTTTTAATTTCGATAGGTGGCTATGGGGTTGAAAGGGACAGAAGCTGAGGGGTTAGCTTCATATTTGCTCCAAAGCATCTAATATCAACTATGGTTATATACTGTGCATATGAGTATTCAATTGCTTTGAACTCTCCAAGTATGTCGCTATCTTGGCAAACAAAGAAGCAAGCTGGAATTGATTGGTTCCAAAATTTTATGCAACGAAATTCATTACTTTCTCTTCAGAAACCTATAGCCATTAGTTTAACAAGAAATACAACTTTCAACAAAGCTAATGCTGATATTTTTTTTAAACCTTCAGTTAGTTATGGATCACTATAAATTTACACAGAAGATAATATATAACTCTGATAAAACAGGCTTAATAACAGAGCAGAAACCACCTAATATAGTAGCAAAACGTAGTAAAAACCAATTTTCTCACGTAACATCAGCTGAACGTGGTAAAATTGTCATACTTTTATGTTTTTTTTCTGCATCAGGTAACTCTGTTCAACAGCATTCGTTTCCCAAGAAAGATTTTCAATGGGTTCTTGCTTGGAGGTGCCCCATCCCAAAAAGTTGGACTTGCTCATCAGAGTTGGTCAATGACCGCAGAAGTTTTTTAAAGCAATTGTGCATTAGCTAAATATTCCAGTTGTACCAAAACTGATCTTTCGCTCCTCTTATTTGATAATTATGAAAGCAATATAAATATTAAGACAATAAAATTCGCGAAAGATAATGGAATAAGTATGGTGATATTCCTGTCGCACTGTAGCCACAAACTCCAGAAAAGCATTCGTAATGAATTCAAAGTACATTTTTTCAGGAAAAAAAAAACAAAAAACAAACAAACAAACAAAAAAACAAAAACAGAATGAAAACATTTTGTATTTACTGATACTATTGACATGAATGAATTGGATATTAATGATATTGTGGTGAAGTTATCTAAACCCTTAACTGGTGGTGAGACAGCTAGAGGTAATTCTTTCTTATAATTTTTGACTGATTTAAAGTTGTTTTGTGTCAAGTAGGCCTAAACGAGTTATTTTTCTTGCCTTTTTTTTATCATATGTTGCAATATATTTTATTTTTATTTGTGCATAATTATCTTTTATTTTTGAATAATGTAATCGCAAATAAAAAAATAAATAAATCATAAAACTGTTTTATTTATGTGTGTCTCTTTCAATACCGCACAGTGTCCGTTTCATCACCTACAATGGGGTTAAAAGGGACATTTCTCCCAATTTATAAAAAAGTGTATATATTTTAGATTACTGTACTTGAGGATAAGAGGTTTTAGTAGTATCAAAGCAAAGGTTTTAGACGAGAATTAGACGCAAATTTGAACGTGATATCTTTTAATGCGATTATTTTATAAGGTTATAAAGACAAAATGTCCCATTCATCCCCCATCTCCCCTACTACCTACATTTACATTAAGATTAGAGTTTCACCACTAGCACTTGTCGAGCGTTTCTCCTGTGTTTCTGGCGTTTTTAAGTGCGTTCGTAACTGAACAGCTGAGTGAATGAGCATGTTATGCTACATTTTAAAAAAAAAAAAACTTATCTTTTGGATGAAAGCGTTATGAGGTATCCTATCACATGGTGAAGCTAAAATACTAAGATTCTATTTAGTCTTGAAGATTTAAGACATTATTCATTAATATTTAATATTTTAATATTTAATAATGTCAATGATATTACTAATTTTTAACATTTGAAAATTAAATATGAATAAGTTTTTTTGAGAGAGTTTAGTACCATACCTGTTAATACATATGGTATCAAAAAGAAAATAAATCATTAAAATTTACAGCAAAAACTTTCACTTTAAATTTCTTCAAATGTAATTTTTGTTGCTTAGCATGTTCTTCCACTTAGCTCTTCAATTATATAAGTACGTAGCACCTACAGTCGTCGTCTGATCCGTCCGTCTGTCGGCATATAACAACACAAATACAACCCAACCGAATGGTTTGAAATTTAATATATGTAATCGTTGTAGAATTTTGTGGGGTCATTTCAAATTTTACGAAAATCGGATAAAAACTTAAAAAGATATTAATAAAAAATTTCTTCATTCTATTAAACCCTATTATACGTAATTAATTCAATGATAATCCATGATAGGTAATGATTTTAGGTTTCCAGGGTGATGAAGTCCTATTGAAGATGGAGTCCTATTATTTCCGTATTACTGAATTTATCATACATAATCGTAATAGATTTTGCATTCATGCATTTTTGCATAAGAGGGCAACAGCTATTGCACCAAGATCTGAATATTTATAAAACAATCTACAGTACGAACGCACCTCATTTGCCACGTTTGACGTACAATTTCATACTTGTTTTTGTACTCTCATAGCTAATTGAAGAGCTAAGTGGAAGAACATGTTAAGTAACAAAAATGACGTTTGAAGAAATTTGAAGTGAAAGTTTTTGCTGTAAATTTTAATGATTTATTTTCTATTTGATACCATGTGTTTATAATATTAACAGGTATGGTACTAAACTCTCTGAGAAAAACTTATTCATATTTAATTTTCAAATATTAAAAATTATTAATATTATTGACATTATTAAATATTAAATATTAATGAATAATGTCTTAAATATTCAAGACTAAATGGAATTTTAGTATTTTAGCTTCACTGTGTGATAGGATACCTCATAATGCTTTCACATCCAAAAGATAAATAATTTTTTAGAAAATGTAGCATTACATGTTCAATTGTTTATCCACTCAGCTCTTCAATTATTTTTGATATTTTCACATCTATTATATTGCTATCCCTTTATTATTAAATAATCATAGTCTTCTTGTTGTTAATTTTAGTATTTTTATTGTCCTTGATGTTACAATTTCTTCTGTGTCGGAAGACTTCTGTACTCTTCTTTCTTTCCAACTTATTTTCTTTTCTTTTATTAAAAACTTATTGAAATCGAAAATAAATGCACTTATCTATGAACAATCAATCTGAGTATTTGACTTCGTGCAAAATATTTTAGGTTATTTTAAATTACAGTAGATTTTAATAAAAAAATCAAATCTATTCATTTCTAAGTTTATTAATGCTATTATTATTATTATTATTATTACATAAAACGCATTGCACTATCACCAGTAAAATATTTTTTTAATATTTAGCATTCTTTTAAAAATTAAAAAAAATAATAACAAATGTATTTATTCGTTTATTTCTTTGATAGTTGGAATAATAATATTTAGATGGGCGAAGAATCAGTCATCTTCATCTTTAATATACTGCTCTGATACAATCACTTCACATCATGTTGTATGCAGACCAGAGGAAAACAGCATGAGAGAAAAAACAACACTGAATAAGATGGATTACTCAACCTTTTGATATGATTATATCTTCTGAAATTGTTTTCTGCCTGCTTCAAAACTCTGTTTTATCTTATTTGTTAGGTCTTCTCTATGCTTCCTGATGAGAAACTAATCCATCATAAACAACAAAACTACTTTTATTTTAGTTATATTTAGCCTGGATTTTTTTTTTTTTTTTTTTTTTTGTAAATATGAAATGATTTTGTATTACATGAAGTTTTTTTTTTATTTTAACTTAAGGTTATTACATTATAGGCCTAAATTAAAATGTCCGTTTTCGTGAAAATGTTTGAAATTATTTTACCTGAAAGAGCAATCTTTCACGACTCCAAGTCTGTTTTAATTTTATTTCTATAATTATTAGAAGATGAGTTATGGCCAAGTTAATAAACAGGAACTAATGAGTCAAATACCGGAAGTGATCGTAGGAAGGCCAGGATAAATGTTAACATTGTTTCTATACTCATTTTTTTACGTTTTTTACATAAAAACATTAATAAGCCTTAATTGACATTTCTAGATTAATTTTGTATGTATCTGAAAGATATACAAGAAATCTTTAAATGCGATTTCTGGAAAATCAATTTTTTCGTTATCTTCATTCGTTAAACTTCTTTCTTCTTTTTTTCATAGATGGTGCTTTTTTTCCATATCAATACGTTCAAAATATGTACTAAAACTTCAACATTGTTACTCATTCACATTACATATTCAACTCAATTTACTTGACATTTTTTTCGACGTTCCTTATAGTGTGTTTTATTAAATTAAAGATCGATCTGCAATTATACGGCACTTACAGTAATAGGCATCATCTCCAAGAGCAGAATAATAATAATAATAATAGAACCACTTAAATTTTTTTATATCTGTAAAAGAAGAAGGGTTTTAAAATTTTATTTAAAAAGTTAAAGTTTTCATATTGTACTATCATAATTTCCTGTTTTATTTAAAAAAAGCATTTTCCTTCATAAAATCATTTAATTAAACAAGGCAAATCAACCCGGGCTACCCGGGTTAAACGGGTTGAATTGCCTTGTTTACTTAAATGATTTTATGAAGGAAAAATGCTTTTTTTTTTAATAAATAAAACAGGAAATTATGTTAGTACAATAAGGAAATTTTAATTTCTTAAATAAAATTTTTAAAACCCTGCTTCTTTTACAGGTATAAATTTTTTTAAGTGGTTTTACAGGTCAGGTCAGGCGGGGAGGCCTACCATATGGCTTAAGCTCTGCAAGCCCCGCCCAACAGGGATACCCCTATTTATTTGAAGAACAATGATCATACAATTATTTCACAAGTGGCAAACCAATCTGTTCTGGGCGTGCCAAGAAAATTTTACAAAAAATATTTGTGATATGCCTCTTAATATTAATACAATAAATAGGGGAAGGGGAAAAAAAGACAAAAAAAAAAAAAAACGTGAAGTCTTAGTAATGCCCCGAGATACAAGAGTGAATGATTTCTTGGCTATGGAAATCATTCTTAAATGGAAATTTTATTGTCTATCTGTCTGTCCGTGCTTCAACTCTCGTATATATACTCGGATTGCCATGAAATTTATAAATGTTATTGAGTTTTACCATAGAATGTTGGTATTGGATATGAAGTGTCTAGCCTCTATAGTTCGTTTACTAGCGCGCACATAAAAATTCCGTTTTATAGGGGAAAATCGCTTGCATTGCCTTTTAATGATGTTATGATACGTCAAACATAATCAAATCACTGAAGTGCACTGCAACATGTCTTCTATAGATTATGAAGTGCATACTTCCATGGTTCATTTACAGTGACGCACAAAAGAATTCGGTTGCAGGACTGATTAAGGTAGATAATTCCTGGAAGTGCGCTTTTCTCTGTGGTATGCATTTTTAAACTTATTTAATTTTAAGTGTATTAGACAGCGTGTATAAATTCTGTAGAAAGCATACATGACTACACAAATTCACACATACTACCGAAAATGGACAGTAATTGCTGAAAATGGATTTTTACTGATAGACCGCTGGAGGCGGCACCACAGACAATCACCTCATCGTGTTCACGGTTGAAATTCCAGAATTAGTTAAAACTGGATTCCCATATTAAAACGCAATCGGTCTGCCAAGTCATATCTCGGTGGAAAACACCAGAAAACCCGATTTTAGCGGTAGACTGTTAGGTTTACCATTGTGTTTTCCTGCACCCAAAAGTATGAAAACATAGAGGACTGGGTTTTTTGGCGTTTTTCACCAAGATATGACTTGGCAGACCGATTGCGTTTTAATATGCGAATCCAGTTTTAACTAATTCTGGAATTTCAGCCTTTAACTCGATGAGGTGATTGTCTGTGCTGCAGCCTCTCGGTCTATGAGTAATGTGTTTTTTGTTTTTTTCTTACTTGCTTATCTCATTTCATTGTATGAAAAAATGAAATTTCTTAAGAATATTGTGCTAATGTTGGGAAGTATTTCATAATCTGTGCCTGATGCTTGACGTTTCGTTCTTGTTTTAACGGTTATGGTGCTTCCTTTTAATCAAGAAGTACCACATTTGAACCAGTCGTACTCTTAAACCAGGACGAAAAATCATGCGTTCAGCTTAGATTATGAAACACTTTCCAACACATTCAGAATACAGTGTATATATATCGTTGGAAAAACATCAGAATTTTTTTGTTCACCCCTGTATATGATCTATAAATTGGTATTTCCGCAACGTCGTATATGCTAAAAGCTACATCAAGTATGAGTACTAAACTTGCACAGCACAGTTTAAAATTCCCTTTCAACAATTTCCGTCAAAACGGAAATGAACTCTTTACCCTTTGTGTATTCCTGTATAGGATCTATAAAATATATACACACCAAGTAATATGCAAAAAATTGGTGAAATTTTAAAACGCGTACTACAACAGAAAACCACTGCCCGCAATTACTCTATATAGGCAGTACTGTAGAAAAATACTTTTGCGTTGCCCTGTAAATGAACGATAACTTCTATGCACGCCCGATTCTACAGTAAGCACTTGTAGTACACGTCATGGATATATATAATTTTTAATATGTTTAAAATAGCGTAATATCTTTAAAATACACCGCAAACGATGTTTCCCCACAGGTCGCAATGTAATGGAATTCTTTTGAGTGTCCCTGTAAATGTTACACACTTCATTTTCAATACCGAACATACCATAGTAAAGCCCAATAACATATATCGGTTTTGGGGTAATCGAACTATATTTACGCCAGTTAGAGCACGGACAAACAAATCCAGTTCATAAACACTTTTCAACTTTGTTAGAAAGTGTTTAAAAAAAGGGGGCAGCATTCCTTAACCAACCAACTAACTACCAGTTTATAGGGGCACAAAATTCAGAAAGTGCCCTGGGCGCAAAAATGTCTCACTCAGGCCCTGACTATTGCGCCTTAAAAGAAAAAAATAATAAATAAAAAATAAAATGGAGTTCTTCATTTCAGCTACAAATTCATCTTTTTTCAATTAACCTCCCACATCCAGTCAAGTGTTTATTGTCTTGCTAATTGAGCCATCTATCACTTAGTAGGTTAGAAAACCGACGCCCCTCATTGTTGTTAAAGGGGTATTTTTCTTTCCAAAGAGAGACAGAAGGTATTCAGAGGAATTCCAAAATTTTGAGGGCATGCATTCATTTAATTGTTCCTTCAGCAGTTGTGGCAAACGTGAACTGCTGCTATAAATTATTCATATAGCAATGCATTTATACTCCATGACACTCTCTAATTTCATATCATAAAGTAATTATTCAATTGCAAAACATAAATTTTTCATTATATCATTACCCCTGCGAGAGTGTGACATAGTTAACCTTTTGGCAAAAATTATAACTTAATTTTATAATTCCCTCATAAATTATCCTCGGGAATTATGAAATAGAGACCTGCCTTTATATCATTAAAAACTACACATATCATACGCCTCTTTAATACTGATTGAGTAAGAGTAAGTCTGAAATTTTTCATACGAATTTAATTAATTTCATAATGATATATCGACGAAACAATGTATGTCTATATGTATTGTAATATAAACAAACAATCAAAAGACATTTAATCTAATCTAACAAAATTCCCAAGGTTCTCAAAACTCCTAAGTCTGAAAAATTACGAAAAAAAAAAAAGAAAAAATATGACGCTGTAATAGCGATTTTCGTGCCATTTTCATTATTGTACCATCGAAAGGTGAATGAAGTTACGCATAAGATTTAATCAAATTTCATATATATATATATATTTGTATATGGCAAGAAAATCCTCCTTGAATTTGGAAATATTACGCTGAAAGGGAGGGGGGCTGCAATAGCTATTTTTGCGTAATTTTCTCGATTTTTTTCTGTTGTACATCGGCGGCTCGTGCAGCGACGGGAATTTCGCATCCTGCTAAGTGGGCTATTCGCAAACAACTGACGTACAACATAATAAAGAAAAAACGTTGATTTTATCAAATATCGTGAACGAGATTAACTCGTTTTTACGCCGATTAATTGACTAAAGCATAAATTTAAAATGAAAGTCAAAATAGGCATAGTATTGAACTAATAATATTGAAGTATTAACATTTGTAACTACTTTCTGAAATTATAAAATGTATTATAGTTTTATGATTTTCGGATATCATATTCACCTTGATTATTAAAGAAAAATGTACGAATTGGAACTTCTGATTTATTTTACTAAAATTTTACTACTCTGTATTTTAGTACGTTTTTGGTAAAATAAATCAAAGCCCAATTCGTATATTTTTTATTTACTTATTGAAATATTAAGATGTATATTATAGAAGAAAGATTTGGGATTGGCAGATCCAACTATTTTATTTATAATTTATTTACTACTTTCTAATGTTTAAAATTTTTCATTCTTGCAGTTTCACAACCATTTGGCCCATTTTGTTAAGCCGCATAGATCAATTCATTATTGTTTAAAATTGCATAACACTTATACGAAATTACAAGCAATATTTGCGATTTATCATCTGTGGCGGGCTAGCTGAAAAATCTATATAGTAAAGCGAGGAGAGTTCGCGCGGTAGGAGAGATTGCGCACAAAGAGATTCGACGGGAAGGATGAGAGTGCGCGCCCATCGACTCCAGGTAGTTGTACATGTAGACACATTAGTGCAATGTCTACATGAATGTGCATATTTATTGTTCCAAGCGTCTTGGATAAAGCAGTGCTATTTTGGTATTTTTTCCAAAGTAATTGCTTGAAATTTCGTAACTGTTCGTCAGAATTTTTATAGAGCGTCAATAATACAAATATTTTGAACTTAAAAAATTTCTTATAAACTACTAACCTGGACTAAGTATGCGAACACCAGAAATTTATTTTAGAAGTGGCAGTATTTAAATAAAAGACCGCGCAATCTCTCCTACCAAAATAGGAGAGTTTGCGCATCTGCTACTTAGGAGAGATGGCGCATTTCCCCATAAGTTTAAGTGCTATGAGAGATAACACAGCTTATTGATAAATTTGTATGAATTGCAAATTACGCGTAAAACATATGAATGAATCAATTTTGAAATAATTTCGGAAAAACACATAGTTATCAAAACTAAATTTGGCAATAAATTAATTTGCAAAAAAAAAAAAACTTTTGCAGATAAAAATTTTATTAATAAATTAATAATACAGTTGTTATTAAATAAATTTTATGTAATTATTTTTGTTAATAAATTAATAATATATTTGTTAATAATTTAATTAAATAAATAAATATATATATATATTTATTTATTTATTTAATTTATGAGTAATTAATTTTCTAATAAATTAATTTTGTTAACTAAAATAAGTTTTCTAATACAATGTTTTGGAAAAGCTTTCACCCATTCCAAGTAGTGTAATGCCATCGAAATCAAAAGGAAACAGAGTGCAACTAACGTTACTGATCCACAAAATATATATGAAAAAAGATTTAAGAAGGATGCCGCTACAAAAAAAAGAAGGCCGGAGATAAGGTGCTTTTACAAAAAGTGGGATAAAAAAACTCAAGGGAAAAAAAACGAAGGTCAATGAGGATGAGTGCACTGAGTATCAGGAACTGTACCAGGAGACAATTTCGACAACTGACTGGATTCAATGTATTGCTTGTTGCAGGTGATTGCACGAAATATGCACGTTTTACAATAATAAGTGCATCGATTGTGGACGACGACAACTTCGGTTAGCAAACAAAATACAATGAAACTGTGGAAATCGAAATGAAGTAATTTTCAAGTTAAACATGTTATCTGCTAGGTGAATGTTTTTTTGTAATCTTAGTAAGACTTGCTTTTTCTGATATTTTAATCTTTTTGAATTAAAAATTTTAACTGTTGTTAAAATTATTTCTTTTATTTATTATTTAAACATTTGGTTGAAATATTCACTCCTAATACAAAAATATTTACTCACAAAATGTCAATTAAGTGTAATTATTATTGTTAACAATTTAATTGTAGTTATTATTAATAACAATCTCTTCTTCCTATGTGCGCAATCTCTCCTATCCATGTGCGCGTTCTCTCCTACCCTGTAAGGAGAGATTGCGCAAAATAGTTTTCTTGGTTTTATTACTGCTGTTCTATTAATTTACAGTATAACAACAAAATAACAATGGAAATGCATAAAAAACAAATGAAGTCAAAATTATTCATGCATAGTTTAGCAAAATATTAATATTTAGATTTTTTATTATTATTCTTTTGAAAGGTGCGCAGACTCTCCTCGCTTTACTATATATATTTTTCTCTTAGGTAGCGCTAAAAAAGGGCTGTATTTGTAGCTTGCTATTTGGCAATAGCCCAAGCGACGATTCTGAGTGGTAAAGTTACGGTCACATGTCCCAACCCACTCAGCAAATCCAAATCCAGACAGAATCTCTCTTTTAAGGCAAACCGTTTGAGCAATACATGAATGACAATTGCTATTGGTCCGTTTTACGGTGACGTGAGGAATTCAGCGAATCAGCTTTTCGATCTAAAGTTGTATTTAGACACAGGCGAAAACGTTTTGTTTACATTTCGATAGCGTGATACGTAGCATGTTTTATAGCGTCTTATTATAGTTTTAAATTAATTTAAGCCGTGGTTTTCAATACTATAGGCAAAATGAAAGGAGAAGGACCCCATCTGACACTAACATGCCATTTAAATTTAAACGGCGTCAATTTCCTGTTCGCCTGTTAGCTTTCTCAACAAGTCACAGCGCCAAACTTTTGATAAATGCATTTTTATTTATATTTTCAACAAAATTTTCAATTACTTTTTTATGAAGTAAAATATTTGTAAATTTCATGTGTTTGCTTGCTCGGATCGCATAGCGGCCCAACTAAAAATATTTTTTACTGTGTTTTCACTAAGGTTTTTAATTAATTCTGTTTCCAAGGTACATTTTTATTTACATTTTCAACAATGTTTTCCATTACTTTTTATACATTAAAAATATTTGTAAATTTAATACGTTGTAATGATTTATGATAACACTCCTTCTGGCTTAGAGTTGACATAAATAGTGGCGAGCGTTAGCGAGCAGGGGGCTGAGCCCCTCTAGTTCCTTAAAATTTTGTTATTAATTTTAAATCAAGTTATGTTACGGGAAACATACTTGTGAACGTAATTTTTATAATTCAAGCTTGTCAGGAATTATGTTAAAAATGATTACAAAACACTATCTTTACATAGAAAAATCAGATAGAGTGTAATAAAACCATTTATTTCCGAACTACACAATATGAACTTTAAAACGTTTTCTGCTTACTTAAAAGGGTACAGATAATAATACTACAGATGTTACAAGTTTAAAATGTACATTTTATTTTAAATTTCCGAATACTTTCGGCCTGCAAAACCTGCTGTGATCGTCAAGGAATATTTTCATTAATTGCCGTACCATTCATTTCAAATACGTAACCAAATGAATAAAACGGCAATTAATGAAAATACTAAAATATTATTTAAATTTCATTTAATTATTTATTATTATTTAATTCTAATATTATTTAAATTTCCTAGTACTTTCAGTCTGCAAAACCTGCAGCCATCGTCAAGGAATATATGAAAATATTAAAATATTATTAAAATTTCATTTAATTATTTATTATTATTTAATTCAAATGTTATTTAAATTTCCTAGTACTTTCAGTCTGCAAAACCCGCAGCCATCGTCAAGGCATATTTTCATTAATTGCCGTTCTATTAATTTCAAATACGCCACTAAATGCATAGAACGGCAGTTAATGAAAATATTCCCTGACGATGGCTGCGGGTTTTGCAGACCGAAAGTACTCGAAAATTTAAATGAAATGTACATTTTAAACTTGTAACATCTGTAGTATTATTATCTATCACCTTTTAAGTAAATGGAAAACGTTTTAAAGTTCATATTGTGTAGTTTGGGATTGAATCAAAGTGGAATGAAGTAAAATCTCTTTACAACGAATCTATGGGGAGCAACTGATGAAATTCGCTAGACACAAAAATTCCTTAAAGTGAATATGCTTATAATGAAAAGGGATAATAGAATTTTTTTTAACAATCCAAATTATATTCGTTAAAATGGAAAATTTGTTAAATTGGCATTCGTTGCAACCAGATTCTACTATATGACATTTCGTCTTATGATTTTATTTACCATTTACTTATTTTTGCTTTGTCCTTCCCCTCGCCCCCCTCCCCAACCAGGGTTCGTAAATATCACGATATTTTCGAAAATATAAAAAATATCCGATATTTTCGAAATATATCCGATATTTTCAAAATAGCCAACTTACTGCTGATAATAAACATTTTCGAGCACAATATAGATTAGAAACTAAAATATCAGAGTTGGGAAAATTTGTAATCTCAATTATCCGCAATATAATTACAAGTTAATTGCATGTAATTTATTATACCGGGTGACCTAAAAAGGACTGACTGATTTTGAAATTTAACTTGCAAACGGTGACAGATATTTAAATAATTCTTGCAGGAGGGTTATGCATGAGGTCAAAAGTTTTTTTACAGTGATTTTCTAGTTTAGTTCGAATTACAAAAAAATAGATGGCGCTGTAAGCAATAGGTGCTAAATACAGGCTAGATTTTTTGGCCTCTCTTTTCTTCCATGCAGAAAAAGGAGATAAAAATGTATTGAGTTGGTCCCGAAGTACCAAAAAGAGCCTGAACTTAGCGTCTATTGATCGCAGCGCCATCTATTGTTTGTAATTCGAACTAAAATCGAAAATCACCGTGAAAAAACTTCTGACATCTTGCATAACCCTCCTGCAAGAATTTTTTAAATATCTGTCACCGTTTGAAAGTTATCGAATTTTTAAAATCAGTCAGCCCTTTTTAGGACACCCGGTAGTTACACGCATTCAAACTCAGAAATTTCGTCAAATAATGGGATATAGGTTGTTTCGGCTACAATGCAGCAAAAACTTTTTATGGCATGCAATTTTAACTATAATTAATTACATACAATTAACCCTTAAATGTCTGGTGTTGCTTTTCGGCAACATACCCAATTTAGGCTCTAAAATACTATTAGAATGATATTGAAGCTATAATGCCTAATGTTGCCAATAAAATACATTCTGAAAATATTATTAAATCGATTTTCAACATGTAGATGGCAACACTTGTGCTGTTTAAGAATAAAAATAGATTCATTTTTTCAATTGTTGCTACTTGTTCTTTTTGTTTTGTTTGGAAGCTTGCGAAATACCCTATTTTGACCTGCAGTGAGCAAGTAATATTTATTTCTTATTATAGTTCCTAAAATTCTTGTGTGTTTAATATTATAGAATTTTATCAAGGGAAATTATTTTTTCAATTAAACACCAGTGTTGCCGATTAATAACAAACTCTTTTTTAGTCGTAAACTATACTTATAACAAAATATGATTTTTTAAAGTATTTTTCCCATGATTTATTTAAAAAATGAAAACCGAAAAACATTATTACAATGATTTTTGAAAAATCCGGCATTTAAGGGTTAAAATTGTATTTACATAGCAAATAACTGATTACAAATTTGCCCAACTCTGTAAAATATATTGCACTTAACATGAAAACTTGAACAATATTCTAAAAATGCATTTTTTCTTTTCTTTTCTTTTTTTTCCACCTTAGAACAAAATTGAAGATGAACTAATTGAAAACAGTAATTATTTGCTTTATACACTTATAAAAAACTAACAATAGGATTCTGTATCAAGTATAAAAAAAAATCAGATATTTTTAAAACAAAATTTTAGATACAAAATGGTTTTTTTTTATCGAAAAATGTTAACATAAATGTAAGCATAAAATGTCTTATTTCGTGTTTCCGAACATGTTGTACGGTTTAAACTCAACAGAACCAAAACTTGAAAAGATTCTTTTCTAATATAGCTGTTTATTTAAATTAGTCAGTTTATCTTTCAATGGTTAAATCAGTGGTTCTCAACCGGTGTGCACGACACACTGGTATACCGTTCTGAACTAATTATGTCCCACATAATTATTAGTTCAACATTTAAAAATAAAAGCTGCAAATTTAAAGCTTGAAAAAGATATTTGTATTCTTTTTTGGCTAAAAAATCACAGCTAGAAGAAACAAAAGTTTTTTGCCTACAGACTGACACAGTGAATAACAGTTGGAAATTTCATTTACACTTGTTTTGATTGAAAATATAAAAAATATCTTGCTCATATTGATATTTTGAAAATTAATATCAAATGCAGAAAATATGAAACATCTTGATATTTTGAAAATAAACATCAAGTATGTGAAAATATCGAAAAAAAAAAAATCTTGATATTTTGAAAATAAATATCGGATATAAATCATGATATATATCATGATATACAGGGTGATTTCAAAAAACCGTTTACAAAATGACATGGCAAATCAGGCAAGGATAAAAAGTCACATAGGAACATAGGGTCGCAAACCACTTATTGAGTCGCAAATATAGGGTGTTTCGTTCTAACTGAACCCGACAATAATTTCGAGAAAAATAAAAACATTGTAATGAAAATGCAGTGATATCTACCTCCTTTTGTGTGAAATGGGATAACATCACGAAAAGATCTGGAAAAACATGTTGCTCAAGCAATCGATGATACCGTATGGATTGATAATCACAGTCCAAAATGTGGGGCGTCAAGTGCACACTACTGGCGTGTATAATGCAAACTTCTACCACTTTTGTTGGGTGTTATCACATTAACAACAAAGGTGAGAATGTCTGTTCAATGTTTTATTATAATATACTTCAGTTTTCTGAAAGTTATGACCGTAAACCCAAGTTGAGTTGTAATGAAACACCTTGTATTTGTGACTCAATAAGTGGTTTGCGACCCTATGTTCCTATCTGATTTTTCATCCTTGTTGTATGCCTGATTTGCCATGTCATTTTGTAAACTTTTTTTTTGAACCACCCTGTAAATCCATTGATATATGGGGCATTCTCACAACCTTTTGACTTTCGGAAATAAAAATCTGGTGAAATTAAACTTGCTAAAATAACATTTTAATTTGATAGACGAATGCCTTAATGATTCAAAATAAAGAAAAAAAGGTCAGTAGCGAAAATTTTTTTATTTAACTGAGGTTTAAGTTAAACTCTCAAGTTTAATTTTCCTTACCATTTTACAACTATAACTTTTTATTTTCTTCTAAATTTTTACTTATAATGAATTTGCTTTGTACGCACAGGACATTCAAATAAGAAATAATAAAAATGTAGTACTTTTAATACAGAATATTTGTACAACATTGTCTTAAAGGGGTGTTAAAGAAGGGACGGTAAGGTAAAAAAAGAGGATGGTGTAGGGAAAAAGGGACGGTAAGGAAAATTACCATCTATTTTTAGGCAAATCATGTTAAGAATAAGTGATAGCCACAATGTTCATTGATTTTTAGAAACAGTTGTTAACATTGGATTAAATTAATTTTTTTTTTAAATTTACCTCGAAAAGTGCAGGAATAAACCTTGGGAACGGTAAGACTACCAATAAAGCCACGATCTTGAAATTGATATTTAAATGCTGATTTAAATTCTGCAGTAAATTTCCTGTCAAAGAATTTTAGACATTCTTTCTCTAGCGTACTTCTGCATGAGAAAAAAATTGAAAAAATTTCTGTGGCTGCATATGAAGTGATTTTGTGTATAAGTTTAGCAAGAGGGACGGTAAGGATGAAAAACCCAGGGACAGATTCAAAAAATAATATCAACCGTAAAAATGTGTGCAGGTTAATTTTTTGCTACATATTTATATAAAACAATTGTCCCAGTTTTGGGAAAAAATTACATCGAATTACTTTTATTGAAACAATTGTATACAGACAGCTCCAAACTTAAAAATCAGCATCAGGGACACGGGACGATATAGGAGTTTTCCTGGTATTTGGACCCCCAACATCGTTCAAAACTTATTTATCTCGTTAATATTGTTATTCAGTAATGCAATGGGATGTTCCCCAGTATATGAAATAAAAAAAACACAAAAAAATGTATTAAAATAAAAATTATTATTCAGGGACATAAAAGTCAAAAGATTGTGAGAATGCCCCATATATCAACGAACCCTGCCCCCAACTAGAATCTACACCCTGAAACTACATTTTTAATGAGTCATTGTCCCTTCAAAAACAAGCATCTAAATCTCTTAGCTGGAGAATGTGACAAGAGTTTTCCGAAGACGTCAACTTGATGAGAATATATCATTTTGCTCTTCAGATAAATGTCATTTGTGATCAATAGCTCTTGTCATTTATTAAGAGTAGTGCTGGAATCTCCAACTAGTCATTAGCTGCAAGATTACAGTTATGAATAATGATGTAAAACATTTTTGTTGGCGATTTTTTTTTTTGAGATATTAATTTACAAGGCATTACAATGAAACGCTTTCAGCTTACACTTAATTTATCCACACCGATATCAAAATCAGTTTTGAAAGTGTCAGTTACTCGTTTCACCTGAAGTGGTGCTGACAGAAACTGATACAGAGTGCAACATGACATAATTTTTGCTATGAATAAATTAATTTTAATGTAAGTGAGTAAAGTAAATGAATGTTTAATGAGTAATACTCTTACTAATCTCCTAGTAAACTATTCAAGAACCCGCAGAACTGTGCGAAACTAGATTCCTGCGTCGGGTCGAGCAACCCTATTTTACTCAAACCTGACCCGGCTCACAATTTGGGTCGGGTCTTTTTGGAAATTTTTTTCGTGGCGGTTCGGGTTCGTGTCGCATTGATCAAAATCAGTTTTGAAAGTGTCAATTGCTCGTTTCACCTGAAATGGCGCTAACAGAAACTGATACAGAGTGCAACATGACATGAGTTTTGCTATGAATAACTTATTTTTAATGTAAGTGAGTAAAGTAAAGGAATATTTAATGAGCAATCTCTCACTAATCTACTAGTAAACTATCCAAAAACCGGCGGAACCTTGCGAAGCTAGATTCCTGCGTTGGGTCGGGTAACCCAATTTTACTCGAACCTGACCGACCCGCAGTTTGCGTCGGGTCTTTTTTAAAAAATTTCTCGTTGCGATTCGGGTTCGGGTCGCATTGACTAATTGTTTGGGTTTCGAGTTGAGTCGGGTTCAGGTTAACCCGGTTTTCAAAAGAAAGTCCAAAATATTGTTTCAGATCAAAAACTATATATATGAATATGAATGACCCTGTGCATATCAGTTTCTGTTCATAAAATATAAAGTTTGTATTAGAGATATGATTGTAGAATGTTGATGTCATAATTGCATTAAATTATGGATCAATTTTCTTTGATTTCGGGATATGAGTCGGGTTCTGGTCAGGTTTCGTGTTGACGAAATTTTTTTGTCGGGTTCGAATCTGGTTTCGAGTCAACGATTTGTTTTTCGGCTTGGATCAGGTTTTAGGTTGACGTTAAGCAGAATTTTCGGGTTCCGCGCAGGACTCTGTGCGAAGCTTTCAAATTATAATTTGAAGATTATTTGGTGATCTGTTTTTTCAGTAATTTTCAGTTAATTGCAGTTTTTAATCGAAAAACGTGTTTTAATCCTTTCCGGCGCGGAGTTATTCTGTTTATAAACTGATGAAATAATGGACTGACACCAGCATTTATAAACGAATTTATTAGAAAATACGAACTTGCTTATTTTCACGTACTTTATAAAAGGAAAATTTTAATTAAATCTGGTGCCATTTGTCAGTTTTGGAATTAAAATTAGGTGTCCTTTATTAAGGACACCGCCTCGAAAGGGTTAACGAAATGTGAGTGCACTGCGTTAAAAGTCTGTTCCAGGGTTCGTACGGTCCTTGAAAGTCCTTAAAAGTGCTTACATTTTTTAAAGGAAATTTTTGGTGCTTAAAAGTACTTATTTTCATGCAAAATCTGAAAAAAGTCCTTAAAAGTACTTAATTTTACTCTCATATTAATTCTTAATCAAAGGTGAAACTCTTCTGCATTTCTTTTAATTTCTGATTTAAAAAAAAAAATCTTAATCCTGCGTTGCCTCCCCTTCTTCTGAAATTTCACTTCCTCCTTCGTAATATCAAAGTTAAAAACTTCATTTTTTAACCTTTTTCTACTCTCAGGGATGTAAGACCTGCGCCAATTGCGCCAGACGAAGCCAAAATCGCTTTACTGCGCCAAGCTGCTACAAACCAACTATTTTTTTCCATTTTGCGCCAAACCTGCGCGAAAACGTACTTAGTGCTAAGATGAAATTTAGCACGATGTCGTCGATCCGAGAAACAAAACAAAAAAAAAATCCATTTTTAACCTTTTTCTAGGCCGCTAATTGCGTCAAAAAAAAGAAAAAAACCGCGATCAAAAGATCTCGAAAAACACGCGGTTTAGTTTGTCAAATGATCACGAAAAAACGTGAATTTTGTCAAAGGATCGCTAATTTCGTCAAAAACGAACAAAACACGGTCAAAAGATCGTAAAAACAATAATTGTGTTAAAAGATGGCGAAAAAAACCCGCAAATTTCATCAAAAGGTAGCAAAAAAACCATAAGTTTCGTCAAAAAATCGCGAAAAACACGCAAATTTTAACGGAAGATCGCGGAAAACGCACGATTTCGTCAAAAGATCGCGAAAAACACGAAAATTTCGTCAAAAGGTCGCTAAAAACGCGCAAATTTTGTCGAAAGATCGCAAATTTCGTAAATAGATCGCAAAAATCGCGCGAATTTTGCCAAAGGATCGCTAATTTCGCCAAAAAACGAACAAAACGCGATCAAAAGATCATAAAAACGCTAATTTTATTGAAAGATGGCGAAAAAACCCCGCAAATTTCATCAAAAGGTCTCAAAAAAACACACGAATTTCGTCAAAATATCGCGAATAACACGTGAATTTTGTGAAACGATCGCGAAAAAAACGTGTCTTATGTCAAAGGATAGCTGACTTCGTCAAAAAACGAACAAAACGAGGTCAAAAGATTGTGAAATAGCGCGAATTTCGTTAAAAGATCGCGAAAATTACGCGAATTTTGTCAAAAGATCGCGAGACACGCGAATTTCGTCAAAAGATTGCGAAAAACATGCGAATTTTGTCATAGCGAAAAAAACCCGTTAATTTTGTCCAATTAGTTCTAAAAACGAACAAAACGGGGTCAAAAGATTGTGAAAAAACGCAAATTTCGTTAAAATATCTCGAAAAACCCCACAAATTTCATCCAAGTTCACAAAAAACTACAAATTTTGTCAAAAGATAAAAAAAACACGCTAATTTCGTCAAAAAATAATGAACTGTACACTGATTTCAACAAAGGATAGCAAAAAAAAATACGCGATTTTTGTCAAAATATCGCGAAAATTACGTGAATTTTGTCCAAAGATCGCGAGAAATACGCGAATTTTGCTAAAAGATCGCAAGAAATATGCAAATTTCATGAAAAGATCGCGAAAATACGCAAATTTCTTTTTTATTAGCATTAGAATTTCAATTTGCTCTAAAAATAGTTTTTATTGCTACAAAATTAATTTTTGCTGCTACAAAAATAGATTTTACTACTCCAAAATTCGATTTTTGCTGCTACAAAACTGCTACAAAATGGCTTTAGTGCACTTTCATCCCTGTACTCTATTTCTTACTTTATACTGAATAAATAATCTGTCCTAAATTTCAGTAACAATTCATTCCATCACATTTTATTAAAATTTTATCTAAATTTCACTCTCAAAATTTTTCTTCCTCCGTTTTTCTTTGCTCCCGCATAGTACTCAAAGTTTAAAAACTCTTCGAAAGTGTTTAACTAAAAATTTTTTTGCTTTGTCATTTTATTGCCACAATAAATAATCAATCAAGATTTCTCTTCCCACCCGAAATTGGAATTTTCCTTTTGCACCCCCCCCCCCCCTTCAGGCCACACACACTTAAAGAACACATGGAATTTAAAGTCTTTAAAACTCCTCTTAGTTTTGTTTTCTTGTAAATTTTTAGTAAGGTAAATAAATATGTCATCTAATAAACTCCCTCCCTCCCTAAAAACTTTAAAAGAAATGTGCTTGTCCCTTTACCTCCTCAACTTATAAAGTTTAAAATCTTAAAAATCATTGTTTTTTTTAAAACTTTTTCTGCTCCATTAGTTAATTTATTGTAACAATAAATAATCGATCATACAGTTTTACTCCCCCCCTCCACCGAAATTGACGTTTCCCCGCCCTTCCCCCTCCTTACCAAGCATACAAAATTTAAAGTCTTTTAAACTGTTTAATTTTCATTTTTTGCGCTATTTGTAAATCTTTAGTAAGTTAATTATCAGTCTGTTAAACTACTCCCCCTCCCCCACCCCTCAATAATAAGAAAAAATTATGTTTCTTCTCTTTGTTTATCTTTACAATAAGAAAATATTGGATTCGGGAAAATTTTCGACTGATTTACACGTTTTAGGGGTCAGATATCCTGAAAAACATGTTTTTACAAAATGAGTCTGTGACTTCTACTTGAAAACCCCTGAATAAATACTATAGAACCATAACCTCTAATAATAACTCTTGAGGTGACGTTACAGAGACACTTATGTCCTCATAAACTTGCTTGTTTGCCTGTATGTGACACAAATTTTGTGGGTGGTGTATCTCAAGAACTAATGCACAAAATGTAATAAAAATTTATATTCAGTTAATCCTCGATATAAATTAGTGTTGATTAGTTTTTGATGTAAATCGCCCAACAGCTGGTGCTGCTATGCTGCATTTTTTATGATTTATGTCATTTATCTCAAGAACTAAAGCACGAATTTTCATCAAACTTCAGATTCAGGTATACCCTGATAATTATAGTTGCTGATTATGGTTTGGTGTTAATCTCCTGACAGATGGCGCTGCTATGCTGCATATTTCACGATTTCTGCAATAGCTATATCGCAAGAACTAAAGCACGGATTTTCATCAAACTTCAGATTGAGTTAGATGTTTACATAAGTTGTTGCTGATTAGGCTTTGGTGTAAATCACCCTACAGGTGGCGCTGTTATGCTATATTTTGCAGGATTTGCACGGTTTTAACAATAGTCGTATCTCAAGAACTAATGCACGGAATTTCACATCTTTAGAATCCTCATGAGGGGCATAGACCATTTAATTTTGGCACTCTGATAATGAATTTTGTAGTATAAACATGTATGAGATAGAAGAAAGTTTTGGGATTGGCACATCTGACTAGTTTTTTCTTCTGCTGTATGTTATTTTAAAATTTACTAAATTTCTACTGCCACATGGTGAAATTCACCCCCCCCCCTTTTTACGCCCATTTGAATATTTAAAACTTTTACAAAAATGAAAGAAACCCTTTATTAAAAAATGCATGTTATAATTTATTAGTTTATTTAATTTGAAGGTCCTTAAATTTTTTTGGTTCTGGTCCTTGAAAGTCCTTAAAAGTACTTGATTTTTATTTAAAGAAATGTGTACGAACCCTGTGTTCAAAAACCTATCGTACGACACCTCATCCATCGTTGTACGTTTTATATGTACATAGAAAAAATGGTGTTGACCTCAGAAATAACACACATGGTAATCGAGTAATAGTATGGGTAAATTGATTATTTACAGATTCATACGAACTCAATAATAAATTTATTAGTAAAAACTTTTGCTTCTTGATCTATTTTTTGCAAGTTTAACACAGACAGAAAATGGAAAGTTAAGATAGCTAGTTAGTCATATAATGTTCTATAGTGTTTTAATTTCCCTGAAATTTTAATTAAATGCTTTAGTATGTTACATTGTATTTCCTATTCTTTGAAATTTAACAATTCAGTCTCATATTTCTTAAAATTGCTGAATTTTGCTAATACTTATTTCATCTCAACTCTTCGAATTGAACGTAAGTTGTCCAAAAATAGGATATGTTAAAAGTAAACTTATTTTAAAAATTTATTGTCTTATATAAAAATTCAGAATACATTACATATAAATTATTTGAAAACAACGTTTAAACACACAATAAAACAAGCAGATTTGACCATACGTATACGTTTCGTGAGTACTAGGACTCACATCCTCAGCGTAAAAACTTTAAAAACTTTAAAAACAATATCCCCCCAACTGCATGTACGGTGAAAAAAACCCAAATGTCAAAACATAATACCAAAAGACCATCAAGTTCTAACAGCCAATGAAATTAATGCGGAAGTGAACTGTCGTGACACAACAAATCCATCCAGAAAGTTGAGATGTATGGTGTACTAGATAAATCATTAACCAAGGAGTCTTTAAATTTATGTATATCCATAAATTTAAAGACTCCTTGGTTAATGATTTATCTAGTACACCATACATCTCAACTTTCTGGATGGATTTTAAAGACTCCTTGGTTAATGATTTATCTAGTACACCATACATCTCAACTTTCTGGATGGATTTGTTGTGTCACGACAGTTCACTTCCGCATTAATTTCATTGGCTGTTAGAACTTGATGGTCTTTTGGTATTATGTTTTGACATTTGGGTTTTTTTCACCGTACATGCAGTTGGGGGGATATTGTTTTTAAAGTTTTTACACTGAGGATGTGAGTCCTAGTACTCACGAAACGTATACGTATGGTCAAATCTGCTTGTTTTATTGTGTGTTTAAACGTTGTTTTCAAATAATTTATATTTTCACACAAGTTCTGTACTTATTACATTACATATAGTTATAATGTGATAAATCTACCTGTAAATAAAGTATAATATATTTTAACACAGGCAGAAAATGGAAAGTTAAGATAGCTAGTTAGTCATACAATGTTTTATAGTGTTTTAATTCCTTTAGAATTTTAATTAAATGCTTTAGCATGTTACATTGGATGTCCTATTCTTTGAAATTTTACAATTCTGTCTATTTCTTAAAATTACTGAATTTTGTAACCACATATTTCATCTCAACTCTTTGAGTTGGACGTAAGCTATCCAAATATAGGATATGTTAAAAGTAAACTTATTTTATAATTTATTGTCTTATCTTAAAATTCAGAATACATTATATTTAGTTATAACGTGATAAATCTATCTGTAAATAAACCTAGTATAATTTATTTTAAAGTTATTTAAGTTAAACCAGTATAATTTCTAAGCTAAGCACGAAAACACGACAATATAAATGCATTACACAGCAACAAAAATATTACTCAAATAAAAATTAAATGTGCAAACATACTACATTTATCTTCATCATGAAATCTTTGCACACACCCGTGTAAGTCTTTACAACAATACCTAGCCTTCAAACTTATTAAAACAACTTGATAAACTAAATACTTTAACCCTAGTAATCCGATTAAAAAATAGCATAGCCGTCTATTCATATAGTAATTCATGTATTGCTAACAACTTAATATTACTACAATTGTGTATGACAAGTTACTTATGAATGAATAAATTAATAGAAAATTAAGTAATATTTTCTCAGGTGTGCCGTGATTTTTTTCAATAAAGTTTTATTAAAATTCTGAGAATTAACAAACATACTTTAAAATACAGCATTCAAAATTCTGCAATTGTTTCTGACACGTTACTTTTGAATGAATAAATTGATAAAAAATTAAATCGCCTGTCTGTCTGTCCGTCTGTACGTGCTCTAACTTACGTAAATATACTTGGATTACCATGTAATTGAAATGCGTTATTGATCTTCACTATGGCATGTTCAGTATTGAAAGTGAAGTGTGTACCATTGGTACTTCATTTACAGGGGTACTCAAAAGTATTCCGTTAAATTACGGTCTATGAGGAAAATCATTTGCGGTGTATTTTAATAGTGTTACGCTATTTTAAACATAATGAAATTTATATATCTTATTGCGGTGCGGTAGAAGATGGTTATTATAGTATATGCTATGTGTAGCACCTACAGTACGCGTGCAGGGCAACTCAAAAGTATTCTGTTGTATTATGGTCTATGAAGAAAAATCGTTTGCGACGTATTTTAATGATGTTACTCTGTTACAAACATAATGAAATTTATATGAATTTATGAGGTATACTAATACATGCTTTCTGTAGAATATGGGATGCAAAGCCTTCATCATTTGAAATGGTCTTTAAAAACTTAAAAACCATTGATGTTAAAAATCATATGAAACAGAAAAGATGATTCCTGAGATCTTTCGATCACAAACGCGATCATTTTCAAAGGATAGTTTCACTCTGGAGGTGTGAAAAAGGATTTTCACAGAGGAAAGGAAGGGTGTTTCAAAGGAGTGAAACTATCCTTTGAAAATAATCGCGTTTGCGATCGAAAGATCTCAGGAATCATCTTTCCTGTTTCATATGATTTTTAACATCAATGGTTTTTAAGTTTTTAAAGACTAGTTCATTTTGTAACGGAATATTTTAATAAATTTTTATGCACCTTTTTAGTAAACAGACTTTTAATTTTAGTTACTTTAACGCAAGGTGAATATGTCATTCCACTCTGAGCTCGTTCTGAATTTTATGTTTTTCAATTCATCATTTATTTACAGAGTTAAGCGAAAGTGTTCTATTATGTAATAGTTTACGGAGAAAACTGCTCGCAGCGTATTTCAATTATGTTGCATTATTTCAAACATGATGAAATGGATATACATCACTGAGGTTTCCTAAAAGATGCGTGCAGTAGAATGTGATGTGCATTGTATTTATTGTTCATTTACAGGGACACATAAAATATTTCGGAGGTAATGCTGAACCGAAGTATTGTCTATTAGGGATGATTGCTGAAAATGCGTTTTCAGTTATGGTATGCGTTTTAAAGTTTAACTGAATTTTTGTAAACTACATGGTGTGCATAAATTTTACAGAACATGTACAGAACTACAGGAAAGAATTCGTAAGTATTACTAAGAATGAGCGTGAATTGATTAAAGATGTTTTTTAATTTGAGCTATACAACTTCAAGTTGATTTTCAAGCTCTACTACATATTTAGTATAATGTATTAAGAGATGTTTGTAGCATAAAAATAAAATCATATATGCAAAGAACTAGATACATGACCACCTATGGATAGTAATTTCTGGAATGTGTGATTTCAGTAGTTTTAAGCATGTTTTTTGCATGAATTAAATTTCAGCATAATATGTGGCGTGTGTAAAAATCTTTAATATACAGAGTGTACAAAAAAGTTCAAGTACGTTTCTGTCTATTGGTAAAAAATGCTTATGGGGAATTTTTAACCGTGTTATGCGTTTTTTTTTTTTTACTAAACAACATTTTATCATACTGTGTAGAATCTGTACAAATCTATAGATTATATACAGAGCTGCACAAAAGAATCGGAGTACTTTTACGACTATGGCTGGTAATTGTTGAAATCTGGTTTTTAAATGTGGTATATATTTTCTAAAACGTTTCATTGGGAATCTTCTTTACCTTATTAAAAGGCGAAGTTTTGTTAAAGCACCCTCGAATTGTTGGAACGTATTTTATAATCTATGCTTAGATCTTTTTTTTTTTTTTTTTTTTTTTTTAGAATACAGAGATTAGAAATTTCAATTTCAACGACCTGCAGATAGATTAATAAGAGTTTCAAATAAAAAAGAATTATATTAGAATTTTCATGATATATCTGGGAATACGTACCAATATTGCCACTAAATTGATGCATTTTTCCCCCAGACATTTTTTTTATACATACGTGCAGAAAATTTCGAAAACATAAAGGGTGAAAATTACCACGAATGACGCATACAATGACCCCGCCCTTGAAAGTCGTGACGTCAGAAGGTCGAATTGTAGCGTGGAAAATAAAAGAAGAGGCGGATCACATACTTTTAAAGTTAATTACATCGTTTAAGAAAAGAGTGTAACTTGACATTTATTACACGCGTCTGACAAATTTAGTTTAAAAAGAAATTTACAGCCCATTAAAAAGTACGTTCGTTATAGCTTTAATGATTAGATTACGTAGGCTTTTCTGAACTCTAATAACTTGATTAATTATAAATTAAAAGAAAACGAATGGAGAAGAAGGAGTTATAAGAATTCTAAATATTACTTTGCGGTTTTTAACTATATAACATTGCTTTTGTACGAAAGAAATTTATTCTTTGAATTAACGAAAGTTAATACCAAGTTTAGAGAAAGATTACTGCATATGACCATTGCTACAGCTCTTCTATATACATTTATTTAACGTTATTTTAAAAAATATTTTTATAACGTAAAAAGAGTAATACGTATACCTGATTGTAGTGTGAATCTTTCTCTCTATATACTAATATTTGCAAAAAGTTTTGTTATATATATATTTGTTACATTATTAGATCTAATTCCGCGATTTCCTTATATTATTCTAAATTACTACTCTATATTCACTAAATCCTTATTCTTGAATAATCTGTATCATTAGTTCTGTTAAATTTCATTTAATTTAATGTCTCACTTGTCTAAATTACTTAATTAAATATTACGCTTTTAGTATTCTTAAATTAAATGTTCCATTTCCGATCTTTTTCTTTCAGAATGTTCTTTTAGCAACCATTTTTTCCCCTTCCGAAAATTTACTTTCCCGCGCTTATTCGGGGGTTTTCTTTTTTACCTTCAAATTGATCCACTCGCTCTGTCAGCACTCTTTTCATGGCGTGATATCCTTAATTATTAATTAGTGGAGAGCGCGACCTACGTTATATTTGTATTACTGCGCTAGACGCACAAAAAGCCGATGCTCGCAGTGTTTTCACAGATTTTGGTCGTATTTACATTTGTCATACCATCACTGGCCGCCGTCCGATGTATTCTATTATCTACAACTTTGCTTACCCCTAAATTACTACTATGAAGCGGTGGATAAATATCTCGGTGGAAACTGCCGCCGAAAGATGTTAAAATAAAATTCTGAGTTGACTTTATGTATTGTCTCAATTATTCTGGAGGAACTACACTGGATAAATGTGTTCCATGGCCATCACTCGTTGACTGCAACAAAATTCGAATAACCATGTTGATTACTACAGAAACGTTCTTTTTTAGCTTATCCTAATGCACGACTTCCAGATTGATTATTCAATTACTATTTATCGAAGTTAACTCCATTTTCGAATCATCATATAACGTCAATGTCGTAACCTTTAACACGACAGGATTTCCAGTTTTCGTTATATATACCGGGTGTCCCAAAAATGATTGATGGATTTTAAAATTCAATAACTTGCTAACGGTGACAGATATTAAAAAAATTCTTGCAGGAGTGTTATGTAAGGTGTCAGGAGTTTTTATGCTGCTATTCTCAGTTTTAGTAACAAATAGCATCGATAGATGGCGCTGAAAGCAATACCCGCTAAATCCAGGCTCAATTTTTCGGACTCTCTCTTCTTCCATGCGAAAAAAGGAGATTAAAATGTATTGAATGGATACCGAAGTACCAAAAATCGTCTCTGGACTGAGGACCTATTGTTCTGAGCGTCATCTATTGTTTGAAATTCGAACTAAAATCAATAATCATAGTAAAAAAAAAAAAAAAAAAAAAAAAAAAAAAAAAACCCTGACATCATACATAACCCTCCTGCAAGAATTTTTTTAATATCTGTCACCGTTTGCAAGTTATTGACTTTTAAAATACATCAGTCATTTTTGAGACACCCGGTATATATAATCAAAAGGAAATCACAGGTACGAAAACAAATGAGAAAAAAATGAAAAACAATATTAAACACAAGTGAGAAAAATACAGAATATAAAACTATAAATGTGTTTTGGATTCTTCAGAGTAAAGATTGTTATTTGGACAAATATTGTGGGGATAAGGCCCAAAAGTGACAATAGTAGCTGCTTATAAGATATCGAAAGGAAGAAAAACCCTATGATGTTTGAAACATATTTAAATAACAAGGAAATTACCCAACAATATTCGACAGAACCCCCTGCCTCTTGAAACACAAGTTAAAAATGAAAATAAATAATTTATTTACTAAAAAGAAATAGAATGAGGAATGCAAATGTTAGATTAATATTAAATGAAAATAAAAGATAAATAAAATAAAATAAAATAATAATAGAGATGAATGTGTAAATGTTGCATTAATATTAAATAAATATTGATATGTTAATTTAAGGGGGATATAAGTACAGCCTAGAGTAACATGCCATTATGTAGCATAACGTACGATTATGATTGTGTAAGGGCATAATTCCCCACTTTTTAAAAAATAAATGTTTAAACTTTATACAGCGCGAAGAAAATATAATGAACGGTGTAAAAATACTTTTATTTTACAAAAAACTTAATCGAAGTACAAAACACAAATGAAAAATGTTAGAACTCATAATAAATGCTTAAAACGTGTCCCATTAGTCGTGATGCAGGCTTCACATCGGCGCCGCACAGCGGGACGTTTTGATGATCTAGGTGGACAAAATCCATTTTTTCGATTATCTCGGAATTTGACAAAAAGGCGTGTACTGGTAGCTGAATGTCTGTATTTTAGAGATCCGTACGAGTTTTGTCGAAAAAATCATAGGGGACGATTAATTATGACCGTAAAGAAGCCATTCGCACAGTTAGTTTGAGGGAGTTTCAAAAGTTGCACTAGCTTCCTCTAAGTTTGAAAACACGTCGTGAATATACTGTTTTATTTGAAAGCACGAGTTTGTGATCTAATGTCACAGGTTTATCAAGGTCAGATTTAACCCATTTTTGTTTGAAAATAAGCAATATTAAACCCACTTTACAGCTTTTTTCAAAGGTTGAAATTCTGGATGATCCTTGATGTTGTTTATAAATTTCATCTTGACTTTTAACAAATTATTCAGCATTACTCAGCAATAAGCATTTTTTAAAAATCAAAGTGTCATTCCTAAAGTATTGAAAAATTTAAAAAAACTCCTGCAGATAGCTGCAGATAATTAAGTTTTTATTAATAAACAAGCATCATATTAACTTGCAGTGCATGTATGTATGTTTATTTCAAATCTTAGAAGTCAAATTTAAACCACTTTTAATTATCCTATTGAGCCGAAACAATGAATATATGTGTAATTTGAATGACAATAGAATATTATTATAATTTAAAGAACGTAGGAGTTTGTTTAGAATACTGTTTCTACAGGGCTTCACAAAAATTTAGATTAAAACTTGCAAGTTAATTTGAAACCAATTTCAATAATCTGATTGAGCTGAAACTGTGTGTAGTTTTGGTGACAATACAATATTATTATAATTTATGGAACGTAGCAGTTACGTTTTTTTAACAGGGTCACATAAAAGATTAGTTCAAATCTTGCAAGACAATTTTAAACCACATTCAATTATCTGATTCAGCTGAAACTTTGCCCACATGTGTTTTTCCGATGACAATTCTATTAAATTATAATTTTACGAACGTAGAAATTATGCATTTTTTACATGGCCACACAAAAGATCGCGGAAAGATTGTTGCTAAAAAGCAGAAATTTTAATTAAATTTCAACGTAATTACTATAGGTTATTGAGATACACAATAGCATTTTTTAAAATGAAAAGAAACTGTGCAGCAGTTGTATTTCTTTTACAGGGACACACACAGAATTCGGATATATTACCGTTAATAAGAAGAAATTTTATTTGAAATTGAATAAAATTTATATAGATTTTATAGAAATTTATATAGAATTTATTTATTCACATAACAGCATTTTTTCAACCGCAAATAATTTTGGTAGCTTTTATATGTTTTACAGGGTACTACAAAACATTAAAGTTTTTTTAATATGATTTTATTTAAAAAAATTTATTTTTCAGGATGACTACACAAATTTCTCGAGCAATTCTGAGTAGACAAAATACAAAAAAAGAAATTAATGTAAACTTACATGTGTGCATTAAATTGCTTTTTACTTAATTGTAAAATAAGTATGTTTAACGCATTATTTGTAATGCATTATACAGGGTGCCCGCTAAAGTTCTTCCCACGCTCTTAATTGCCGAACGGTTGCAGTTATAGTCATAAAAGTGGTGTCTAGGTATAGTAAAGTGGCTATGCGCTAACAGATGAAATCGTTTCCAGCGTCACCTGGTGAAAAACAGCTGAGTTAGTATTCCTATCTCGGAAACGAGATTTATGTTCAGAACTAGATTCATTTAGCATTCATGTTCACAAAGTGCCCTTTCGAACTAAATCGATGATGCTCTACAAATCTGTCATTCACTTTTATCCCATATTTCGAACAGTTCTCGCGATAGGAACGCCAATGTCGCCATTTTGCTCCAGGTGGCGCTGTAAGCGATCTCATCTATTAGCGCATAGCCTCTTTACTATACCTAGGCACCACGTTTATGAATATAGATGCAGTCGTTCGGCAGTTATCCACCTAGATCGTCAAAACGTCCCGCTGTGCGCCGCATAAAATTACGAACACGTTCCAATTGGCCAGGGGTCTCCTAGACACGTGCCGCGCGCCGCTTCAGGGATCCGTGCCATGAGGTCCATGGCCAATGGAACGGATGTCTCGTACGTCAGAGACTTAACCTCTCTGCTCTCTAGGTCCTCATACAGGGACCTCCGTTTTGTCCCATTTTAATAATGGTATTCGAACATAATTACAATTTCGATATCAGAATGATATGTTTCGAAGTCTAAGATTCGAACTAATGCAAATAAAATAAAAATCTTGTTCTTTAGTCAAATGGTATATGTAAATGTTAAATTAATATTAAATACAATATTAATTCAGTAATAATTAATAATACTACATTAATACTCAGTAGCGAAGAGGTTAAGATATCCCCAGAGGTAGAAATTCAGGGTGTTTAGGTCCGGGGGATTGCAGTGTAAAACATCATGTTTCATGTAAATTACTGGATATAATATGTTTTTTTAAATGATGGACTCGTTTTCTTCCTTGAAAAATATCCAGCTGCGAAATGACTGTGATGGTAAATTAAGATCAGCTTTAGAAAAAATAAAACGGCTGTTACCGATCATTTTTCCCCGTCCAAATAAAGTTCAAAAATTAGTTTATTGCATTTAAGAAATAATTTTGTTGATTTCATGTGGATGAACTGAATTCATTAGCAAAATAACTATTTTTTATTTATAAAATGCGGATGTGAAAGTATTTGCTCCATTTGAGAAAAAAGAATGTACTCTACTATGTTATGAACTTAAGTTACAAATTTATTTCATTATACATAATTTCTGATTTAATGAATCCACGGCACAGGGCTGCTTGGAACATATTCGCGATTCCATGCGGCGCCGATGTGAAGCATGTATCATGGCTAATGGGGCACATTTTGAGCGCTTGTTATGAGTTGTAACATTTTTCATTTGTGTTTTGTACTTCGATTAAGTATTTTGTAAAATAAAGGTCTTTTTACACCGTTTTTTATCTTTTCGTCACGGCCACGATGCAATTGCACCGTCATGATCAGGTTTCCGAACCCCAGTTCCTATGTAATTCTTGCTCCTCATGACCTGACACACCCACACGGGCTGTTTGGACATGACCTTTTGAACCACTCTGTATATATTTATATATATAACAATTTTTTTTTCTTTAGAAATAACTGATACTTTAAAAGTTTTAATGCATTTATAACTTATCCCAGGAACTTCTTTCCACAATTTCCTTTTACTTCGAATGTTAAAAAAAATTTAAACACAGTAATGAATTTTCAGAAAGTTATTTAGAAACAATAGAAGAAAAAGAGAAAAATAAAGACTTTTTTTATAGCTTTTGTCGCTTCAGAAGTTAATGATTTCTTTGATATTTTCCTATATTTATGATAGTTTTCCCAACACTCCATTTTGCGTTTCATTTTATTATTTTCAGCCGTTATTTAAAACGTTTGAATGAATTAATAAATATTTTTAGAAAAACAACTTACATCTACATCTACTATTTGAATTTATGTCTTCATTTTATCCAATTTACATCTACTAAACTTTATTAAAAGTTTTCATATTCTAGTTCTATAAAATATGCAACGCGATTTCAAGAAAATGATTTCAGAATAATACGAATCCATTATTTTTAATAATTATAAATACCTATTGTTTACTGGAATATTTCAATAGTTAAGTTTAAAACTAATAACAAGGATATGCTTTTACTGTTTTGAAATTTACAGCTATACTTTTCATAATTTGTTAAGAAACAAGAAATCACAAACTTTTCAGGAAGTAATTTTCTTTTCTGATTTAATATCTAAAAACAAGAACTGCTATTATTTCAAATAGAAAATAAGAGATAAACTCACAAAATAGAACGAAACAATTAAGTATTAAGAAGGGGTTACGTTGAAACGTGATTTATATGCAATATCAAGATATTAAGGTTGGATCAAGATAACTAAGATTTTCGGCAAAAGTTCTTCTAAATAAGAAAGAAATCGCCGAAAATCAGTATTAAAAAGCTTAACACGATTCAAATCCACAATAATTGTTTTCTACCTAGATTCAGTAATATGAAATATAATTGAGTTAGAAATGAATTATTCAAAGAGCATTTCATTTAATTTTTACAACTAGCACTTAAAGAAATTACAGGATAAAGAAATGTATTTTTTTTTTCACACTTAAGAAGATATGCAATTAATGATTTTGACACCCTCTGAAATTTTTTACATTTTATTGGAAGTTAAAATATACAGGATGCAAAGGAAAGTCCCTTTAACCTGAAAATACTGGCGAACGGAGAGAGCTACAGCTATTCAAGTGAGGTAACACGGTAGAGTAAAGCGACTACGCCCGATTTAATGCAAACGCCAACAGCGCCCCCTAGTGGTGACATTTGGAAGATAGCCATTGCAAATCGAAAACGAAAAGAGATAGAGCAAAATTTCCAATTAGAAAGTTTTAGAGAACCAATTAATTAGTACGAAATGACATTTGGTTTACATGGATAAGATAAATCTTCGCCTGAATGCCAAAAATGTCCGAAATCAATGCACTCCATTTTGTGTAAACGTTTGAATGGAATAGCCATAAGTATGAAGAAATACGCACAATTTCTTGTATAAATACGTACTTATTTCAATATATTTTCATAACATCACACATAAAGACAAACTGTCTAACAGTGATAAAAAGTTAATATTCAGTATGTTCGAAAAGTTCGCCATTGTTTACGATACACGCTTGTTTTCGTGAGAGTAATTCTGCATGCACATTTCTCAGCATGGAACGTCTATTGCAAGCGTCTTCAATACGACGACATAGATTTAGTCTAAAATTTTAAATGCATTGGAAATTAAATTTATACAGACATTACAGCGCAGTACAACGTCACAATCTACAATTGTGCACTGCTACATTTCCGGAATGGAATATGCAAAGTAGAATCGTCGCTCATCGATTTCAGACATTTTTGGGTATACAGGCGACGACTTATCTTATCCGTGTGAACCAAATGTCGTTTCCTACTAATTAATTGATGCTCTAAAATTTTCTAATTGGAAATTTTGCTCTATCTCTTTTCGTTTTCGACTTCCAATGGCTATCTTCCAAATTTCGCCAGTAGGGGTACTGCTTTCGTTTGCATTAGGTTGGGCGTAGTCGCTTTACTATACCGTTACCGCACTTGCATAGCTGTAGTTAGCTCTGTTCGCAAGTATTTTCAGGTTAAAGGGACTTTCCTTTGCACCCTCTATATACTGCATATATCGATAGCTACATTTTATCTCAAGAACTAATGCACGGAATTTAACAAAACTTCATAATACGTTAAAGCTCTACATAAATAGATAATAGCTTTATATAAATAGTCATTAGGTCAGTGTATATACCTCCCAACATGTGTTTTTTACGATTTTCACGATAACTATACCTCAAGAACGAATAGATTGGCATTTCATTTGGGTTGCAGATGATTTTATTTTTTATATAGAAGAAAGTTTTTTGTAACGGCGACAACATGCTAGTTTATACACTGGTTTCCAAAAATTAAGGAAAAATCACAAAAAGAGCGATAACTCGTTCAAAAATTAACCTATCCATATGAAATTTGGATATGTTGTTAACTAAAAGATGCTGATTAAAATTACAAAATGCAAATTAGTGCCGCTGCAATCGGATTGCGTCACCTGTACGGAGCATAAAAATGCATGCTAGAGAGTGTGGCTGCTGGTGTCGCTGTGATTATGAGATAAGAAAACTGAGATAGCCAATTCATTAGTATAACATCAAGGTATCATTTATCCGCGTAACTGCAATATAGAGAGCTATTGGAAGATTGGATATAGGCCAAAAACAGACATAGGTGGCCAGATGGCTAAATGTGAGTCCTTCTGTTGCTCATAGGCTTTGGCAACAATTTCAAATCACTGGTTCGGCCTCCAGAAGGTTCAGCGAAGGACGACCAAGAGCTACGACAAGCACCAATGACCGATATTTGCGGTTATGTATACGAAGGAATAGAGCAGCAACCCCCCATCATTTTAAATCCGTCCTTGCTTCAGCCCCTTGAAGGTTGATATCAACGTCTACTGTGCGTATGAAGATGGTCTTTACGCGATGCGACCAGATATTTGTGTGCCGCTCACTTCATGTCTCCGGAGGGAACGTTTAAGGGGGGCACGTCAACATGTCCACTGGACGGCTGATCAGTGGAAGCGTGTTCACGTCACAAATGAGTTCCAGTTTAGCCTCTAAAGCGTTAGTAGGCATTGTTTGATTTGGAGAGAACAGGGAATACGCTATCATCCATCAAACATTCGTAAAAGAGATTCGTATGGAGGAGGCAGTGTCTGTGTTTAGGATGGTATCTCTTTTGGCGGACGTACAGACCTCCATGTCTTTCCACGTGGAACTGTGAATGCTCACGTCTATAGAGATGACATTCTTGATGCTTATATGCAACCTTATGCCGGTGCAATATATAATAATTTCCTGTTACAGGACGATAACGCTAGACGGCACAGGATTCACATCGTAGAAGATTATCTTCAGCAGCAAACAATTCAGCGCATGGAATGGCCAACGCGATCACTGGACTTGAATCACATCGAGCACTTTTGAGATGCTTTAGGAAGATGTGTCTCTGCTCTCAATCTCCCTCCTCAGACCCTTGCCACGTTCACAACTGCTTTATAAGAACAATGGCTCGCACTCCTCAGCGAACTTATCGATCGCATAATTGATAGCATTACACTTCGCTGTATGTGCTGTATTGCTTCTAGGGGTAATCATACTCCATATAAAAGGTACTTTTCCTATACCAAATTGAGACATTTATTTCGTTTATTTTATAATTATATTAATTTCTGAAACACTACAATCGTCTGATAATTTCTTTTAATGTTATTTTATACCTTACTGTGTGTTGTAAATTGTGTCTCAGTTTTATTAAAATCTACTTATAGCATTTTGAGTAATCGCTACTTTTGTTGTTTTTCCTTAATTTTTGGAAACCAGTGTATAAGGCGTGTCTAACGTTAAATCAGAAATTATGTATAATGAAATAAATTTGTAACTTAAATTTATAACATAGTAGAATACATTCTTGTTTCTCAAATGGAGCAAAGCCTTTCACATCCGCATTTTATAAATAAAAAATAGTTATTTTGATAATGAATTCAGTTCATCCATATGAAATCAACAAAAATATTTCTTAAATGCAATAAACTACTTTTTGAACTTTATTTGAACGGGAAAAAAAGGAACGGTAACAGCCGTTTTATTTTTTCTAGCTGATCTTAATTTACCGTCTCAATCATTTCGCAGCTGGATATTTTTCAAGGAAGAAAACGAGTCCATCACTTAAAAAACATATTATATCCAGTGATTTACATGAAACATGATGTTTTAGAACTAAACTTTCTTATACAGATTATATTCAACAAAACACTAAAAGTGTTTTAGTATAAGTTATGTCTTAGGGTTATTTTATAAAGTTATTTAAAATAGTCAATTTGCATTAATGTATTTTAAAACAAGCCGGAAATTGTACGTCAAATGTGGCAAATGAGGTGCATTCGTGCTGTAACTGGTTTTGTAAATATTCAAATCTTGGTGCAATAGCTGTTGCACTCTTACGCAAAAATGCATGAATACAAAATTTATTACGATTCTATATATCAAATTGTGTAATACGGAAATAATAGGACGTCATCACCATGGCAACCTACAATCATTACCTGTCATGGATTATCATTGAATTAATTACGTATAATAGGATTTAATAGAATGAAGACAACTATTATTAATATATCTTTAAGTTTTGATTCGACTTCCGTAAAATTTGAAGTGACACGACAAAATTCTAGAACAATTATATGTAGTAAATTTCAAACCATTCAGTTGGGTAGTTTTTGCGCTGTTATATGCCGACAGACCAGACGACGTTTATAGGCGCTACGTATTCATATGATTATGAACGATATTAAAAAGAAATAGTTTTATAGTACTCTGGCGAGATTAAATTAAATGGGCAGCAATAAAAATGTACTTTATGTTAATTCTATTAAGCGAAGCCCAATGGAAGATAGCAGGTTGGTAACTCAAGATTAACGTTATCACGTACTAGTTCAATGCTATTCATCTTCGCTTCACAGAAATTTCAAAATTCCACAACATTTTCACACGTGGAAGGACGAAGATGCCGCATTGAGAAGGCATTTGACGGATTGCGAAAAATAGCATTTAATTAGGAGAACGCGAGGACGATAGAAAGCTTGCTGAATCAGGGCTGCGGAGTCGGTGGGAAAAATGGACGACTCCGATTCCAGGAATTTTAACAGATCCGACTCCGACTCTTTCGCTCAAAAATGGGCCTAACTCCGACTCCACAGCCCTGGCTGTAATGCTTGCATTTTGGTCATGGGTATCCAAACACTTAAGTTTTTTCTGCATATCGCTAAAAAAGTTGTGAAAACTGACATACAATTTTCCCTACCGAACTTTATATAACATTTCCTATATTCTTATTTAAATTTATTTTTTGAAAGAATAGGATATTCAGCATTTTTAAGACATGTCAGGGGAGACACAATGAAGATCTTGTGTAAGTTCCATGTTTTTAGCTGCCAAATCATTCAAGTTACATGAATTTTTATACTTGTTCCTTTGATCTTTACTTTCTTCTACTTTTACAAGAAGAAATTATTGGATTCGTGAAAAAATTTCGAATTCAGGTTTTCGACGGAATTATAATTTTAGAAGGTCCTGAACACAGTTTAGTTGCTTTTAGAAAATATCTGTCCGTGAATCTCTGTGTCTGTCTCTCTGTGTGTCTGCCTGTATGTGACAAAAATTCCATGGGCGCTCTATCTCAAGAACTAATGCACGGAATTTATCATACTTCAGATTCAGTTAGACCTTGACATAAATTAATTCTAATTAGGTTTTGGTGTAACAATCCTAAGAGGTGAGAAATTAAAAAAAAATACGGATGTATTCGTAGTTCTGCAGGCGAAGACACTCGCGAGCTAACGCTAAACCTATGGGGAGGTTATTTTTTAATATCTCGTTTGGATTTCGACATTTTTAAAATATTTTTTTCTGTATTGGATAGCTGAGGTTCATCGCTACATCGTCCCTTTTTTACTTTTTCGGTTTTGGTTGCAGATACTTTTTAGAATGACTATTTCATTTTTGAAACCGGTTTCGAAAGTGAAAGTAACTTTATACAAAATATCTGCAATCAAAATCGAAAAAACTAAAAAAAAAGGAGCGATGTAGAGATGGACCTCATCTATCCAAAAAAAGTATACATATGGATAACCATTAAATAAACATATATTTTAAATATCGAAATGCAAACGAGATATTAGAAAATAACCACCCCATAGGTTTAACATTAGCTCGCGAGTGTCTTCTCCTGCAGGGACAGGAGCCTTAAGTGAATTTAAAGTTTAAAATATAATTTAAAAACTTTTGCTTGTGAATAAAAACTTTTACACGGAATTCAAGTTTTTTGCACCCGGTACGAAAACACATTCACTTCAACAGAGAAAATAAACGTACGAAAAAAAAAATGGAGCAAAACTTTTCGCATCCGCATTTTAGAAAAATTCCGAGAATAGACAAAAAAAAAAAAAAAAAAAAAAGAATCCTTTCACTAATGAATTCTAGTTCAATAGCCGCAGATATAAATGAATACTGCTAACTCATTTCCTAATTACATTCAACTACTCCTTTAACTTTTTACCTTGAGAAAAAGTTTAAAGATAACAGCTACCGTTTCTGCCCCAAACCTGATCTTAATTTACAATCACAGTTATTTCGCAGCTGGATATTTTTACAAGGAAGTAAACGTATCCCAGTGATTTGAAAAACTTTTTCCGTTAACGTCCCTTTTTTCAGTGTTTAAGTAACCGAATCAAAACAGTTTGTCAGGTTTCCTACTGTTTTGACACTTTTTAACACAGGGACGATTGTAACCTGGAAGATTTTTTCTTTGTCAAAGAAAAGACACCAATGGGAGTCGCTGATATCTGACCAAGTTGCTGAACGCGTAGGAAAAAAGAATCTTAGGCAATATAAAGTAGTCTGTCGTCTGGATATCGTGGGAATTCACTTCTTCATGGAAGTTGTTAGTGGAAATTATCGCATTTATCTGAGTTAACAAATATTATATAAATAAATAAACTGCTTATTTGTTTGCTTTTTTTGCGGGGGGGGGGGGGGGGGTGCAGTTATGCAACTTTATGGCATATATACAGAGTGTCCCCGAATTCATACACCTAACTGTAAGAGAAGGTAAAGTACACGTAAAGAAGTAATTTTTATATAGCAATGCGGGTTGGAAATGAAAAGTTGTGGCGAAAAACAAGAAACGCGGAGGAAAGGAAATGAGCATTTTATTCACATAACAATTACAGTAAGTGCTCAAATGTGCCACTGGAAGTGTCTAGGGGTGCAGAAAATGTTTCTACTCCCAACATTTCCCCCCCATCCAAATGAAAATTTCCCCAAAATTTACGGTATGTTATAGGTAAATGCTGTATTATCGTAGGTAGTTATAGAAATTTTTTTCCAATATTTCTCAACTTTTGCGCGAGTATATATAGCAGGGGTGATTTTAAGAGAAGAAAAAAATTCTGAAATTCACAGCAAATTTTCTGAAAGGTTACAGCAGAGTGGGGGAAGACGGAATCTACTCCCAGAACTATGTTTTTTTCGCGGCCTTTTGACGAAATTCGCGATCTTTTGTGAAATTTTGCGGTTGTTTCGTGACCTTTCGTCAAAATTTGCAGTTCTTTCGCGATCTTTTAAGGGTGTTCTCAAATTCAAAAGGGCAACTTTCTGACATAAGTTTTAATTTATTTTTGTTCGAAAATGCGTGAAACTAGCGGGTGTTGTTGTTCAGAAACTATGTCATCGAGCTGTTTTTCCATTTTTTTGCAAACGCAATAGATCTTTCAGAAAAGAGTGTTAAATTGGGCGTTTTGAAACGAATTTCCGCGCGAAGGGAGAAAGTGCACTCAAGAGCGGGCGAAAAACGGGTTTGTCACGGGATCGAATTCCCTTATAACTCAATAGGTAATGGATGGATCAAAAAATGGAAAAAACAGTTCGATTCCAAATCGCTTCCATGGCCAGGCTTTCCAATTTTATATTTTTCCGTTAAAAAATGAATTTGTAAATATGTCAAAACGTTTTGCGCAGAGCAGTTAGCAGAGCAGTTAAGAACAGCCTTAACAAAACTTGCGTTCATTTTGCGATCTTTTGACGAAATTTGCGGTTATTTTGCGATCTTGTGACGAAATTCGCGTTTTCCATAATTCTTGGACAAAATTCGCGGTATTTTTATGTCCAAATTTTCAGATTGATGAGCGATTTTTTTTTAAAAAGTGTTCGGAACCAAATTCCTTAATTTTTCGAAACAGAATCACACCTGATATACGGTACATATTATTCTGAGATCGATTTTGTGAAGGTCACCATACGGATCTTTTTATTTGTAGTGAAATTTTTCTATCTCAGGGAATTATGGAATTTGTTGTCAAAATCGAAATCAATTGTATATGTTTCTGCAAAATTTCCCCAGGTGGTTAAAATTTCCCCCGATCCTAGATCGCCGGATCGGACATATTCTGCACCCCTGGAAGTGTCTAGCAAGTGATTGGCGTATCTTTTCGCAGATACCAAGTGTTTCACGAACATTTGCAGCAACGACTCAAAGTCTTGCAATGAGGTCCTCATCAGAATCAACTGGTGTTTCATAGATGAGACATCTGGAACCTTCGAAAGGGTACGCCCATCACTTGCTACACGCTGCCAGGTATGTATCGATGTGGGTGGGGGCACATTTGAGCACTTACTGCAATTGTTATGCCAATAAAACACTTGTTTTCATTTCCTCTGATTTCTTGCTTTTCGCCAAAACCTTTCATTTCTGACCCCCACATTGCTGTACCAAAATTGCTTCTTTGTGTGCACTTTATCTTCTCTTACAGTTTGGTCCATGAATTCGGGGACGCCCTGTAACTTTATTTGTGTTATTAAAAAAACTTTTTAAGTTGTAATTTATGAATATGTAACAATATTTTTCGTCATGCACTTAAATCAAAATTTATGAGGTAAGGAAACCTGAACAATAATTTACGGACACCCTGTATAACTTCAAATAACATATTACGCCTGAATCATATTTAAAAAAAAAAAAAATACACTTAATATCAGACAATCAATAATATTTCAAAATAAAATGAAAAAAAAATACTGTAGGCGTTTCAAGATTTAAGCAAGCTCTTCATCCGTATACTTCTCAATAGAAAACAAAGCTATTGTTTAGACATGTTCGCCTTCAAAATATGCTTTGAAATAATAAATCACTTTGGAGTATATGTCATACTAGTACGGTAAAGCCCCGATTATCCGCGGTGCGGTTTATCCGCGAAGCAATTTTTTTTTTTTTTAATTCAAGTCAACAGCAAGGAAAATACAATAAGCCCTACTATTAAATATAAACAGAAAAATCAATTTATTCGAAAGTATTAGAAGAATATTTCTAGATTCGGTTGCCATGTTTGAAATATCAGATTTAAAGTCTTGATGTCCTTTCTTGATATTATTAACCAAACGTAACCACATCAATTAAACTATTTTACAATTAAATAACACTATTATGATAAATTCCGGGAGAGCATATCAAGAATAACTTCATTTTTGAGATAAAAATTATTTCATACTAAAAGAAAAATAATAGTTTACAATTTAGAATAAAGAAAATGTGTTTCCAAAACAAGAAGCAAAAACAAGTGACTGATTTTTTTAAAAAGATGTAACTCACCTCTTTTTGTACAGTATGTACGGCATTGTTTCTTGTTTACTGTTCTTTATTTTAGTGATTTAGACTTAAAGCAAAGGTTTCTGACATATTGTGCATATGTATGTATTTTAAACGTTTTATTATGTTTTTTTGTACACTAAAACATAGTTTTTATGTTGAATTTTCTCTTTTTTCCGTGTTTGCATTCCATTTTCAGTCTTTTTCGGATTATCCGCGGTGCACTTGCCACCCAATCCCGCGGATAATCGGGGCTGTACTGTACAACATATTCTAGTGGAATTGTACATGCTTCGTTTAGGGCAGTTGTGTGTAACCTTGCAAACAAACTTTCTAGAAAAATTCTACCCTTATCATCATTGCAGTTATATTTAATTATTTTAATATTTTCTAAATTTGGGATGTGATCAGTATCTATAAAATGATTTAACAAATTCCGATTGTAAATTTCCGGATTTTTAAGCGCGTTTATGCTTTTCTAAACGGATGTTGCATGATTGTCTAATTTCGCCAGTATAAATAATCACAGTCAGAGTACAAGGGATACTGTAAACTATACGGGTATTCTATAAAGGGGAAATTTTTAGGCTTGAATTTGCATAACAAATTCTTCATAACGTTCTGAGGTTTAAAGGCTGCACCAATATATTAAAATGTAAAATTAAACTAAATTAAATTATGTCTATTTTAACACGTAAAATAGTGCAGTTTATCCTTAAAATATACTCAAAATTTGCAACGATTAGTTAATTTTCAAAGTCTAAGCCTGTAAAGTAATAAAAAGAAAAAAGAAAACGAAAGAAAGAAAGAAAAATCATGCGTCAAGCATAGATTAAAAACCCTTTTCAACACATTCAAAATACTGTAACAAAACTTCCCCGTTTAATAAAGTGAAAGATGATGTCTAAAAGTAAACAAGGTTCAACTAGGTGAGGAGCCCTACCCAAGGGCTAAAGCTCTACTAGCCCCACTAAGCAACGCACATTAGACATCTCCCACCCTATATCCCGGCAAAGTTTTACAAAGTTAATGGACTGTACAGATAGTTATTTTCTTCATAGGAGAATAAGTTCATAGTCTGTGGAAGTTGTAATGAAAAAATAACGTATTAATAAAATTATTAGAACATTTAGTCAATTGGCGGCAAGACATTTTGAAATATATATAGATTATGCTCAATTAGCCGAACATAATCTATTATTTTTTGGAGTAAGTTTGACTTCTTCAAGACTAAGGAAAACCATAGACAATTTGGAAAAACGCATAGCACATTTGAAAACTTATTTTCAGCAATTACCATCTATAGTCCGAAAAATATTCGAATTCTTTTGTGCAGCCTTATATAGCATTTATAGATTTGTATATATAATACACATTATCCAAAGATTTAGTTCAGTTAGGAAACGTATAACACAATTGAAAGTTCCCCTTCAGTAATTTCCACCAGTCAATGGAAATGTACACGGATTCTTTTGTGCAGCCCCCGTATGCTGTCTGTAGTAGATCCTAATAACATATATCAATTATGTGGCAATCCGAGTATATTTACGCGAGTTAGAATGCGAACAGACAGACGGCCAGACAAACCGAATTCGTAAACACTTTGCAACTATATTGGAAAGTGTTAAAAAAAGAAAAGTTAAAGCAATTCTTCAACGTTTCGTGATTTTAAAGATATTGATGATACAGTGGCCCTATAATTTTCTTCCTCACCTACTTACTGCCCTTGGTGGCAGTCAGGGACACCAAACTATTACGTGTAGGAGTAATAAGAGAAAATGAAGCAGAATCATTCCATGCTTCGAAAAAAAAAATTCTCTTCTATGTGTGCCTGTAGGCCAGCTCCTGCCCACCAGTCTAGCTATAGAAAGAAATCGGAGAAAGTGGGCGCGTCTTTCGCCCATCTTTACTACAGAGAGTTAGTTTGTTGAATTTTGAGTTTATTTATTCATTTTTCTGACCACGATTTGTTTGTTATTAGCATGATATATATAGAGATAAGTTCAGTGTACTACGTAGGAAGGCATGACCTGGTACATACTGAAAGTGCAAAAGAGTAAACGGTCGTGTCATGACGATCGATATGTTATTTGTAGAAAATACTCTACATAGATGGTCAAACATAATAGTTGTAGGAGAATGGCATTCTTTGATTTAGTGCTTTCTGATTGTATGTTTTATTCGGTGTAACGACTTGTACTGATATTGATTCACGAATAAGCCTCTTTACCCCTTGAAGGGCGGTGGGTTATCTTGTATCCCACTAAATTTCAATCAAGATTTGTACCAAAATTACAAACATACTGAAACTGCAGTAGAGTAAACGTTGTGTCATAAAGATCAGTATGTTAATTGAAGAAAACACTCCACATAGATGGTCAAACATAATAGTTGTAGAAGAATGGCATTCTTTGATTTAGAGCTTTCTGATCATATGTTTTATTTGATATGGAGTCTTACTGATATTGATTCAAGCGTAAGCCCTTCAATCCCTTGAAAAAGTGTGGTAAGATATTTTTTATACCACTTAATTTCAATCAAGACTTGTACCAAAATTACATACATACGGACGTGGTATACACTGAAAATGCAGAAGAGTAAACAGTCGTGTTATGACGATAAATATGTTATTTGTCGAAGGCACTCCAGATAAATGGTCAAACATAATAGTTGTAAAATAATAGCATTCTTTGATTTGGTGTTTTGTGATCATATGTTTTATTTGGTGTAAGGACTTTTACTGATATTGATTCATTTATAAGTCCCTTAACATCTTGAAGGGCTGTGGGGTATCTTTTATCTCACGTTATTTTAATCAAGATTTGTACAAAAAGTGCATATATATAAAGGCTTGGTACATACTGGAAAAGTAGAAGAGTAAACGGTCGTGTCATGATAATCAATAGGTTATTTGTAGAAAATACTTTACATACATGATCAAACATAATAGTTGTAGGAGAATGACATTCTTTGATTCAGTGGTTTCTGATCATACGTTTTATTAGATATAAGGAATTTTACTGATATTGATCCAACGTATAAGTCCTTTTAACCCTTTGAAAAGCTATGGACTATATTTTATACAACTTAATTTTAATTAAGATTTGCACCAGAATTTTTGAACAAACTTTTTTTTACAACTTTGGTGAATAAGAGTTGTAAAATTGCATTTCCTGATATTGAAATACAATTTTTCGAAAATTTTGGTGTGAATTCATTATAGAAACATAATTACCTGCGCTTAAAAGGGTTAGAGTGAAAATAGTGTAAGATTATTTTAAGTCAATTAAGCTGAGTATCATAAACTACAAATATAAAATCATCACGAGGAACAATAGAATAAGATGGCAGCAAAATTTTTATCATTTAACAGAAAATTTTATTAGAACAAAGTTAAATGATTTTAAATAACGTTTTTCTTCGTTTCTTTCATTCTTTTCTTTATTTTTAATTCCTCACATCATCTCGATGAGATATGAAATACGAACAAGATCTTCTGAACTAGACAAAACATGGCAAATACTCTTTAGCGATATATATTTTATTTATTTATTTATTTATTTTCTTTTTTCTTAGCCAATTTACTTTGCTCACCATCCAATCATAGTTCGATTATACTTTCATTTATTTCCATTTTTTATGCACTAAATATTGATTAAGCTGATTTGGCGAATAGGATTTCTATAAATCTGGTAAAAAAACACATCTGAATAGTGGATAAATTAACTTTAACATTAGAGAACACACATGAATTCTTAACACTTTCATCTTTTGATGAAACTTTACATCTACATGAAAACACGTATCTTACTTCATATAATTTGCCTGATATTACTTAACAGATAATGCGAAACTTTCAGAATTTGCATGCACAAATTCATACTGGATTAAGTAAAGCACGCTTCCTAAACACTCTACTTCATTTTAAAGGTTATAACTCTCAAAATCTCTAGTTATCAAAATCGCGAAGTAGAAAGAAAAGGAAAATAAAATGAACCATTCCATTTCTTTTTGACTTCATAGATTACAATTAATATTGTTGCTATTTCAAATTGGTGAGTTCTAGTTAACAAAATCGCGAAAATAAAATAAACCATACCATTTCTTTTAGACTTCGCAAATTACAATTAGTATTGTTGTTTTAAATTGGTGAGTTCTAGTTATCAAAATCGTGAATTGGGAAAGACAATGAAAAATAAAATAAACTATTCCATTTCTTTTTGACTTATAAATAGTATTATTGCTGTTTCAAATTGGTAAGTTTTTTAGCGACGTGATATTTATTAATTTTTTTTCGTTTTGAAGATGAGAAAGGTTTTTCATGTATACAAAGTGACGTTTTTAATTATCGAACGAAACGAATAAAACCCCTCATAAAATAAGGATGGAACTATAAAATGGTATAATTCACGGTCATTGTAACTCTCAGCTCGTTGTGCTTTGTGCACATTGAACAAAATTGAAAGAAAAGACCAAAAACACTATCTTAGGCTAAATTGTTGTATGTGAATGTAGTATGTAATTTCAATTCAGCAGCGACAAATCTTCCACATCGCCAATCAAATCAACAATGCATGCATTATGAATTTAACAAAAACAAAATGTACATTTAGCTTTTTACTAAATTTGGTATTTAAAAATTTTTGAATTTTCGAAAAAACATTTTTTAAAAAAAGAAAAAACACAGGAAAAAAATTATAAATGTGAGTAATACGAATTTTAAGTCATTTTCACTAGTTTTTTTTATACTTGTCTTTAGATTATGTTTAAAAAAGAAAAATGGTTGACTGTTTAGATCATATACAAAATTTAAGAACGATGCAATGCAGTTCTTTTATATCTTCGAAATAATTATAAAACGATACAAAAAAAAAAAAACAAAAAAAAAAACAAAACTATAAACGTTTTAAAAACGATTTTTATTTTCGATTACGGCGAAAGTCATGCTTCTTTAACACAGCATCTTAAATTAACACATAAAAATGGGGTGGGAGACACTATTTTAATTCAATAAACAAAAAATGTTACGTACAAAGCGAATTCGTGTACCGTATTTCTTAACTTAGATCTTGAAGAGAAGCATAAAATAACTTTACCAGTACCTTCATTATCATTATAGAAATAAAAGAGAAAATCACAGAAATCCATGCTTCTTAACTCAGTCAGAAGGTTGCGAAATAGATCAATGAACAAACATACCTAATTCGGCATTCTTTCAAGTTCAGTATCAGTTAATACAGTTTGTAAGATAAACTCACTTCTGCTTTTTTCTAAATACGTGTTTGATAATCAAGGCATGACTTAAGAGTTATGTGGGCTTCGAGATGTCCTCTCGCTCTAACGTCCTACCAAATTGTGTGGAAGGACCAAAATCTCGTTGCACTTTTGACCAGAGTAATCTGATAAATAGATATTCGGCATATATGAGATTCAAGCGAATATAATTATCAAATAGAAATGGAAAATATGCCATGATCCAAGCGAAAATTGTGCAATACAATTACAATAGACAGTGTGTCGTCGAAGATGGAAGCCTGTTTAAAACGGAAAGTTGTGTCGGTTCTTTGCGATTTTTGTTTCAGCAGTTTTACTGTGCCTTCACAAAAAATGATACTTAAAAATTCCTGTGAATTTGAACATAAACAAAAGCAACAAGCAAGATTCTTTCATCTTTCTTGTGTTTCTTAAAAGGCTTTCAAAGCAAATGTTTTGTATTATGCTGGTTATCCTGTTCCTTTTATTAGCAAGGTATAAAATGGGAATATTACCTTTCGGTCCTATGCTCACGGAGCCCTTATACGCATGCGCCAGAAGGCTCCCGTCCCCGTTAGGCGAAGTGCTCGAAAGCTAATGCTAATTCCTATGGGAAGGTTATTCGCTAATATCTCGTTTGCATGTGGACATTTTTAATTTTTTTTTTTTTTTTGCATGGAATAGCTGAAGTGCATCTTTACATCGCCCTTTTTTACTTTTTCGATTTTAGTTGCAGATATTTTTTATAATGACATTTTCATTTTCAGATCCGGTTTCGAACGTGAAAGTAACTTTATAAAAAATATATCTGCAACCAAAATCGAAAAAGTAAAAAACGAGCGATGCAGAGATGTATCTCAGCTATCTGATGCAAAATAAATAAATAAATAAAAATGTCGAAATGCAAATGAGATATTAGCAAATAACCTCCCCATAGGATTATCATTAGCTCGCGAGCGCTCCGCCTGACGGGGCAATAATACGAAACTTTCTGACACATTTTTGACCCATTTTTAAACATAAAGGCATAAAATTGACAGGTCTGACTATTGCAGCGATTTGAAATCGAAATGGATTTTCCATATTTTGATAAATAAATATCTTATTTATAAGCAATTTTGATCACGTAACAACAGGTTTTTCTCCTTTCTCTCGCTGTCAGTTTTGAAAATTCGGTTCAAAGTCATAACTTTGACAGTATTTTCTGAAAGATCGTTTGCGTTTACCAAAAAACGGAAAACGTCTTTCGATTACCTAGTTTCTGAATAACCACACTTTGCCAATTTCATGCGTTTCCCGAACAAAAATGAATTACAAAATGTGTCAGAAAGTAGTTTTTTGGATTTGAAGACAGCCTTAACATCTTTTATTGCAACATAAAAAAAAAAAAAGAAGGATGATATCTAACTAAAGTTAATTTGGCAGTCAGTGAATATTCAAAGAGATTTCCTGTAACCTGGAGCATTTATTGTATTTTTTAACATAGAGCACAGAACAATATATGAAACAGAAGTATCACAGAATTTGACCGATACCTTTACTACTTGTTAAGGCATAAAAGAGAAAGTCAGAGAAATTCGTGATTTATAACTCGCTCAAACAGCTTGTGAAATATTTCAGTGACAAACATACCTAATTCGGCATTCTTTCAAGTGCAGTATCACTTAAAAGCGTTTGTAATATAAACTCACTGCTGTTTTTTTCTCAATACATGTTTGACAATCAAGGCATCACTTAAGAACAGCCGTGTGGGCTTCGAGATATCCTCTCAATGTAACGCCCCGCCAAACCGAGTCGAAGGATCGGAAACTTGTTGCACTTTCGACCAGAGTGATCTGATAATTATATTCGGCGTATATGAGATTCAAGCGGTCGGCGAACTACGTAGGTAGCCCTGAAATTTTAAAAAAGGTGGTGAAACTGGACTTGTGAAACTAAAGTGACTGCAGAATAAGAGTGGATGTTGGGAGAAGAACATGCTATTTTTTTAAATAAATGCCCACGAGATAATTAGTAGGAAACGTCGTAGATCACGATCAATTATGTCATGAATGAGTGAACACATTAAAAATATAATATTTCATTTCCAAAACAAGTTTTTCTAAATCTAGAAAACGAAAGTTAGGAATATTTTCAGTTTTTTCCGAATAAAATTTCTGTGTGGAAGACTGTGAAACAGTGCTTCTACTGTTAAAAGTTTTGTGATACGTTGAACCAATTTTTGGTGCTCCAGTAGCTGCAACCATAAGATGCTGAAATCTTGAACCAACATTTAGAGCTAAGGTTCAACCGGAGCTCCAAATATGGGCGTGTGATTTCACCATCTTATGGTTTCAGATACTGCAGCACCAAAAGTTGGTTCAACCTATTTCAAAAATTTTACCAGTGTAATTTGCGCTGGAGCTCATCGGAGTTGAGCTCAAGTACTCGTTTGATTTTAGTGAATATTAAAATATTGGTCGGAATTCGCCGGAGCTCATAAATATTGCGCTCTATAGCCCTGCGGAACAGCGCCGTGTGTTGTTTTTGATATTTGATATAAAGAAATCCTTAGCGAGTAGCATTTTCTGAAAATCCCCCCCCCCCCCTGATTTCAACATTTTAGCTATGTTCATTTATTAGATTTCATTATATATATCTGCTTATAGACAATTAGATTTCATATAAGATTATAAATTATAAGATTATAAATTATAACATCATAGACATATAAGAGATATAGATTATATATAACTGCTTTTAGTCAAAATATATTTTTAAAAAATATTCTGCTATAAACGAAATTGCTTTAAATTTTGTAAATAATGCATATAAATATGCAGGCGCAGGTTACGGGGTTACACTACGTTTGTTATTACTGAAGAATATTAGAGCTCCTATACTTTATTTGTGAGAAATTAAACCCGCTGGCAAATAAAAATTTAAAATATAAGCTATGTCTTTTTTATGTCAGTTTATATGCTGTTCATAAAATATGAGATGTTCAAGACATACCATCATAAATTAATTAAAAAAAGGGAATGTAATTCTAAAGTATTAAAATTGCCCTGTGATTTTACAACTTCTACACTGTTAAAAAAGACAAACGTTTCTTAATCTACGAGAATATAATATAGCCAAGAGCGAAAATATGCAATAACCTCTTCCTGAGTTGTCAAGGATTCCGAAAAACGTTCTTTATCTTTGGGAACATGGTAAAACAGTATATTTTCGAGTTTTAAAGAAGCATTTATAACAAAATAAAAACTTTCTTTTGTTGACAATGATTTTCGTAAACTTTTCTGACTAGTTTCTTCAGTGTATTAATTAATTTTCTCAAACCAGAATATCTTTTCTTTATCTTTAGAAACCTAAGAAAACAGTATATTTTCCAGTTTTAAAGAAGCATTTATAAAAACAAAGTTTCTTTTGTTGTCAGTGATTTTCGAAAACATATTTGAATAGTTTTTACAGTGTATTAATTAATTTTCTCAAACCAGAATAGCTTTTCTTTATCTTTAGAAACCTAAGAAAACAGTATATTTTTGAGTTTTAAAGAAGCATTTATAAAAAGAAAGTTTCTTTTGTCGTCAGTGATTTTCGAAAACGTTTTTGAGTAGTTTTTCCAGTGCATTAATTAATTTTCTCAAACCAGAATATATTTTCTTTAACTTTAGAACCCAAGAAAACAGAATATTTTCGAGTTTTAAAGATACATTTATAAAAACAAAGTTTCTTTTGTTGTCAGTGATTTTCGAAAACGTTTTTAAGTAGTTTTTTCAGTGTATTAATTAATTTTCTCAACACAGAATATCGGTTTTTAGGATGTTATAAAATTCTCATTTAAACATTTTCAGATGCAATGATGATACATGAAATAATAAGAAAATAATATTAATTTTAATATCAATGTTAATGCTATTAATTTATTATGTTTGTGTGCAGAAATATGTTTGTTGCACATAAAAACGTTTACTTTAGAATAAATGGCATCCGAACAACGTATATTCTGGGCTGAGAAAACTGATTAATCTATACTAATAAAAGAAAGTTTCGCTCTGTGTGTGTGCGATGTCTAGGAAAATCTACAGCGAGTACAAGGCTGCAAATTTGTGTGAGATTAGTCCAAGGTCTCTCCTGGTGAAACTGAGACTCAGAATTTTAAATTTCTAATAATTAGCTGAGTTAATTAAAAATTACAAAGAACTCTCATTAAAAATTCATCTCTGTCCTTTCCATAGGGAAAAAGGTGCTCGCGCATGAGCAGATGTCCAATTTACGTATCGGGAGGAAATGAACTTCGAAAAGAAGGAATTTTGAGGGTATTTTGTCATTATTTATTAACTTCCATCGGCCAAACTGCTTAGTAAAGTTAAAAATGGAAGACATATTCTGAAAGACCGTACTCTTACGCCTCAAATGCCGCAATCAATTAAAAAAATATATCGGAGTTAACACTTTAGAAAAAAAAATTCAAAAAGAATCGTTTTCCGAAAAATATTTTTCTCCCTTATGGCAACGTCGCTCCAGGGTGCAATTTTAGAAGTACCGACAAACCAAAAAATAGGTTCGTAAAACTTAAACCTTCCTCTAATCGATGGTGTAATCGGTTTTTTAAAATATGAATTTAAACCCTTTTAAATACACCGGCGAACGCAGGTCAATTCACACCTCACTCAGACGATACTTTTTCTCCTCTAAAAATAACTAAACGTCCGTATTTTAATACGATCTTTTTAAAGCATCTCAGTAGACTAGATTTACATCACCTATAAAAATTTTGAAAGATTCGGAGGGGTAGAAACATTTTTTGTACAAAATAAAAGGTCCGAAAATTTCGACGCAATCAATAAAAAACTGAGTGTTTCGTCGCTGTTTCGATTGCTTTCGGTACGTATAGGGTCCAAAAATAAAATTACGCAGAAAATAAAATACCAAATAGCATATACTTTCAATTCAGTATTTTTTTGACCTTTTTTAATTTAAAAATATAAATTCAGACAAAATGGAGTTAAAGATATAAAATCATGCAAATTTGAAGTTCATTTAAAGTTATTATCACGGGCCCGAGCAACGCCGGACGGTTCAAGTAGTAAACTATAAAAATTATTCGGAAACGTTTCTGAAAATCAAAATAAACTTTTGTTTTTATAAATACTTCTTTAAATCGCGAAAATGTATTGGTTTCTGAGATTTCTAAAGGCAAAGAGCGCTTTTCGAAACATATGTAATTCGGAGAAGTTATTGCATATTTTTATAATATTATATTTGACTACATTAAAAAATATTTTTCTCTTTTTATGGTGTATAGAGCGTGAAATATTCCACGGTATTTTATTAAAATATTTCATATTTTATGTGAGATTTAAAAAAAAAAAAAAGCAATCACCTGTATGCAAGTAAAAAGTGTAAAGGTATAAATGGCTACATTGTAAATATTTTGATTTTTACAAAGCGTCGTAAAATTTAAATTTTTATAAAAGATATTTTTTCACGTAAAATACAAAATTAATTTAAATTGAGTGTGCGGGATTAAATTCTTAATAAAAAAGGCTATTACATCCTCCATGCAACTGACAAATTAACAGTACATACATAGCAAAATATAAATAATTTAAAATAATAATATTATTTTTCGCGCGAAGTAGAAAACAACTTCATAGAAATTAATAGTCAATTTAATAGAAAAGACCATTACATCCTCCATACAACTGACAAATCAAACAGTACATACATAGTAAAATATAAATAATTTAAAATAATAATAATAATTTTCGTGCAAAGTAGAAAGCGACATAAAAGAGTTTTCTAAAGAAATAAAAGTTAAAGCGCTTTTATTACAAAATTTTAATCGTTTGCTGCGTGAACGAAAAATAAATTGCTAATAACGTGGGCGACGAAATTTATGAAATTCATAGATAACTATTACAACGGAAGGTGTATTCGAATTTCCTTATTTAAAGTTGCAACGACATACATATATTAGACACATTCCAAATGGCAAATATATTCAAAAATCAACTCACTGAAATGTGATCTCAGTGTGGTGAATCATTTTTATTGCTTTCTAATAGATTGATGCTATAAATTTGCTACACCCACTTTTACCATTTAGGCTGTCAGCACGACAGTTGACTGCAAATTGACAATTTGCATACTTTAGTCTGTTTGAATTTTTCCTCGTCACGTATGCTTCGATTGTTTTTCAAAATAGATATCCGAAGTTCTGGAATACAAGTGTTTTGTAGTCCTGCACTGTAAAAAATACAAGTTGGAAACTGCTCGTCAAACGTGGCAAATGAGGTGCGTTCGTACTATAACTAGTTTTATAAATATTTTTCTCGCCGCATATTGTACAGAATGTATATTTTAGTGTACTTCGAAAGGCTATAACATCATTAATTTGCACTTGAAATAATTTTTTCCCATTGGCCGTGATGTAACGGAAAACTTATGACTGTCCCTGTAATTAAACTATACATCCGATTTTCATAAAATATGAAATGACTCGACAAAATCTTGCAACAATTATATATTTATAATTTCAGACCATTCGGAAGGCTGTAACATCATTAAAATGCACTTGAAATATTTTCTTCCCAATGGCCGTAATGTAACGGAAAACTTATGACTGTCCTTGTAATTAAATATACATCCGATTTTCATAAAATATGAAATGACTCGACAAAATCTTGCAACAATTATATATTTATAATTTCAGACCATTCGGAAGGCTGTAACATCATTAAAATGCACTTGAAATATTTTCTTCCCAATGGCCGTAATGTAACGGAAAACTTATGACTGTCCCTGTAATTAAACTATACATCCGATTTTCATAAAATATGAAATGACTCGACAAAATCTTGCAACAATTATATATTTATAATTTCAGACCATTCGGAAGGCTGTAACATCATTAAAATGCACTTGCAATAATTTCTTCCCATTGGCCGTAATGTAACGGAAAACTTGATTGTCCCTGTCATTAAACTATGCATCCGATTTTCATAAAAATTGAAATGACTCGACAAAATTATGCAACAATTATATAGTTTAAATTTTAAACGATTCGGTTGGGTAGTTTTTGCTCTGTTATATGCGGACGGACGGACGGACAGACAGACGGACTGAACGACAACTATAGGTGCTACGTATTTATATAATTACGAACGCACCTAAAAACAGACTAAAAAACGGAGATTCTACAGGCAATCGAGATGCCAGTACTATTTCCGTATTTTAACGGAAAATTCCCCCCATGATTTCCAGAAATCCGTAATTTTACGGAAATTTCCCCCCATAAATTACAGAAAATTTTCCGTTTTGCTGGAATTTAAGGGGGAAATTTTCCTTTAACATACGGAAATAGTACTGGCGTCACGATTGCCAGTAGAATCTCCGTTTTCTAGTCTGTTTTTTTTTTTTTTTTTTTTTTTTACAGTGTGTCGGGTGACCCGATTTTCAGCAGTTCCAAGGCTCGTCACGCGGAGCCACTGCTCGGGACACCAAAAGTCCCGATTTTTTGTGATGCACAAATTCTCTTACATTTCTTTTAATACTACGCTGTACGATAGTCTGCGTCTGCATCATAGATAAAAATAGAAGAAATGACAGTTGCATCAAAATCTGTAATGATACCGTTAACTAGTGTCACTAGCGACAAGGGGGAAGGGAACAAGTAACAGGCTTCCGAAATTTGCCTATGTATGTGAAATTTCTTTATGCTCTATTCCAGGGACGGCGAACCTATGGCACGCGTGCCAAAGGGGGTACGCGGGAGATTATTTTCGGCACGTCATAGACCCATGTTCTAAATTAAAATATTGCAGGGCTCGCGTGTAAAGCAAGGTAATTAACGAAATGGAACGTTTGATACATTCAATTTTCAAATTTTTAAATAAAATACACACAAAACTATTATGATTGCTTCCTGCTAAACAGCTGATTTGTTAAGAATGGAACATCTGTTAACTTATGTTAACTTAATATCCCCCCCCCCCCCCCCCCCACACACACACACAGATAGACTTTATTTTAGGACTTATGTGCAAATAGTTTTCATTTTGTAAATTTAGATGAAAAAATTATTGAATAAATATAATATATATTGTGTAAAATCTCTATACTTCTAGAAAGTTGTTACGATGTAAACAATTTTACAAAAAAAAAAAAAAAAAAAAAAAGGAATAAAAAAAAGAAAAAGAAAAAGTCAATCAGAAAAAAAAAAAAAATGTCAGTTGCCATGCTTTACACCCCTGCCTTTCATATAAATAAAATGCACAAATTTCACCATTTTGAATTTAGACTTGCTGAGTTTTTCTAAATTAGGTTGCTTGTCGTTGTCATACAGATTGAATAAACTGAAATGCAACTTTATAAATCCCAATCTAGCTCAATATTGGATCAAACAAAATTTAAGTTTTTTAAAGAAACCATTTTGATATTTTTCTGATATTTTTTTTCTTTTTTTGGGGGGTGGGGGGTGGGGGGCATGAAAAGCATAAAATCTCAAGTAAAAACCTATTGTCAGGTGTCTCCAATTCAGCTGGCATTCTCTTATGGAAAAACTGAAATACGAAGCTGATCTGAATTATTTGGCATCTAAGACGCAACAAGAGAAATAGGATTTTTTGAAATACTTAATTATATTACAAAATGTTACCCATATATTTTAAATTCTAAAATCAGTATTTTAATTAATTTTGCTGCTTTGATCCACTAAATTTCTTGGCACGCCATGATTATGTAAAATATTTTTGGTAAAAAATTGGCACGCGGATGCGAAAAGGTTCGCCGACCCTGCTCTATTCTATACTTTTAACATCTATTCCTTGATACGATTGTATTCTTTTCGAGGCAGACGATTCTCTCGAAATTGATCGTTGCAATCTATCGTTGGAAATCGTTTGAATTTAAGTGTCTTTTTATTATTAAGGAAATAACAATTTTTTTTTTTTCAAAATTTTTAAAAATCTTAAATATGTCCGGCTGAATCTTGTCGAAAAAATGAAATCTAAACGTTCTTTTTTCGTTTTTACTACGAGTAAACTGTGAGTATTGCGAGCACAAAGCTGTGAGTACTTCGCTAATTTTGATCGCCGAATGTTACTTGCATGTTTTATATTAATGCAATCTGTGTAGCATTTAATTGTGTTTTATGCGTTTTTTGGTGGGCATTTTTGATCCTTCGGGACCCACTCAATACATTTTCATCTCCTTTTTCCGCATGGAAGAAGAGATCGGTTAAGAAATCGAGCCTGTATTTAGCGTCTATTGCTTACAGCGCCATCTATTGTTTGTAATTCGAACTAAAATCGAAAATCACTGTAAAAAAACTTTTGACTTTATGCATACCCCTTTTCCAAGAATTTTTTAAATATCTGTCACCGTTTGCAAATTATTGAATTTTAAAATCAGTCAGTCCTTTTTAGGACACCCGGTATATTACTATTGTTTTATGCAAAGGTATCAATGATATTTTAATTTTCACATATACAATCCATAAATATTTAATTAGATATTTAATTTCGCATGAGATTATTTTATTTAACTATATACCCACCAAAAACGCATAAAACCCAATTAAATGCTGCATAGATTGCTACATAGATTGAATTTTAAAATCAGTTAGTCCTTTTTCGGACACCCGGTATGTAATCATGGTAAATTCTCGTACACATACGATAATACAATTTAAATTTGGCGATGAAAATTAGCAAATATTAAATAATATATAAGTTTAAAAAGGGGGAAGGGGAAGTAAAGAAACCATAAATTACGCTTATTCATCAGGATTATTCAATATATATATATTTTTTAATTTACTATTTCAATGTATATATATTTGTGTCTATGTAGTGTGTTTGTAAATTTAATCTAAAAACGACTCTAACGATTTTGACTAAATTTTGTGTCCTATCGTTTTGGGGTACGTGAAGACCATTGAGCTAGATCACATGTTCGATAAAATTCGATTAGTGGGACATTTTCGGTTCACTACGGATCAATGCATTTCAAAGGGACTGAAGGTTGAAAAAGTTATTACATTACTGAACAGTTGGCGGTAAACGAAATCGTAAAGTTGACACCATTTCGCCAAATTTGGCGATATTTGGCGAAATACTGGCGACATTGGTGAAATTAGTACGGAAAAATTGACTTTCAAGATTACCAATGCCAAAACACATGCTTGGCGCCAAATGAAATAATGTCGTCAAATTTGGAGGGGGGGGGGGGCATTATGTTCTACAGACTTGGTTTTCTCATCTGAGCAGTCCCTCTTAGGTTATAAAATCAAATCAAATCATTTAGACATAATTATATGTACACAGCTCATTCTAAGCTCAATTAAAGTCTAAATATTACCTCGATAATACACCATCATGCAAAAGAAACGACTTCAGAAAAACACGATTTTTAAATAAACTCATCATTATTCAAACACCTTTTTATTTCCATATCACTAAGAAAAGTAACATAGCAAAATAACAGTCGTTTTGTATTATAACCTTTTAGTGAATGACTAACTTAGAACAACCATCTCTTTTCTCTGCTGCTAACAATTTCGTTGATTACCGGTAACGGAACTGGAACATTCACCTAAAGGAACCAACGGATGAGTTTAAGTCGTGACTGAAAAATATCATAGGCAATTAACTAGATAAAACTGCAAAATTAAAACCCAGGAAGTGTTTTAGCATTTTGTAAATAATAATTAATAAGTCTGTAGAAAAAAAGAATGAGCTAATAACTGTTTTATTCAAATGTCTGTCAAAACTTAAAATGCTTTACATTTTGATCAAAATTCATTTACTGACACAATGAGAATCTAGAATACAAAGCGGAAATTCGAGACCTAAAAAAGTTCATGCAACAGAATAAGCGCTTCGACATTCCGAATATTGCTCCAAAAATATATCATGATAAAAAACAACAAGAACGAAAAATCATGCGTAAAGCATAGATTATGAAACACTTTCCAACACATTCAGAATACATACTATAACAAAATAGTTTACTAAGGTGAAAGATGGAGTCTAAATGAACAATTTGGAAAACGCATAACGCATTTGAAAATCGGATTTTTGCTATTACCATGAATATTCGTTAAAATGCAAGATTTTTTTTTCCGCCCAGTATATGATTTACAGATATGTATGAATAGTATACTACATAGTATGCTAAAAGTTAATTCAATTAAACGCACAGCACAGTTGAAAATTTCCACTCAGCAATTTCCGTCACTAAACGGATGCTGTTGAGAACTTTTGTGCGACCTTGTATATGATCTGTGGATTTTATACACAGCAAATAATATTTAAAAAAATAGATAAATTTAAAAACACATGCCACAACTGAAAACTCACTTCTAGCAAATATTGTTCGTAGGCTTCAATCGTTCAATTATTGCTCATTTTCTTTTATAGACAAATTCTTTTGTGTGCACCTGTAAATAAACGATAAACTCTATGCACACCCTATTCTATAGTAAGAACCTTGTAGTACACCTCAGTGATGTATATCAATATCAATATGTTTAAAATACTGTAATATCATTAAAATACACGCGAAACGACTTTTCCCCATAGACCATAATGTAACAGAATTCTTTTGAGTGGCCCTGTAAATTAACCGGAAATGCAACACACTTCATCTTCAATACTGAACATGCCATAGTAAACCCCAATATCCATTTCATGGCAATCGGACAATATTTATGCGAGTTACAGCACGGACAGAGAGACAGACGGACAGATGGACACACAAACCGAATTCATAAACGCTTTTCAACTATGTTGGAAAGTCTTAAAAATGACGACATATAGAATACAAGACTTTAAAAAAATAAACCCATCAGAATTTAACCATCTTTTTTTACTTCTATATCACGAGGAAAAATAATGCAACACATTAATAAGAATTCGAGGTGACATGCCGCAAGGCTTGTTTGTTTTGTACCAGTCTTAGGACTCGGGTGGATTCGGACTCAAAGCGAAAATGCTACTTATTTACAAATTGAAAAAAGAAAAAAACTTCCCAGATGTTATTTGATTGTAGTCTAAATTTCTTAGAAGTATTTTACAATCCTTTAAAAATCTGTTTGAAAGGGAACTGAATTGCTATTCATGGGATATAAAGAGAAATAGCCTATCTGATTCTGAAGCCTTGGCCCGGTCAGTGTTAGTAGCATAAAGAAGCTGTGTGATATCCCTTACTTATCCTATCTTTCTACAGGGTGTTCGGGCTATTAGTATCCAAAAGTTATGGCTTATTATTATGGAACTATCCATTAGAATATAATAGACTTCACCTCCGTGGATTGGAAACCCCTCCGGGATTTTAAAACATTGAACAAAACAAAAAACTGTGGATAAGTGGAAAAAGCGTATAAATGGAGGCAAATTGTCTAATAACTCCTGACAGGCTACGAAACATTTGGGGAGAACTGGATTACCGTTTAGACGTTTGTCGTGCTACCAAAAAGGTGCACACATCGAAGCCTATTGATATTAAAACTTTGTGAGATGCTATTTTTATTTAAATATTGCTTTTAAATTTTAATGGGTAGTTCCGTAAAAATAAGCCATAACTTTTGGATACTTTTAGCCCGGGCAGCCTGTATATCATGGTACAAAAATGACACATAGAATACACGATTTTTTAAGACAAACCCAGCAAATTTATGCATTTTTTACTTCCATATCACGAAAAGAGGTAACATAAAACACATTATGAGTAATTTTCAATTACAATTATTTAGTGAACGAAGCATACAGAACTATCAATGTTTTCCTCCAAAGTTAACACTATAAGGTTGGTTAATGGAAAAAGACCTGGAGCACTCACCTTATGGGAACAATCAATAACATATCAACTAAATATGACAGGCAATCAATTACATAATAATGTAAAATTGAAAACCAAGAAATCATTTACCTGTTTGTAAATAAAAATTAATAAGTCATAAGAAAAAAAGATGGGATAATAACTGTTTTATTCAAATGTCTATTAAAACTTCACATGCTTTACATTTTGCTTAAAATTCATTTATTGACAGAATGATAATCTAGCATACAAAACGAAAATTCCAGACCTAATAAAGAAAATGCAGAATAAGCGCTTCGAAATTCCGAACATTACTTAAAAAATATATTACAGTAGAAAAATAAATAATAATAACGACATACTGAATGAAAATAAATCCATCAAAACTTAAGCACTTTTTACTTCCATATCCCGAAGGGAGGTAATATTAAAAAACAATATGAGTAATTTCTCAATATAACCATTTAATTAACGAACCATATAGAACAGTCATATTTACTCTCTGAAGTTAGCAATATAAAATTGATTACATGAAAAAACTCTGAACACCCACATAAGGCAACTACCAATAAGATATCAAGTAAATATGACAAGCAATCAACTACATAATAGTATAAAATTGAAAGAGAAAAAATAATTTAACTCTTTGTAAATAATTAGTACGTCAAATGGGGTAAAAACTGTTTTATTCAAATGTCTATCAAAACTTAACATGCTTTATATTTTGCTTAAAATTAATTTATTGACAGAATGGGAATCTAGCATACAAAGAGAAAACTCCGAACATGGAAAAGTAAATTCACATTAAGCGTAAATAATCAAAAAGTATAATGAACTAATCAAAATCTCAATAACGTATCAAATGAAATCTTTTGTAGAGTTATACAACAGGAAGTGCATTTAAAATGATTTTTGACCTTACAGACTTTATTTGTTTTATTTATCTAGTCAAGAAAGAGGTTAAACTAGTTTGTATCAAACTATATTTTGAACTCGTTATGAAGAAATATCTTAAAAATAAGTAAACTACATATTTTAAAATACCACAGCCTATTTTTCACATATTATAATTGTTGTTATTGTTATTTTCCGTTTTGAAAAACCAGGCGATATCTAAAATATATTTTTATTTAATTTGTTAATATATTCGTTGATATTCATTTTTCTTGAAAAAAACTTTGAAAAGAAATTACATTCAGGAAGATAAATACTTTTTTTTAATAAATAATTAACATGGATAAAATATATTACTTTTCGCACATTTTTAGAAAGTGTTTTTTAGCAATGCAAAATTACTATTTTTCTCAAGCATATTGCATAAGTTCTTTTAGGAGCGTTTAAATATTACATAAGTACAATTTTGTCGATTTTACTCAACCCTCCTTTGCTCCCCTCCCCATTCCATACCACTGTAAGATAAATTAGGAAAAGTGGACATTTCCCTCGTCCAAAAAAATAAGATATGAGCAGTTATTTTTCTTTTTATTTATTAGATTTCAATCATCTTTATTGCTTTATATTATTTTATTTGCTATACAGAATATTGTTTTTTCTCCTTCTGCGACCTTTAAAATTCCCCCCCCCCCCTCTCATGTAGTCTTAGCCTGCTTAGCTAATTCATTGTGCACTTAATAGCCTGCCCATTTTTAGAAATTGACCTTTGCTTTAAAGCGATTATTATATACAAGGTGTCTCAAAAACATTGACATCGGCTTTTATTCCTTAAATATTGATCATAGACATATATTGTAAATTACAAAATTACGTAAAAAAAGGGTACAGAATTTTATGAAATCGATTAAAAATTTCAGAGGATTACATCTGGCGAAATACAAAATTTAAATTTTTATATGGCCCCTCCACACAAAAACTTTCCCACTGAGTAAAATGTGCCCCTATACACTGCGTTAAAAAAAAATGTATTTATCTCGAAAAAGGTCAGTGTTCACCGAAGAAAATTATCCTATGAAAGTTTTGTTATAAAATTTCCACAACAGACGCCACTATTTAGAAAACACATTTTTTATCCAAAACATGCACATTCAGCATGCATCGGTCATGTACAAAATTTCAGCATTTTATCATAAAAGGCCACAGAGATGCGTTTAATTAAAGTTGGTGAGGGGTTAATCATAATTTAAAATGAAAAGGTTTAATTTCAATTTCAATCATTATTTTCTTTCGCAATTTGCGTACGCCCCCCGATACGCGATCATCTGACATGATTTTTCCCCTTTGCAAGATCATATCCAAGCATCGAAAAGTGGTTTAAGTCAGCATTTATTTTTTTTAATATCTCTGCGACTTTTTTATGATAAATAATGAAATTTCATAGACGACCTCATTAGTGTATGGGGTACATTTTACTCATTGGGAAACTTTTGTACGGGGCCGTTTAAAAATTTAAATTTGTATTTCTTCAAATTTAATCCCCTGAAAATTTTAATCGATTTCATGAAATTGTGTAACTTTTTTACGTAACTTCGTAATTTACAATATATGTCTATGATCAATATTTAAGGAATAAAAGCCGATATTAATGTTTTCGAGACACCCTGTGTATATAATTGCTCATTTTGTATTTTCCAGTTTTTTACACCCATTGTTTACGGCTTTTTAAATACAGATACGATGGCCCAAATCTTGCACATTTAAAAATTATTACAGTTTGTGCAAGGATGAAATCGTATATGTTTTGTGAAATCTACAGTAATATGAGCTTGAAAACTCTATAATAGATTTCACAATTTTTTTCAGTATGTCATTTATAGATGATTTACATTCCCAATTATTTTGGTTCAATTTTTGTTTTTCGTTTTTATTTTAGTTGTATTTAATTAGGGTTCTTCTTTTCTTATTGTATTCTAGAATAGCTGTTCATAACAGGTATGAGTTTCATCTTTTCTTTTTTTCCTCCCTCCATTTGTGTATGATAATTTACAATTGTCATTTATATTATGGCTATATATATATATATTTACGGGTGTGTGTGCATGTATATAGTTCGTATGACAGCCAAACAGCGCGAAAACAATGGAGAGTAGCAATAAAAATGCCACACTTCTAGTTCCAGTCTTGTTTCGGTCCTGAGCTTTGTGATTTACATAACAACATGGGTGGTCAAAACAATTATTAAAGTAGTTGCTGATATAATACCTTCAGCATTCTTTACTTCTTGTTAAAGTTATACAACCTTGTAGAATCTTGACCAGCGTTGATGAGAAAAAAGTTGCTAATCCAGTATAAAACAGCATTAAATAAGGCTTTTTTTGAGTATTTTATTTAAACAACTGGAGCTTGCAGTGTAAACTTTGAAGCGATACATTTTTTTTCTGTAATGTTCATAAAACAAAGAATATGAAATTGCACATCTGTTTTACGTGTTCCTGTAAGTTTCACTTGTACGTTAAGGTTTTAACTTTTGTAAAAAATGAATGGAGTGACACGAAATTGTATAAACTCACCAGCGATTCTGAGAAATTTAGCATTGAAGATATGCAGTGTTTTCTTGTTATGAATGAATCCCTTTTTTACCCGACCGCCAAGAAGGGTTATGTGTTTCACGCGTATCTGGGTATGTGGATTTCTTTATACCCTTGAAACATCCCAACGGCTAGATGGATTTTAATGAATGAAGTCTCTATAGATTTGTCTTAACCGTCCGATGGTTATAGGTCAAGTTTTGTTTTTATAAATTCAAAATGGCGGCCGTAAAATACAAAATGGCGGTAGAAACGAAAAAAAAACTTTTACGCACCCTATTGAGTGGCATATAATTCGATAGGTCCTTCAAAATGAAGACGATGTTTCACTGACTATTTTACAGTCAGAAGCTCCGTTTAAATATTACACAACCTAGAAGTTGTGTAGGTAGGATCTCTAGCTTTACTGCAACTCAAACCTTCATAGACATCTATAGGCCTCATCAAAACAGTGTTCATAGATAGGAACAAACAATTAAACACAACTTAAAAGTCATCAATACAAGTAAATAGAAAAAAAAATAGGTAAGTAATATAAAAAATAATTTCACATTGATGCGAAATAATCAATTAGTTCGCTTTTTACGCAGTCTGGTTTTTTGATTTCTTAAATTTAATTTTAATTTATTCATAAATATGAAAGCAAAATAATGCATTGTGTATGAATTGCGGCATACTTTTAAAAATTATGAACTTAAAGTTATTCATTTCTTGCCAGCTTTCATCAAAATAATAATTCAAATTACTTCAAACAAATACTGATACAACGAAAATCCTGCTGTTATTCCTAGTTAAATGTAATTTGTAAAGCTAATGCATGCAATTTGAAAACAAAACGTCTATAATACGTATAATAATATAAAAACAGTCGGCAACACACAGTTCTAAAATGAAATTATGATTTCTTTTAAGCATCAAAATAAATATTGATATTGAAAACGTGCGTCGCCATTAAAATCCACTTCAAACAATACATTCGACAAGACTGAGTTATCCATTATATGTGATCTTTATACACCATTCGTAAATGTTACTGAGACAATTCTTAATAAGTATCCCAGTAAGTATAATTTAATGCGTATTACGTGAAAATTTTCTCGTATTTAATATTCAATAATTTTGGGCGTAATTTCACTGCTGAAAATTAATTGAAAAATTAATTAAAATTATACTTATATGCGTTCACCTATGCTGGACTTTATTTCGTCTCATGTTTGCGCAATGTTGTGTGTTCTTGGAGACTATTCCACCTTGTACTGCGGTTGCAGCCTTAACGACATTTAAGAGTGAGAGATGCCAGGCTAGGTATTGTCTTCGTAGCGTCATTCCAAGGATCCTGGTTCGATTCCTAGCTTGGGCGTTTTTCACTCTGTTGATTTATGCTTAGTTTAATTAAATAGTTAAATTTTCACGTATTTAATATTCAAGTATTCTATTGTCTATCAAAATTAGGTTTCAAGTTAATGGCTGCTGAGCATTTCAGTGTCGCAAGAACGTACGCTTAATCGTCACATAATTGCATTTTTCGTACTGTAATTTTATGTATAATAACTCCATTAAAAAGGTGGGGTAAATGATTTCAGTATTCCGCGTTATCCCCGCTGTGAACTAGTGAAATTACACTGGTCAACAAAAAATATATATATGAACTGTATAGATCTGATATTCCTAAATCTAAATATGGCATTCAAATTGTTCGAGCATGTGCCATTTTCCCCAGCAACAGTTTTCTATTAATAATAGATAATGGAAGATATATAATTTAGATAATATTGTTATAATAATTTAGAATGCTAGATAAAAATGAAAACATGAAAAGGGTATTTTCACTGTCTTAGATAAAAAATTGAAAAATATGTCATGAAAATATATTTTGTTGATATTTGTCTCGTGCATTTTGCTCTTTTGGTGTCTTCCTCTCTTTCGTGCCCAGCAGTATTCACTAACACCTTTTAATTCTTTTTGGCACTGTATCTTCACTAATATTGATATACATTTACTAACAAGTTACTTGCATATTAACACTACGTATTTTCTTTTACGCAGTTTTCACTTTTGTTTTAGCAAGACGTAAATTTACCATTTTGAAAAGAAGCTACCCCACCTAAAAAGTGATGTGTGCTACAGTAATTTCATTTCCATATTTTGATTTAGTGAGTTGAAATTTATAAGGTTCAAGCATTATTTTTCTAGGGAGGATTTTTTTGAAGATCAGTGTTATTAATTTTATGGTGAATAACAAAGAAATAGTTAAAATTAGTTATAAAAAAAGACTCGTTGTTTTAATTCGACATACTATTTATAGATTCCAATACATGTGCTTTTTTTCATAATCGGAGTTTAAGTTTTTTCCTTTCATATATATATTTTTTACCATAATCAATGATTTTAACGGTATTTTTGGTGATCAGACAGCGGGTTAAAGTAAGATATAGCTGAGTTTTCCATCTGTCACGAAAAACATTAAAAGCATTATACTACAACTTTGAGATTTACTGATCGGTCTTACAACAGTTACTATACTTTTAATAGTAACTATTTTTCAATGCTAAACTAAATGGTTTTTTTCTATTTGCTATTACCTAACGTCATTCAATTCAACCGTGAAAGGTTAATGTTTTTTTTTTTTTTCTTTTCAAAAGAGAAAACTCGTTCGTCGTTAAGCTCTAAACATAGTGAGTTCCAGCCATGGCTGTTTACAAACATTAGTGAAATAAGTATATTAACGCATTTTGCCAGTAAAATCGTTGGGAAATAAGGTGCAATCTGAAATATATAAAAGCAACGAAATAGAAACAAAACCATTAAAATTACCATTTACAAAATCGTAAGTGTGTTTCGGATACGATAACTAAAACGTTACTAATTTAAATGTTTAGTAAATAAGTTGCGTGAAATTAGTGTACTTTAAAATTAATTATATGCCATTTACATCAGAAAGTTAAAAAAATTAAATAACGAGGAGATTATCATATAGCTTTATTAATCATTTGTTTTAACGGAGCGAGAAATTGCCGCAGTGCCACGGATTTCGGCATTATTTATGGAAATGTTTTTAGGCGTATGTAAGCTATTTAAATCATAGGGTCAAAAAACCTGTGTTTCTATAAACTTGTAAGCTTTAAATAACCCAAATGCAATTAGAAAATTTAGATTTTGGATTAAAGATAGTTCTTGTTTTAACCATGGACAAGTTTTAAAGCATGTTCTAATTTTTTTTTTTTCCTTAAAATCGAAAAAAAAATTATTTTTCTTTTTTTGGATGTTTTTACTTTTTAAACTCTCAAAAATATTATAGTAAAGCAGTTAAAAAAAAAAAAAAAATCGAAATTCGTATTGGTTCGAATTTAGAACCAATCGAAATTTTGACAATTTATCCGCCCTTTTTTTCTGCCAAGTTATTCGTTTGTTGGTATAGTAGTGAACGGGCTGAAAATCGTCAGTTATCTATGTTTAAAAACGTTGTAAAACTTTACATCTATTTTTCTCAAAACTCTGTTTTACAAAGCGGCATCAGGTAGAACTCGAGACTGAATCGACCAATTTGGTCGAAACTTTCATATTATTATAGTATATACTATTTTGTAGTCCCTCAAAGACGTGTTTTTCAATATTTGAATTGTAAATATTTTTTGCATCATTTAAATACGAATTTTTTGTCCAAAATCGGCAATTTAAAATTTGAACGGCCACCATTTTTTTCAGGATCCAAAAACTAATAAACCCATCAAAAAAAAAAAAAAAAAAAAAACTACAAAATATCCTAAAATTTAAGGGTTTTTTTGTTGTTATTTGTTTTTATGTTACAGATAAGCAGATTCCAAGTTCATCTGGTACTGAGCAACGCTTCACGTTTTGCACACCCCTTTATCAAAGGGCGCCAGAGGAACATTCTTCAACCAATTTCCAAATAAAAAACTGTTTTTAGAACTTCAAGATATGCTCTGTTATTTACAAAAATCCCCCATTATCATCACCGTATAAGGGTTCTAAAAAAATCGCAAGAAAATGGAAAAGTTTTGGTAATTTTTTTTAAAAAGTTATAACATGCCTTAAGTATCAGCATGGACGAGGGAGGATACTATTTATATTTACACACAGTATAATTTTAGAATTTTGAAATCTAGAACAAAAATAAATTACAAATAAGTGCGATTGATTGACATAAAAGCACAATAAAGTGCATAGAAAAATGTTTCGGAATATTATGACTAAGAAACTTGAAAGAACAATAATGAATCAGGGTAGTGATTTAAATTTCAGGTATAACCAAGATTTACTCAGGTCCTTGAATTTGAGTACCTTTATTTCCGAATAGCGATCTCTGCCTTATTTAATAGCAGAATTAATGTAATTAAATAAAGAGTATATTACTATTGGGAAATTTCTATACTCAAATTCAAGAACATGTGGAAACCTTGATAATAAAAGTGTTCGACATTTTACATGGTTCAGCATTAGTGTCTCATATTCTAATTTATATTTTGAATTTTATAGAAATAATCCTTATTTATCAACGCTTATTCACTCGAGTATTTAAGATATATTTTAATAGGAAAAAAAATATAAAATTATTACTTTAGTATTTTTGAAACGTTATCACCTTTTCAAATATTTTTAAGAGAGTACTTAGTTCCTAATAGAAAAAAGTGCAGCATTATTCTAAAGTTGCATTACGTTTATAATGAATGCGTTATTCAATTCATTCAATTCACTTCAAAATGAAGTAATATACATTAAAAATATAAAGATATTGGTGTAATTGTGACGAAATCATGAAAACACATATATATCTGACTGTGAAAAAGGAATACCGTATATACTCGTATAAGTCGAGGAACTTCTGACAATTTTTGGCAAGCAAATTTAGGGGGTCGACTTATACGCGGGTAAATTAAAAAATAAAAAATAAAACTTCGAATACTGCAAAATTTTGACCTTTTTATGATATAAATAATAAAATATTACAGAAAATATTCAAATAATAATAATTTATCATTAAAAAATTTTTCAATGATTTATTTTTATTTACTTACTATTTTTCGCATAGACAAGTGAAATATTTGGTTTGATTTTGCGCAAAATTGAAGTAAAAAGTTAGGGGGTCGACTTGTACGCGGGTTTTTGATTTTTTGCAGAATTTGCATTCGAAAGATAGGTGGTAGACTTATACGAGAGTATATACGGTATATTTAGAATTTTAAAAACCAATAAAATTAAATTCGCGAATTCCACAAAATAAATACAATTAAGTATCAAACAAAACTCCAAAAAAAAAAAAAGGTTCGATTAAAATTCAAACAATGTCTAAAGTCCCTCATTATCTACATAGATTATTTCCAAAATTACATTTCATTTAACTTCTCACTTATAATTAGATATTTTTCTACATAGAAATGCAGTTTGTATTCACATTATACTTGCCCGTAAAAAATGCAAATAAGTCGGAAATAGTATGTCAAACGTGACAAATGAGGTGCGTTTGTACTATAACTAGTTTTATAAATATTCAGATCTGGGTGCCATAGCTGTTTCACTCTTATGCAAAAATGCATGAATACAAAATTTATTACGATTTTATATATTAATTTCGGTAATACATAAATAATATGACTCCATCTTAAATAGGACGTATTCACCATGTCAACCTAGATAATCATTACCTATCATGGCATATCGTTGAATGAATTACGTATGATAGGATTTAATAGAATGAAGAAAACTTTTATTAATTATTTTTTTTAAGTTTTGATTCGATTTTCACAAAATTTGAAATGACGCGACAAAATTCTGCAACGATTGTATATATTCAATTCCAAACCATTTGGTTGGGTAGTTTTTGCGCTGTTATATGCAGACAGAAGGACAGACATGACGACGACTATAGGTGCTACGTATTTATACAATGACAAACGCTCCTACATAATAATGACATAAAAAAAGAACTAACAATTCTTTTATGGATTTATTTTGTTTTTCAGCTTCCCTTTAAAATACTTAAAGACAGATGAAATAGAGCACGGTATGTTTTGTTTCGGTTACATGTTTACATCAGTAGCTAGATAAATAATTAGTCATTGAAAATAAAATACATTACACTAGTTTAAAAAAAATGTGTTAAACATTTAGATAACGGTAAAATATTTTTCCACACTAGATTTTATGTACATTTTCATCACGAGAAAAGAATTTTGACGAAATTCTCTCTCCTCTGATTCCTTCGATGTAACAAGCTTTCCGGTCATATAATTCTAGCGTTAAATGAGGTTTTCATAACACGTCTACTTTTATCCTTTCATCTGCAATCTGTGTTGAGCACAATCATGTATGAAGTCTGACACACAAATGTGCATCCTTCTCATCTAATGAGATTTCGATGCACTCGTAAACTAAAAGACTGAGTCAATATATTCGTAAACTGTTAGTTGGGCGAATACGATATGCTCAAGCGAGCCAGCAACCTGCAATTAACAATTCAGGGTGGAATTTAGCAACTAATAATTACTGCTAATGCAATTGCATGTGAGTGCAATAGTTCATTTGTTCCCATTATATATGTGGATAAACTGCGATCTTGTTCGCAAGGCCCGACTTAGGCTACACGGAAAAAAAATATTTAGTTAAAAGAACTAAATATTTGGTTCATTAATTTAATTATTCTTGTAAATATTTAACAAAAATAACTATAACTGACGATTTATTATATCGTTTTAATGAAAAACTGTCTAAATTTTGCATTATTATAATATAAATTTTCTAATATATCTTCAGGCATTCAGGAAGATAGTTACTGAGGTGGAGATATTTCTAGATTCATAATTTAGTAAGATAATAATAAGGCACCATTAGTGGGCCACTTAAGGACATTTATCTAATTTTTATTAAGGTGTTAGTTAATTACAAAACATATATACTTATATATATATTTAGCCTAGTGTAACCTTCATATATCAGAATAAACATTCAAAGTTTCAAAATATAGTCTTCGGAAAAAATGAAAAATAAAAAATGTTACCTTCCTCTATGCTCCAGTAGTGAGCCTAGTAAATTTTTGATACATGAATCTTTAAGTCCAACACATTATTTATAATGTAATAGCAACAGTAGTTTAATTTTAAATAAAACATAATATTAAAGAAACAATGTTTTAAATAAAAACTTATCTTTTAATCAAATCTCTAATAACTTGCCAAAAAATCTGTTTTTGAAGGCACTCTAAAAAATAAACAAATGTACCAGCAGGAAAAAAAATGATCCCAAACAGTTTATGGAAAGTTAACATTTAAGGATGTTAGTCAATCGGATTTCTTTCAGTCGTTTTCAAGAAATGCACTTTGGGCTTGTTTTTAAACTTTAAAAATTAGCTACCCACACTACTGGTACGTGGCCCAGTGTAGGTGCATTTACCTTACATAAAGATTTAAGATAAATGTAAATACCTATATGCTATAATGAATAAACAAAATGTAAAAGCAAATAATAGAAGGCATAAATATTACTAACTAAGTTAGCAAGCAACTTTTTAAAAAAAATAATAAAGTAATTATTGGATTTTCCCATGAAAATCTTAAAAAACAAAACAAAACAGAAAACACACACACACACACACACACACTGAGAGAGAGAGAAAGAAAGAGGAAGGATTGAAAAATCATGCTTCAGGCATAGATTATAAAGCACTAACCAACACTAACGGAATAACCTTTCTATAGAATTATACTTGTATCAAACATAAAGTAAAATTTTAGATAAGTAAACAGTACAGGGAGTGTGGTAAAAATAAAAAATATTTCTTCCCCCCCCCCCTCCAAAAAAACGAACCTAAAAGAAAAATTTCGGTTATGTAGTAAACACTGCTGTAAAATTAACAGCAAAAAATTGCTCCAAAATCTACAAACAAAACTGCTGTAAAATTTAGGACTTTTCTATTTACCCATGAAAAGCAAAATTTCTGTGCTGATATCATTAATGCCAGCATTTTTTGCTGCAAAATACAATGGTATTTTTTATAGTGCACTCTTAAGTAAGTTTAGAACTACAGTTAGGGAGCCTTAACACAAAAAAAAGAAAAAAAAAACTAAGTTTTAGAAATACAACTACTACTAGATAGGGTGTAAAATGGGTGTAAACCAAGTAGTCATGAAATGCCTAAACGATTCATTGTAATATTTCGGTACAGGTTGCATATAGTGAATAATTAGTGTCTGTTTGATACGATACGTCATTTATTGTTGAAAGTACATAACTGTTATTGGCTGTTAAGCCAATACTGTTATTTACCTATTATTGTTAAAAGTTTACTATTTAAGGCTATTCTCAAATCCAAATTATTTACTTTCTGTCACAATCACGAAATCATTTTTATCACACATATATAAAGTTCGTGAATTTGGGTTTTAAGGGCTGGTACAAAGCTTTGCATTTCCTTTTCTATAAATAAAGCATATTTCAGGAAACGCTACCAAAACTGGTGTTTCAAAGTAGTACATGAATATACCGAAAAAGGGGGTTATTTTTTAAAACCACCTCTTAATAATCGACTATACCAGATTTATCGAAAAGTATAAAACGTTTTATGATCCTGTGATACCAATATTGGAGCAAGTGAAATTTTCGCGCATAGTGAAAATGATTTTTTTAAGTAACGTGAGAAATTTTCCTGTTATCCAGTAGTGAGAAATGAAATATTTGAGAACAAATATCCTTAATTTAAAAAAAAATAATAATAGTCTTTTTTTTTACAGGAGTTTCATTAAAAAACGATTCTATCTCTTTACAACTGAAGATAATTTACTAGTAGAAACCGTTTAGTAACACATAACAGAAAATTTCAGGTATTTTTTGACTGAACAATGTTATCACACACTAGGTGGTCCAATGAGTTCAAATTAGTCCGTTTTTTTTTAAATAGACAACTAACATAAGCTTCAAGACGTCTTTTTTCTATTTATCACACCGATTTACATCTGAACTACCTGTTTTCAACTTGAATAGGCGGGAATTTTAACAGCTATATCCAATTCAGTAAATAAATTACAGATACATGAAATATATACCTTGAACAAGAAATTCTTATGCTTTTCAGTTTTTATTTCTTTAACCCTAATGCTCTATTAATGTTTTCTCTTGCTCACCTATCTATCTCAAATTACATTGTAATCACACCTGAAATATAGCTAATCCTGACAATCGAAAAACAATCAATTCTCACAAACAAAGCTCTTACAGTGTGCCGACACATCATTTTCCGATCATTATAGCCATATTTTGGTGAATAAAATTAAATGAAGCGCGAAGTTCAGCGATGCAAGAGATTTCATAATCTGATGTTGTAAAAATCGTGAATAAGAATAAAAAAAGGTTGTTTGACGATGATAAATGATAAATTTAGGGAGAGAAAATGACATGACTAACAGGATGCAAATATTTCATAATGTGAAATTAATTTTAAAAGATATGCAAGTACGTAAAAGAATGTCCTAGTTTCAATAATATATTATAACAGTTTAATTTAGACTATTTACAACAAATCCTACATCAGATTGAAGATAAACTAGTTTTTCTTACAAATGTTCAATATATGCACCTTTAGTTATGCGGCACACATCTAACCTAAAGTCCAATTCTTTCCACATTTAGGCTAACAAGTCCGGAGTCATGGAGACAATAGGCTCTTGAATTCTGTGTCTCAACTCTGGAAAATCATTCGGAACGTAAACACGATCATTTATTAAGTCCCAAAGGAAAAATTCGATGGCTCTAACGGCTTTTAAATCTTCAGCCCAGCAATAACACTATATGCTCAGGAGTCGCCATTTTGTATATATGGTACCGCAAGCGAGTCAATAGCAAAGCAGTACTCGCGCATGCGCTTATCTAAAGCTGTTTGAATTACTCTTTATTTGTGACCTTGAACCAACACTCTACAACGCTTACAGTTGATACCATTAAAATTTAAAAATGGGGCATTTTTTTTTATGAACACTCTGTATTTTTTACTTCATCCAACGCTGTATTTGCTTTTCGTGGAAGTCTAGATTATTTAGTTATTCAGTATCTCAAGGCTGTTCTCAAATCCAAACTGGCTACTTTCTGACATATTTGTTAATTCATTTTTGAATTCATGAAATTATCAAATAATCTCATTCAGATACTATGTAATCCAACTGTTTTTTTTTTTTAATTTTTCGGTAAAGGCAGAAGGTCTTCCGTCTGGTTTCGGTATTAAATTTGTGCTATTGAAAGAGACTCATTAGTAATTTCCAAACCTTGTATTGAATACAGATCAAGAAATATGAATAAAATATTGCTAGTTTTTACACTTTGTGCGAAGCAAACTTGTTACATCAATCTAAGAAAAATCAGACAAAGCTGATTAAGGGTGTTCTCAAATCCAAAAGGGCAACTTTCTGACATAAGTTTTAATTTATTTTTGTTCGAAAATGCATGAAACTAGATGGTGTTGTTGTTCAGAAACTATGCAATCGAGCTGTTTTCCCATTTTTTTTTTGCAAACGCAATAGATCTTTCAGAAAATAATGTCAAAATAGGCGTTTTGAACCGAATTTCCGCGCGAAGGAAGAAAGAGACTCAAGAGCGGGCGAAAAACGTGTTTGTCACGTGATCAAAATTCCTTATAACTCAATAGGTAATTGACTGATCCAAAAATGGAAAAAACAGTTCAATTCCAAATCGCTTCCATGGCCAGGCTTTCCAATTTTATACCTTTCCGTTAAAAAATGAATTTGTAAATGTGTCAGAACGTTTCGTGCTTGTTGAGCAGAGCAGTTAAGAACAACCTTATATCAATCACAATACTGTAGAAAAACAAAACAAAACAAACAACACAAACAAACAAAAAACCAAGAAAGATGCTTTACTGCGTTTTATCCTTATACAGCTTTTATGTTAGATAGATACTCGAGAATAAATTTTGGATAATTAGATACTACTCCAGTATATGTTAGAGTGGCTATGAGTTTATAGACTTAAGCGGGATCTCGAAACTGAAAGTACCTTTTTAAAAAAAAATCTGCAACCAAAATCGAAAAAGTAGAAAAGAGTCGTGTTAAAAATTAAACTCAGTTATCCTATGCAAAAAAAAAAAAAAAAAAAAAAAAAAAAAAATTGTTTAAAAATATTCAAATTTAAACGAGAAATTCGAAAACAACCTCCCCATTGGTTTAACATTACGGAGCGGGTGTTTTCAAGTGAATGAAGAATCCCCTTAAAAAGTTATAAATATTTAATAGTTGGCCACGTGATCCGAGTTACTTGGGCTTTTAATTGGTATTTGAAGTAGAGGAGAACTTATGGCGATTATCATCGAAAAAGGGAATTTTGTCCCCATTTTAACTAAAGAAAAAATACAGAGTGCCCATAAAGAATCTCCCGGTTATAAATTTTAATAGAATGTTGGTTCAAGGTCACAAATAAAGAGGGACTCAAACAGTTTTAGATAAGTGCATGCGCGAGTACTGCTTTGTCATTGACTCGCTTGCACAGTGCCACATACGCAAAATGGCGAGTCCTGAGCGTGAAGCGTTTTGTGTTCTGCAATTTGCTAAGGGTGAATATGTAACTTCAGTTGAACGTGCGTTTCGTTTAAAGTTTAATTGAGATCCCCCATGTGGCAAAAACACACGGAATTGAAGAGGCTTTTATTTCCATGACTCCGGACTTGTTAACCGAAGTGCGGGAAGAATTGGACTTTAGGTTGGATGTGTGCCGTATAACTAAAAGTGCACATATTGAACATTTGTAAGAAAAACTACGTTAGTTTACCTTCAATTTAGTGTAGATGATTTTGTTGTAAATAGTCTAAATTAAACTGTTATAACATACAATTGAAAATGGGACATTGTTTTATTGATACTCTGTATAGTAATTAAAGTTTGAGGAAGGTCAAAAGGAATATACTGGAAGCTGGCAGCACAGACAATCACCTCATCAAGTTCACGGATGAATTTCCAGTATTAGTTAAATCTTGATTCGCATATTAAAACGCAATCGGTCTGCAAAGTCCTATCTTGGTGGAAAATACCTGAAAACACGATTTTATGGTTTGACTCGTACGTTTAGCATTGTGTTTTGCTGCTCCCAGTCCTCCATGTTTTCATAAGTTTTGGTACAGGAAAACACAATGGTAAACCTACGAGTCAGCCGCTAAAATCGGGTTTTCAGGTGTTTTCTACCAAGATATGACTTGGCAGACCGATTGCGTTTTAATATGCGAATCAAAATTTAATTAATCCTAGAATTTCATCTGTGAACTCGATGAGGTGATGGTCTGTGCTGTCGGCTCCCAGTCTATAAGGTTTTAAAATAGAACAGAAAATCGAACACTTAATTCGGAGTGACCAATAGATCACCCTATCTAATTTATAACATATCTCTTAGCCATTTTATAACACGCATATGTATGTGTGTGTGTAAACTACAATACTAAAACAATAAGTAACTATTCATGTTATGCACAACGCATTACACAATGCATTTAAATAACAAGTTAACCGCTAATAAGAAGAAAAGGCTTTTTCATCCACTCGGAATTAAATAGTGACCAGTCTACATTTTTTTGCAACTTTGTAGTCATTCTTATAAAGCTTATTTCTTTTTTTTTAAGTCATGTAAACTACTTGACCTTCGAAGTAGCAATTTTTCTTGCTTTGATATCACAGAGCCGACTGTGGCAGTTACGGGGAACAGGGAACAATACCCCAAGGTTTAACCTTGCAGTTCTCGCTTTCCAGCAAAAGATTTAATGGCTCGAATGCGCTTACGTGTCATTATGAAGGGTTTAAGTTTCAATTTTTTAGCTGAATTCCTTGTAGAAACGAAAGCGGATGTTACTTTACGATACTGATACTTCACGGCTGATTAATTTTGTGGAAGCTTTTATTATGACCGATTCATTATCTACAATCTTTAAGAATTATCTCACATCAAATCTAACCAGGCGAGAGATTCTGGGAAAATATTTTCTCAAGCACTGTTGACATTCCAGTAATTGAAGAGAAAATGTAGAAAGAGCTAGAAAATTTTATTATTAATAGCTAATAACATTGAACCAAATTTCTGTAGAATTCTTAGCTGCGCGTACATATGTTATTTACTAATTTACGGATCGTGAATGGCGTTAGAATGAAATTCAGGGAGTAACAAGATTTTAGTACCGATGCGCCTGTGATCGGTATAGTGTTACATTGCTAGGTGTCCCGATTTTCAAGGATTTCGAGACCCGTTTCGTGGAAATTTTCAGTCGCGGTCTCGACCAAGCCCGTATGAAAATCATTGTCTCGGCGTGGCCTGGTTCGTGTAAAAAATCAGTAAAATATAGCCAAGGCACAAAAAGTTTTGCAACAAATGAATATATTTTTAAATCGCCATTATTCTACAATTAAACTTTAAACTTTAACCTTTAGCTGATGTTACCGGTCTCACAGACCGGTGCGTTTTTCAATTTTCATAGTTTAACTTGCAAATTTCAGTTTATCTACAAACACTACTGAAATTTTGTTTCGTTTGGAACTTTAGTACTAACACCAAAGACTTTTGAATAGGTAATTTTTAATGATAACACTGCTGTACAAAAAGTTTAGTATAAAAACAACATCCTATGAGTTAATCGTGGCTTTTATTCATCTTTCGATGGAGCGGTCTCACAGACCGCTTCACATTAGTTATGTGACAATTTCTGTGATATCAGTTAAAGGTTAATCTTTTCAAATAATAGTAGATTCAGTAGTAGATCCAGCATAACTATATGTAGGCAATAAAATTAAAATACAGTGAAACCTGAGAAACAGTATCTGCCTATGACGGAAACTTGTCTAAAACGGAAAAAGTGTTGCTCCATGCAAAATGAATATAATAATACGTGAGGAAAGAATATAATATATTTACACTTGCTAAGAAGGGAATTTGTCTATAACGCATTTTTTTTCTTTTCTTTTCTATGCAATTCCGTCTTAGAAGATTTTACTGTATAGCATTTCTCAGATTTTTAAATCCCCAATACATGAAATAAGGATTAACGATATTAATGATAACTGAAACATTTACATACAAAGAGAGATTCATTAAAAAGATAAATATCGCAGCCTAGGGCTCTTCTTTAAAAATGAAGATTATGAACATGAAAAATAAAAAAAAGCTAAAATAAGTATTTTTGGGTTGAACTCCTCGTGCCAGACAATCTCATGTTTTGTAAAAACTCTGTCGGGCTGGGCCGGGCTCGGACCGAGATTTTAACTTTTTCTGGGCCGAGCTTTTATACCGGGTCGGGCCAATAATTTTTTTGTACGAGTGCAGCGGGGTCTGTCCGAAGTTTTAACTTTTATACCGGGCTGAATCAAACTTTTTTCTATGTATCAGGCCGGGGCTGGAAATTTCGGCCCGTACAGATCTCTAACTTTTCTACTATTTTAGAATGTATTAAAAATGGCATAGTCGTTACATGCGATGAAATACTCTATTTGGAGCTAGATATATGAGTGATTACAATATTAACTATTTTATAATATCTTTGCTTACATGATATTTCTATAAACTTCCATATTATCGCTTTGTATTAACCTTGAAAAAAAGAAAAAAAGAAAAACCTAGCCTGAAAAGTGAATGTAGACAAAACTGGGTCAAATAAAAAACAGCTATCTTATTTCTATTTTCCTTTTACGTGTCTGACATTGCTTAAAATACCAGAGATTTGCACGAACATTTGGCGCAGTAAGAAAAGAATCTGTTTTCAAATACTAACATGAAATTAATTCTTCGACAACCAGTTTGTAAATGCAAACTGCGTCTTATTTTAATTGAACATATTTTATGAAGTGGCTCTACCAATTCACCTTTTTATTAGCTTAAATAAATTGGGCTAGGCAAAATTAAAATGATACACTTGATTGATACTTTATGGCGTATTTATATTTATACCTGTCAAAATTTCGGAGGAAAATCAAACCTTATGATAGTAAATTTATCTCGAAAATAGATTTTCGAGCAAGACAACACATTTTATCCATAATATTTAAACTAAAAGACTTATTTATGATCTTTTTTAACTTTTTTTTATTGATTTACAAGGAGAAAGTAAAAGTTTTGCGTAGATTCAGGGGAAGTATAATATATATGAGGACGTGAGTTTCAAAACTCGCTTTATCCAGAAAATCAAATTTTGGGAAATCGCGAAAAACTTCTGACTTTGTCCACTGGATTTCATTGTAAACCAAGATTTTACAATGCCAGAAATACACGATAAAACTAGTTTTTGTTTTGCAGATTGTAAGGTTTTTTTCGACGTAGGTTCACCAATAGATATTAATAGAGAAAACGCGGTTTTTTAAATTTTGGATAAGGTGAGTTTTGAAACGCACCTCCTCAAATATATGTATATGTATATATATATATATATATATATATATATATATATATACATGAAAGGATAAAACCCCTTTTTAAATTAAAAATTTCAAAAATTTAAATTAAAATCCGAAGTTTTCGTCCTAACTTTAAATCTCAATCTAAAACCAGTTTTACCCCTTGTAACTTTGTTTCCCAGCAATACATCGTATTACTTTCAAATATCATTTTCGGACGATCTTTAAGAGTAAACTTGCTGACGTTCGGAATATTCTCATTCAGTTGTGGTTAGCTCATCCCCGGGCGAGCCAAGCCTAACTCTGGCATCTGATCCCGGACAATCAACCAAAAGCTAATCAGCCAATTAAAGAAATGTTCCTCCCAAATTTACAACTATGCCATCTGCTGGAAAATATGATAAACAATAAGATATTAGCTAAAACCCGCTCCAAAAACGACAGATCTTGCCATTTTGAGATGCCGGCAAAACTCATGTCAATGTAGCTCCTAAAGTCAGCGACATAAGTGGCTCGAGGGACCCCCGGCGAACTCGCGAATTAGACTGTAAGATGAGTGGCTAAATAAATGAGTTCGGTCCATCCAGCGGTTCCCGAGTCCCAGTTATTTATTCCACTAGTTCTGTCAACTCCTAGATGTCCTTACATATTAAAGACGGCTGTACGGACACCATGCCGGAAAATGAACGGCCCGCGACCACGCTATACAAGTCCGGGGTTACTCCCGATGTTTATTCGTTACATTATATATATATATATATAAAATAAAATAATAAAAATGTTTTTCGATAAGTTTAAAAAAACTAAATTTGCATATTATTTTGGAATTTTTTTGGGTTTTATAATTTACCTGCTACATACGTGGATTTTATCTCCCACGAAACGAGCTGGGGATAGTTCAGAATTCTTCATGTAACAACAACTAAGATAACTTTCTATTAAAAAAGCCTCTGAACAGAAATCATGTTCACCTTGCTACAATGAGAAAAATTTCGCATTCAATTGTAACCAACTAAATCTCCAAAATAAATAGATATACATATAAAAAGTATAACACATAAAAAGAGATTTATACTTAAGGGGACCGTGGATCAGAGCAAAAATCGACCCAAAATCGACATTTCTTTTTGTGTGCATTATTATTCTTCAATTTGTACTACGTCGTTCGTGGAAAACCGCATGCAGATGCGATTATTTTACGCGAAGTTAAAAGTGTTTTAATTTTGTTCACAAACAATCTCTTGGCCTTTTAATATACTTTAAATATGTTTTTCTCAATACTGATGTTTCAGCTTTTTTTTTTTTTTTTAATTCTGAGATGTTTCTTGCTACTTAATTTTTGATCAAAATTATTCATGAAACTGATAAGGAAGAATCCTGATATTGCTTAAAAAGAAACTGTGTACGCATTTTAAAATTCGACTTTAATAAGGCAATTAAATTTGATTTTTAACTTATTATAAGTCAGAATTTTCATAAAAATCGATATGGAATTTAGAAAAGTATTTCTGAAAAATTAACTATTCAAGAGATTAAAAAATCAATACACATATTTGTTTGTAATAGAGTTTTACGTGATTAAAATTAAAAATCTAGGAAATATCTCAAAGATTAAGACGCAAGAAGCATATTAAAATTTCTTTTTAAAATTTTTAAATTTTTCAAAAGATCTTAAAATTATAAGTTTGGAAATTTTTTTTAAGATGCTATGTATACTTATGGTGAAATGTATATTTGCACAAAATTTCAAATCTCTATTAGGATAGTTAAAAGAATTTTTTTTTAAACGTCCACTATCCCCTTAACAGCATTTTATCCACGTCCTCGCATATGATGTTTATAAGAAACGTTTGTCAGCGATGATATGTTGTTACCATAGTTATTCTTTATTTTACTGAGATGCTAAAAGTAATGAGTCCAAAACCTGAAATGCAATGAAATCGGATAAAGTATCTGTGGTGACCCGTATGCTCTTTCTACCTGTCTTCGAAAAGGGCAGGTTAGAGGAAGTAACTTTCTCTCCACAGAGCAGCTTAAATTCTCGAATTCTTACTTTATCTCAGGGTCAAGGTGTGGCTGTACAGAGCTACATTGAAACCTGGATGCTAAACCTTAGCTCGCAAAAGAGTTGTTAGTATATCTACTACGCTTCCTCCATTTCATACTGTTAAAAATGATTTATGAATGGTCTAAAGGAAAGATGATGACAATTTAAATTACACACGTGTTAAGTTTTAAATTACACATAATCATGTTTTTGTTCATCATTTTACAAGTTATGTAATTATCAGGTATGCATATCAGGGATGGGAACATTGCGCAGGCCTTGCACGGTTTTTACATTTTAATACCACAAATTTTGAATAATAATATCCTTATTTCATTGCAGAGTTTCTGTCATTAACTAAGGCAAAGATTTTTATTAAAAGAAAAAAAGTGGCTTAAAATGCAGGAACCCCGCGAGTACTGTAGTAATTTCCATCCTTGATCGATCCAAAATCATAAACTTATACTGCTGTTTTATTTGTAGCCAGATAAAACTTAAATTTTAAATTAAAAAGGAAATGCTATGGTACAAATGCATCTCACTTCTTGTTTTATTTAAAGTTTTTCTTCTTTTAAAAAACGCTGTAATATAACTTTTGATCAAATTTCACTTAAAAAAAAGAATTGAACAAAAAGTGAAATTGAAAAACTTTTACCCTCTTCTTAAGTCGGCTGTCTTTCGATAATATTGATTATCATCAACCGATACTACCTTATCATCAATCGTCTGTAAAATATGTTGATAATTGGTCTCATCATATGAACATGCACACCAATCACATTAATGTTTTCTTAAATGTTGTACTTATAACAGTAATATACTTATTCCCACAACAACTCTATTTGGAACCCAGTTCGAAAATTTTTATTTGCGACTTACTTCCGATTTCTGGTGGTTACCAACAGCGCCTATCAAGATTAGGGCTTGATGCCAATGCCCTACTGGCATCATCTTTGCTATGACTCTGGTATTGCGATAATGAGAATGGCAATATGCAGATTTCGACACATAAAAAACAAATATATTTTTTAATGAAAACAGAGACAACTAGATTTATTACCATCTTCGTTTCATCTGAGAATCAAAATTATTTTTTATAATTTAGTAACAGCATGAAAAAATATTGATTGGTGGTATATAAACATTTTGATATATTTGCATATTGAAAATAAATTTGGACGAAACTATGTCATTCAAAACCATTATAAAAATATTTAATAATAATTTAAGATAAAAAACAACTGCAGTAAGCCGAATTTGTAATTTTTTCTAAGCAGTATTTTACTGGTTCAAAAATCACAACGTTACATAAACTAAACAGATGGTTACCCTATTAAGAAGTCTTTCAAACGGAACGCATTAAAAGACCAAGGTTAAGTGGCACAGCCTAACACGGGACATTGAAGTAACATTTCTCTACTTAGGCACAAGCTAATAAAAATACCAAAACCAAGTGACTTAAACAGAAACAGCATCTTTCTTTTTATTTCTTTTTATCCGTTGATGCAAAAGGTACGTAGATTTGCAACGGTAAAAAAAAAAAATGAGAAAAGAATTCTATCTTTACTTTTTACTACCGATTATGATTTCTTTATGCCAGTAATCATCGTAATAACTAAAAAAAGGGAAGTGCAGTTTTTTTAGAAGATATTTGAAATCGTTCTCAGTTATGTTATTGAAAAAAAAATCTGGGGAATCTGTATTTCCTTTTCTTCAGACAATTATCACTTTGATTGCTTGCTTGATTACATCGGCAAATTGTAGAGGAGAAAAAGAATAGAAACTGACTTTTCAAGGCTTGATGTCTCCAACAGCGCGGTACCTAACATTTCAGCAAATCAGCACCCTATGGTTATGCCATTGAATTTCATAGAGATAAATTCAACAATAACTATTAACATTTTAAAATTATAGCAGCATCTATTATTCCTAATCAAAATTAAAAATACTGCAAAACCTGTGACAGCAGAAACTATCTATAATTGAACGGCTCTGGTGTAAAACATGGTAATTGAGTTTTTTTTTAATTTTTAATACTTTTCAACATGGTTGAGAAGTGATTATGAATTAGGTTTGTCTGGCCCTCTGTTTGTCTTTCTGTGGTCTAACTCGCTTAAATGCTCTCCGATTGCTATATAATTGATTTATGTTATTGAGGTTTACAATTACATGTTCGGCGTTGAAAATTCATTGTGAAGCATTAATAGTTCCTGTATAGGGGCGCTCAAAAGAATTTCATTACATTATACCTTATGAGGAGTGGCTTCGTTTCCCGTGTATTTTGATGATGCTACATTATTTCAAATGTATTGAAATTGATATACATCACTGGGCTTCTTTAGGAGACGCTCACTCTAGAAAATGGTGTGCATAGTACATATCGTTCATTTACAGGGACTCACAAAAGAATTCGGTTACTATACTGCATATGAGCAATCATTGCTGAGAAAGTGTTTTCAAATGTTGTACGCGTTTATAATTTTTTAATTTTTAAACTATTACTTGATGTTAAAGGTATATATAAATATTATACAGACATAGAAACAATAAATACAATAAACCCAACTGGAGTGAAAAATTAGCCAGAGCCAGGAATCGAACCCAGAACCACAGTATACAAGACTGCTGCTCTAACCACTGATACATCATTACATTATCTAAGATATTACATTATCTTAGATATCTGACATTACATTATCTATGGTTAGTGCAGCAGTCTTGTATACTGTGGTCCCAGGTTCGATTCCTGGCTCTGGCTAATTTTTCACTCCAGTTGGGTTTATTGTATTTATTGTTTGTATGTCTGTATAATATTTATATATACCTTTAACTGTTGAATGCAGGCGTTATTTATGTGTGTATGTGTGTTTTAATATATATTGTAGTATGAGTGTTTTATTATATTACTTGATGTGTCTAAATTCTATAGATCATATACAAGACTGCACAAAAGAAATCGAGATTATAAAAATAATCCCTAGGTTATGCTTTTATGCTTCTTTAATTTTAATATTACTTCTAAATCAAAGTTTACAGACATTTTCGTCGGAACCTGATATTTCTTTTACGAAGGAAAAAATGTAAAAGAAATTGCGAGGGTTTTTTTTTTTAGTTTTCTTGGGCTTTCTCTCTTTTTAGTTATATTTTCTGCAAAAATCTTCATTATTCTACATAATAAAAGCTCAGACTAATTAAATGAACAAATGAATAAATTGCTAATGAGTTTGATCCGTCTTTATCTAAAAAATATTTTTCTTTATTCCATAACAGAGAATGAAAAATAGCTTTTAGTAGTAAGGGATTTTAATTAATGTTTGGTAAGAAGTTTCAATTAAAACTCGCGAAAAAGTTTTATTGAAATAAATAAAAAGATTTTAACTCAAGAAATCTGATTTTCTAATTAACTCTGAGACACAAATTTTCCGCTTCTTTTTCCTTTATCAGCAATGAAGAATTTCGAATACCAAACATTGAAAATAGTTTCATTAACAGATGGCTTTACCTGTAGATTATTAGCTAAAGGTCAATAACAACATGCTTCTAGCAAGGACTTGATATATCCGAATTTTGATTTTTGATTGAGATAATTACGCTAGTTATGACATTGGCAATTATAAATATGTCGAAATAAGAGATATTTAAAAAAGCACTGTATGAAATTCGAAGAAAGCAACATACGTATTAAAGAAAAAATAAGTTGAAGACTGTTTTGGGAAAAAACACTTTTTGTGTGAAAATTTCAGAATTTTAAATGAAATTTTCGCTGGACTTACTGGCAACGCTGGCTTTATAATAGTCAATCTCTCGTGTAAGCATTATTTTAGTTTACGATTGCATCTTTAGATTAAAAACATCATAATTTCACATAAAAACGAACACTGGCACGAAAAACGAATAAAGTATTTACAGAGAATCAATATTTACACATTATGACTGTACGATCAAATTTCTAACTTAAAAGAATACATGGAACCATTTAATAAACAAAAGTTCTTTTTAGCTCAATTCACACATTTTGCCTTCTGCGTGTCAAAGGAGGCTGAAATAGAGTTCGAAACAGCAATAGATGGCTCAAATTAAAGTGAAAAACTACATCAACGGTTTCACAGTTTTTAATTTTTGTTTTATTTATCTAATGAAACGCGGAAGGAAAAAAAAAAGTTTGCACCTTGAAATTTCGAAGTTGATCTGAGCATTCTTTTAACAGTTCGAAACAAAGCAGCGACATACAGTGTGCGTCGCAAATTCGCGCAGACTTTAAAAATTCATAATAAAAGAAGTAATGCTCGGAAAATTTTTTGATTTGATCAAATACTATAAAAGGGACATTGTTTTTGTTTTCCATGTATATAAAAAAAATGAATCCAAAAGTAACCAAAAGAGGGCTCTCACACGTCATTCCGAGACGTTTTATGCAAATCAGGTTAGCAATAAAACAGCTGACTTGAAATGGATTCGCCATTCAATCTCGACGGCATGCTATCCTTACGAGATCGAGCGTTTGTGTTTAAACTTTTATGCAAGAATGGTGAATCCACAACTATTGCATTGCGAAAGCTTCGCAAAGAGAAAGGACTGAAGGTGCAAAAAAGTCCCTATTTCATTGAATGGGATACTGAATTTAGTACGACGTTTAGAGGGAAGGGGGTGTTTGGAGGATCGTCCACGTTCCTGTTGGTCACTTTCACTGAAGACCGAGTGATAAGTCAAGGTTGTAAGTGTGTCTCTCGCGATCTCCAGACTTGACCCTGGCAGATTTTTGGTTTCGGGATAAGTCTCGTGCTCCCCAGCCACTTTGGTGTAACTGAAAGATGCCCTTTGACGGGCCGTCGGTGGCATCAATGCCGACATGCTACACTCAGCTGTAATAGGCGTATTGATGCGTCTCACCTGTCTAATACCTGGTGGTGGTAGTCATGCTGAACATCTTTTAGTTTAAAATAAATGCACAGTGTCATGTTATTCTGATTTATTTCATTGTCTGTCTGTGTTTGCCTGATTTACATAAAACGTCTCAGTATGACGTGTGAGCGCCCTTTTTCGGTTACCTTTTTTTTTTTTTTTTTTTTTTTTTTTTTTAAATATACATGGGAAAAAATCCAATGTCCTTCTGATCCTATTCACGCAAACCGAAATTTTTTCCGAGTATTACTTTTTTAATTATGAATTATTTAACTTTGCACGAATTTATGATCCACCTTGTATATTCACGGAAATTTGAAGTATTTTACAAATTACTATATACAAAACTTATAAGCCTATTTGATATGCATTTCCCTTATTTCATCTTTATATTTATTACAGTTGTATTACTGAATTTTAAAGTTAGCGACTTTTCGACGAAACATCACGCAGGTATTCTAAAAACGCACTAACTTAAACAAGTTTATTGCTTTTCACAATTACCATGCTTGAGCTTTTTACGGTTTAAAATAATTTATTATGATAGTTAACCATTTATAATAAAAATAAACCCGCTTATTTCTCAGAATGGAGTGACGAGAATAATTACCGATAGATCAATACACTCTTATCAGGGGATAGATTCCTCGAATTTAAGAGCAAAATATCGAACTCATAACATCAGAAAATCCAACATTAATTTTCAAGCAGTCTTTTTTTATATATGTATAGGGTAAGTCTAAAATGCGAACAACTTTCTTGAAAGGATAATTTTCCTTGGGTAAAACAATAAAATAGAAAATAGGAAATTAATGTTTTGCAGGTTTTTAAGATATTAAATATGTCTTGGAAATTTTGTTTTATTACCCTCATTCTCTGATACATGTGGTTAACAATATTATTTAAACTACATTCTAGATAAATCAACTTCGTCTGTTGAAAATCAAGGTCGCATTCAAATGAAGACCGCACCTTCATATCGATTAACTACATTTTCATCAAATATCAGTTTACTAGAAATATTTTGCATATTATTTTACTATTTGAAATCCCTCTCTTGCTTTTCCCCCTTATTTTTATTTCTTTTTCGATAGCGTGCTTTGATAAATTAGTCAGAAAATCCGTTTCAATTTTGGTACATATAAAACAAGTATTTTTTTTAAAGAAAAAAAATGTGAAGTGATTGTTTCTAAACTATGGGTTAGTTACAGTCAGGGTCCTATCAAACCAAAGAGAGGCCCATGGTCTGGTATTCATTCGGGCACCCCCTTTCTACACTATTACAAAATAATTCAACATCAATTGAACATCTTAGAACAGGATGCCGAAATGTACCTCTTCGCGTATTCCCTACACTGTGAAAAAGGGACAAATGTTTTTTGATCTACGGAAATATAATGCGACCAAGAAAGGAAATATACAATAACCTCTGACGAGTTATCCACGATACCAAAAAGTGTTTTTTATCATCTTTATTAGATCAAAGAATTACTATATTGGTATGACTAGCAGGAAATTTAAGTATAGAAAAATGGAGCATGCAGCTGATATTAGATATAATAATAAAAAAAAAACACAGCCCTAGCAATATTATATCAAGAAAAAAAAAAAAAAAACAACCAAGTAAATTTCAATGAAAGTAAGATAATTTTTCCTTCCAGTCTATACTATCCATCCATTATATGAGAAATCATAGAGATTATAACGCGCAAAAATTCAATATGTAACGATGCAGAATCAATTAGCTTACCAAAATTATGGCCTCGAGCTAGTATTATGAAAGCAATAGTGAAAGCTAGGTTATTATGAAAGCTAGGTTATGAAAACAAAATAAACATTCAACTAAAAAAAAAAGAATAACGTGCATAACATGATGGCGGTTCGTAGACCATGCAATTTCAGAATTTTTTTATTTATTTGTTTTGAAAATGACTCGGGTAGAGTCGAAACATGTAAACAGTCGAATAAACCTATTTTTACTGCTTTTAAAGTTTTAATTTACACCTTTTAGCAATTAAAATGAGTATATTATGACAAGGTGTTAATTGCTACATACAGGGTGTCCCAAAAATGACCGATGATTTTAAAATTCAATAACTTGCAAACGGTGGCAAATATTAAAAAAAAATCTTTGCAGGAGATTTATGTAAGATGCCAGGAGTTTTTATACTGCGATTTCCAGTTTTAGTTACAAACAGCAGCTATAGATGGCGCAGCAAGTGATAGGAGCTAAATTCAGTCTCGATTTTTCGACCTTTCTCTTTCCCCACTCGTGGAATGGATCCTGAAGTACCAAAAATCGGGTCTGGAATTAGCACCTATTTCTCGCAGCGCCATCTATTTTTTGAAATTCGAACTAAAATCAAGAATCACAGTAAAAAAATCTCCTTACATCATACGTAACCCTCCTGCAAGATTTTTTTTAATATCTGTCACCGTTTGCAAGTTATTGAATTTTAAAATCATCGGTCATTTTTGGGACTGGGACACTCGATAGTTACGTTGACTTGAAATTGCAATATCATAAATAATAATAATAATAATAATAAAGAAATAAATATGCTTATGGTGAAAGTTTAACAGAATATACAAATGTAACGTAACAAATAAATCGTTAATAAATCGCGAACCGATAGATCAAGGTCAACTGAATAACTGCAAAATGTCATGGGCCTTTAAAATATGGCTGTAATGGGTTTTTTATTCTTCAAAAGATCCAAATTACCCCATTTTTCAATCACTCTCCATTATGTGACTGCAATTCTTGTCTCACTAGTAACCATTCTAAATACTTCAGGTATGCACAATAGCCGTTCTTTATGCCCTCACCCAGGTCAGAATGGTCAGACAGTGTAGTTTTAAACGACTTTCAGTACATTGTGCCTCCAAATCTGCTTTTTTATGCCTCAACTCCGCTCAGCCGATCCCTGTTTATAGTTAAATGACGTCAAGGTCTTCTCTTTTAAGTCGAAGAATGTAGCAGAGAGAATCGCAAATCATTTTATTCAAGAAAAAAATAAAGAAATGAAAAAAAAAAAAACAAAACATTTCCATTGAAACTATATAAAAAAGAAAAGTAATTGCGCATAAATTGTTGAAATATCATCTAATCTTTCATGTAGCATGAAAAGGCAGACAACGAATGAAATTGCTTTAAAAATTTACCTATCTATTCATAATTTGTATTTACATATTATCAGTTTAAAATATTTACCGAAGATTTTTTCTTTCCTTTTAGCGAGAAAGTCCCATTTCTTTTTGTTATTATTATGGATTTTTCCGTCCAAAAATTTGCAATCTATTTTCCGAGCTTGAGAAAAAATTATTGCTTCTGAATAGCTGCAAATCGATAAAGCTATCGTTTTCACTTATATCGGTCGTACATCACTTCTAAATATCGCATAATTTCAACTCATCATTAATAAACTCGTCGCATAATTTTAATCATCATGCAATGAGGGGGGGGGGGGGAGGATGTACATTGGAATGAAATGTGCTTAAAAACAGTATTTTTCATACAATCAATTTCGATACTTTTTATGACTTTTTAAGTAATTTTCACTGATTATTTTTTGTAAATCTGTCTGAATAATGCGCAATCATTTGCTGTAATAATGTAAAGTTGCGTCTGGCAAAGTTACCACAATTGACAACTTATTGCCCAGAGTACATTAAAAGTTTTTTTTTTTAAGCTTATTAATAAAGTCAGGTTAACCATAAGATATCGCACTTAGCGCTAAATTAAAATCTATCAGAGAAAAGACAGATATTTCATTTTATGTTGAACATAAAATGAAAATCTGTTAACGATACAATTGGTTAAAAGATTAAATTGATTAAAAATACGCTGCATACACTGCTTGGCAAAGAGCATAGAAAAAAAAGTTCTACTCTAAATAAAATATATCTCTATTCTAAAAAAACAGCAACTAATGCTGCTATCGCCACTCTCTCTGGCGTTGCAGCAATTGAATTTATTGTAAATGTTTGACTTTCTTGGCCTGACCTGGACACTTTTTCATCCAGCTGGAAAATTACAACTCGTGCATTATCACATACAATTATCAATCAGAATAATTGTGTTGTAAGCAATCACGTGTAATTACGTATCCAACGTTTTCTGGAGTTCCATTACCTGCGATTTATTCTGTTGAGCTGATTCAAATATCTGACCAAAAGTTATAATCAATAAGGTTTCTGGGTGAATTGTGTGTATGCCAGATTTCTCCAAGATAGCTCAGTTGACAAAGCATTGGCAGCTTCATCCAAAAGATCCCTGGTTCGAATCCTGACCTAGACACTATTTCACCCAGTCGGAAAACTACAACTCTTGTGACTATTATATACTATTATATAACTATCATATAATTCTATGTAGTAATATATATTAAAATAATATAAAGTAATACATAATTATAATAATCATATGCATGTATAGAGAGTATGATAGCAATAGGCTTTTTGGTCTCCCTCTTCTCCCAGCATTCATGCGAAGGAAGGAGGTTAAATATATGGAGTGGGTTCCGAAGAACAAGACTGCATTGGTGACTGAGACCCATTCCATATATTTAACCTCCTTCTTCTCATGAATGATGAGAAAAGAGTAAATTCATTAGTTAACAAAACTTATTTTGTATCAAAGTTAGGAGAAAATCGAGGACAAAAAATCGGGCATCGATTTAACGCCTGTTATTTGAAGTGCCATCTATCCCTGCTATTTTGAACTGAAACCGCGATATGCACTAAAAATCTCCTGACATCTTACATAATCCTAATGCAAGAATTTTTTAATAGCTGCCACCATTTGCAAGTTATTGAATTTTAAAATCAGTCAATCCATTTTAGGACACCCGGTATATATATCTGTGTGTAACATTATAATGTAATCCTACTCTTATTATTATTTTACACATTTATAATATTTATTTTACATCTTTAACGATGTTTATTTCAATACAATAAATATTGCTAAATTAGTAGTTTTAATATATTCCACTTTAAAATTCATTCATTAGCGGCATCAGTTATTTGATGTTGTAAGCTATAACATTTAATAGAATTTTCAGATAAGTTTCTGAAATAATAAAATAGATAATCTTGTCTCAGTGTCAAAATAAAATTTCTAACAATTTTCGAAATGGATTTCTTGGTTACTCTTGTGTCCTCTCGTATTACGAATATTTGTAAAGCTCTTTTTCATCATTCCTGATGAAAATATCACTTTTCTTTTATTGTCAGTACCGATGAGGTTATATAAAATAGTTCAATTAATCTCGTCTCAGTATCAAAACAAATCTTCTAACAATTTTCGAAAGGGGTTTTTGATTACTGTTATGTCTTCTCATATTACAAATATTTGTAAAGTTCCCTTCATCATTCCTGATTATAAAATTACATTTATTGCATTATCAGTACCGATGTTTTTATCAGGCAATATCGGATTTTCAAAAACCTAATATTTGCACATAAATGTATGTGCATATATTTATAAGATATTCATGCAAATTTATTCCCGTCTCTATAAATTAATACGTGAAACGTATACGGAAAAGATATTTTAGAGAGAATTTCATTTATTTGGAAGTACTTCAGAGTTTTGTTTCTGGGAACATTTAATGCAACTGCGTATTAACATGCTGCGATGGAAATACAATCGCAAGGGGAAAAAATAAGACTAGCAAAAAGGCTTATTAATAAGCAAAAAAAAGGTTAGTGCATTTAAAAAACTTATTAATAAAATAGTTTTAGGAAAATTATACTTTAGATAAAAGAAGCAATATAAAATTATGTAAGAAAATCTCTTATTCCCATTAAACTAAAGCTAAAATATGGTAAAAGCGATGAAGGTACACTCGTGGGAAAAAAAGTAAACACAACTAACTCTGCAACTAATTGTAACAGAAGAAAGTTACTGGTACCAAACGTTTGAAATAAAGTCTACTTTTAAATGATGTATCTAAAATTTGCTTAGGGGCCCATCTACAAATCAAACCCAAACCAAACTATTTTTTTTTTCAATGGCAATACCCAGTTTTGACAATATACAGCCGAGCCCCGATTCAACCAACCGCAATTTAACGAATTTCTCAATTTAACGAATTTTTTTATGGTCGCGACGGAAATGGAACAAAAATACTTCGATTTAACGAATAATTTTCGATGTAAAAAAAAAAAAAAATTGGAGATATTTTCTAATATTTATTATAAATTTTCAATGTCCCTGATTGTTAATTTTCTAAATTTGTATCTTGTGATGCAGAAATATCTACATGCGAAAAAAAAAAAAAAAACACGTTACACCGAGGTTATTAATATCAGTGGTAGCGGATCGGATGAAGAAGATGAAAGAAGTTTGGATACTTTGAAACGATAGTTGATGGCTCATGATGTTGATGACACTGTTTTCACAGCTTCAGAAAAAACCGATAAAGAAGTTCGGAATACAAAATCGAAACAAAGCAAAGAAACATCTATAAAAGATGTCTTATAATTTATCGATAAAATTTGAATAAATGAGATTTTTTTCTTAATTACAATGCTTTTGATTTAAAGTAGTACATGAAAAAAAAAAAAAGAATCAATTTTTATACAGAGTATTTTCTTAAAGCAACAAATGTTTAACATCATTATTAAGGTAAATGAGCATTTTTCTTATTTATTGCCATTTTTTAAAACTTGTTCTGTTGTATAAAATTATTCCTTTGATTATCCCGATTTAACGAATAATCTCGAGTTAACGAACAAAGTTGCTAGTCCCGAACAATTCGTTAAATCGGGGTTCGACTGAATATTAAATCTTCGGTTCAAACTATGCCTAGAAACGAAATTTCAAATCATTTGGACGATAAGCTTTTGGATTATAAACATTCAAAATTTAGATCTACTTTTGTTAAATTACATTTTCACATTTTTATTAATATCTCCTGGAATTATAATCGTAATGTGATAATTTTGTGTGTGGTTATAATACTAAAAATCCCAAACATAAATAGGTTGAATTTGTAATTTTAAAAATTTTATAATATGAATTATGAAATTAATATTCGAAAAAATATGAATTGCAATCTACCATTTTTTTGATAGATTTATATTTATTAGGTCCTGCTTTATGCGAATTCTCAGTTTCAAATTTTTCTTCCAAGTAGTTTTCGAAATATGGTTAAAAAACATCAAAAAGATGGTTTAAGGGGTCGTCTATGAAATGCAAAAAAAGCATAATTTGAAAATGTATATATATATTTTACTCATTTTATTGAAACATTTGGGCTGACAATAGTCGAAACATATTAAGCGAGTGAAATGGTCCTATTGGCAAGAAATAATACTTTAATAGAAGTGACATAGTCATTCTGTAGCATTTAAACAATCGAATACCGAACTTCAATTTGGATACAGCCCCTAAAATAGGCTCATTATAAAATAATTAATTTCTCGGAAACTAATTGTACGAATGTCTTGAAATTTTGTATTTAGGCTAATTGAAGAGTGTAGCATTTATTTATGGTGTCAAACTTGGGTATTGCTATTGAAAAAAAAAAAAAAAAAACAAAGATTGGGTTCGTTTTTATAAGTAGATGGCCCCCTAATCAAATTTTATATACATAATTTAAATGAAAACTTTATTTCCAATCGTTTGGTATCAGTAACTTTCTTCTATAAGGATTTGTTGCAGAATTAGTAGAGGGTGTTTACTTTTTCCACGGCTGTACCATTAAATACATATAAATACCAGAACAAAAGGTATTTATATGCCTTTAAAAGTACTTTTATCGCTTTTATCATGTATTAAATTTAGTTTAAAGAAACAATAATCAATACCGTTGAAAATACACCACATTAACATTTTCTAAATCTATAAAAAAGTGTTTCAAACAATAAAAAAAAAAAACCTTGGTTTTTTTTTTTTTTTTTTTTTTTTTTTGTTTTAAACTCACTTTATAATACATTAAAAAATGAATAAATAAAAAACAATATTTTGCTTTCAAGAATAATTTTAAATTTACTTTTTCTAAAGGTATTGCATCATAGTAAATTTTAAGTTCCTACATCATTATGTTAATGCCATAAAATGAATTTTTCAACGGTACATATAAGATTACTTTTACACAAGCTGCATTATTTTCTCAGTTTTGAACACTTTCCAACAAAGTTTAAAAGTGTTTATAACTTCGGTTTGTCTGCCCGTCTGTCCGCGCTCTAAATATCGTAAATACACTCCGATTGTTCTGAAATTTTTGGATGTTATTGACCTTACCATAGCACGATCCCTATTTCAAATGAACTTTGTAGCTTGTTTAGTTCATCTACAGGGACAGTCAAAAGTATTCATTCCGTTACATTACGGCCAATGGGAAAAAATCGTTTCAAATGATTTTTAATGGTGTTACACCTTTTTAAACATATTAAAATTGATATGCATTATGAAGTGCACTAAAATATGCATTCTATAGAATGTGCGGTGCAAAGAATAGTTATTATTCATTTACAGAGTCACACAAAAGAGTTCCGTTACATAATGGTATAGGAGGGGTGGATTCTTTGCGGCGTATCTCAATTATGTTAAACTATTTCATATATAATGAAATTGATACACGTCTCTGAGATTTACTATAAGTTATTTCATTAGTAATACAAAGTGCATAGCATTTATAGGGACACACAAAAGATTTCAGATACTATACTTTACACCATAAATCGCAGACTTTGACATGGACTAAACAATTTGGAAAATGCATAACACATTTAAAAACCCAATTTCAGGAATTACCATAAATAGTCAGAAAAATATCCAAATTCTTTTATACAGCCCTGTATATGATCTATAGATTTGTATATGCTATACTACATAGTATGCTAAAATTTAGAACATTTAGAAAACGCCTAGCACAGCTGTAAATTCCTTTCAGCAATTTCCGTCAATAATTGGAAAATGTACTTGAGATCTATATGTGCTGCCATGTATGTGATCTATAGAATTTGTACATATCAAGTAACGAGCAAAAAAATAGTTTAAGTTAAAAACGCTCACAAAAACTTATGAATGCTACGCACACTCTATTCTATAGTAAGTTTCTTGTAGTGCAACTCAGTGATTATATCAATTTCAATACTTTTGAATTAATGTAACAACATTAAAGTACACAGCAAATTATTTCCCCACATAGACCGTAATGTAACGGAATTCTTTTGAGTGTCCCTGTAAATAAATTATAAATGCAAAACACTTCATTTCCAATACAGAACATGTTATGGTAAAACTTACTGACATGTATCGATTGCAGCGTTGAATTCAGAAGGGGGGCCCGGGGGGGGGACAATCTCTCCCCGAGCAATAAGATGCATCCCCCCGGAAGGTTTGTGATTTTGTGGTTTCAATGGTCAAAAAGTGCAATTTTCCCCTTGGAACTCTGTAATGTCCCCCCTCCCCGGAGCTACAGAAATACCTCCCGGAGAAAAGTGTCTGCATTCAACACTGATTGATTACATGGCTATATGAATATATTTACTAGAGTTAGAGCATGAGCAGATAAACAGATGGACGGCAGACAGATAGATAAACCCAATTCATAAACACTTTTCAACTATGTTGGAAAGTGTTAAAAAATAATAACAACTAATGAAAAGTAAGTTGAATTTTTGGGAAATACTTCTGTTTTAATTTCTTTTCCAAATATCATATTCAAAGCAAGATAATAATGAAGATAAATTGATTCTTTTCACCAAACATACGGAAAAAATTTCTTTTCCCAAACGCAAAGTTCGAAAATGATAAAGTTAATCATAAATTTTCCGTCTATTGCACACTATTTCAAATCAAGAAAGATAAGAATAGATCTAGAAAAGGTAATGAAAAGTAAATTGAAATTTCGGGAAATCCTTTCGTTTGAATTCTTTTTCCAGATATTATAATACGCGGAGCACGCTAATGATAAAGATAAGGTAATCATAAACTTTGCGGCTTCTGCACAATATGCCAAATCGAAGGAGACAAGAATAGGATCTGCATTTAAAGAATGAAACCAATTCAAGGACGCATTAATACAAGGGCAACAAGTTACAGTTAACCCGAGAACCCGCCTTTTGTATGGATATCATAAAATGAAGATCGTATCTCTCGAGTAAAGGGGATTAGAAAATGCAGATGTCTCTTCTCCTATAGCATTAGAGAAATATGCGATATTATAAATATTCAACAGGATACACTAGATAACAGGGTATTAGGTATACATGGAAAAGTAATTTAACGTATGTCACAAGGAAAGGAATTTGAGAAATAAAATGCAGCTGGATACACGCTAGGGTAAATGAGAAAGTAATTGTTCAATGTTTTTCATTTATCTTATTATCATGCCAATGTAAAGAATTATGAGAGCAAGCTACTATATGAAATCGAATAGTTTTGAAGGCAAAGATGTTTTAATTTGTTTATAGGAGTAGCAAAAATAGTTATTGTAGTATTTGAATAAAACGTTTTGATACCGAGATTAAAAAAAATCCATCCAGTTGGCGGCTTGTCAGATGAATTAGGTGAATTGCCTCTTCACCAAATATTTTATTGGAAATATTTTGTTTAAATATTCACATTCTGGTTCTTCCTTACTTTTTCCTAAATATGCAATATATATTTGAAACCGTTTTTTAATAAATAATATTACAAAATGTTCATAGCCAAAAAAAAAAAAAAAAACTACATTAATTTTGTTTGGTTTCCATGGCAACAAGACGTCATCAGCCATATTTTCTAAAATCTAAGTTGAGCGAATGGAAGATCTAAACGCAAACGAGTGACAGCTTACTCCTTTTCAATAACAGAGGCGCATGACCTTCACACTCACCTTCGCCAATTGACATGAAAATCACATATGGTACCGTCTCTTTCACCCCACGTTATCGCAAAAACACGGTCTCAACTTGTAAAGGTCAATGAAAGGCATGCCCCCTGTTAGTGAAAATGAATATACTGCCGGGCTGTCATGGCGCTGCCCTAAGATGCGAGTTGATTCTCAAATATGACATGTTTTTTGTGATTTTCAATTTTGTTTGCCGTAAACTGTAAACACGATATTTATTGTCGCCTATATTTTATACATTAAAAATTTTAGTATGCTTTCTGCTAATGACATTGAGTTTAATTTATCATAAACCCAAATTGCTGAAAAAACGAAGATAAACAGGGATGCACTTCGTCATAAAAGAGTTCAACCGTTAACTTTAGTAATAAAAAGGAAAAGAAATAAACTTAAAATCTTAATTGTTAACCGATTTAAAAAAAAGAATGAGGTTCTCAATTCGATGCGTATGTATATATACGTAAATATTTTTAAATGGATGTTCAACGATTACTCCGAAACTACGCGACCTATTATTCATGCTATTTTTTTTTTTTTTTTTTTTATTAAAAGAGAATTCTCTCGAATGGGTCCCATTTAAATTTCATCAAAATTGGTTCAGTACTTATTTAGAAATTTAACAAAAACTAAAATAAATAGATAAATAAACATCTTTAATACATTTTATGTTCAACGATTTTCATCAAGTGACGTATGGCTCGCTGTCTGTCCGGCGAGAAAGTCGGAACCCGGCAATTTTCCTTCCTCTTTACAGTACGGAACCATTTATCCAGAAACCAGTTAACCGGAAAACCAGTTATCCGGAATGATATTTCTGATAGACTGATTTCAGAATCTTTGCAGAAAAGGTGTCATACACTGCCAATTTGACATAGGCTTTGCTTGAAACAATTGTATAATTTGATGACAACATCTAGTATTTGAAATGAAAACATATTTAGTTGTATTTTAGATGTTTTAATTTTTATGCAGAGGAAACAGGAGAATTTTTGTTCCTAAGGGATTCCCATAAAATACCTTCTTTTAAACTCTGGTTAACTTTTGATCTTTCTTGCATTAATTTTTAATCCAAGTAATCTAATAATTTAAAATCAGAAATAATGTCACACATATGCCACAAAACTTATCAAATGGATGCTGCTTTAATGCACAACCAGTTAACCGGAAAAACCAGTTATCCGAAATACATCTGACCCCAAGCATTCCGGATAAATGGTTCTGTACTGTATACGATATTGTTTTTAGGACTGTTGATTAATAATACAAGGTGGGCCATCAATTCCTGCGAAATTTTTTAATTTAACATAAAATCAAATAATTAGAATACAAGAGTGCGGTTGACAAAACTGTCAATTTAATAAATAATTTCTAACTAACCATTTAATTGGAACATATTCTGAAAAAGCCACGCACGTAATTGCTGTTATAGCAATGCATTGCTTTTTTTTTTTTTTTTGTCAAAAGTTTATAAATTGTTTTCTATAATATTAATTTGAGAAATATAGAAATCAAGGACATCCTCTGAGAGAGTGATAAAAATGGAGATTTTATACATACGTTTAACAATTGGCTTAGATTATTTTTATACAGGGTATAATTCAGACTTATTGCTTAGTATTTACAGTAGTAACGATATAATTATGATTACATACATTAAAGACATATATATATATATATATATATATATATACTTATATATATGTGTGTGTGTGTGTGCATAATATATCGCACGCTGGACTTGTAGAGGAGTCGCGGCCCGTTCTCTTACCGACCGGTGGCCGTACAGCCGGTTTTAATTTTTAAGAACATCTTGAGGTTGACATCACTTGTGAGATAAATAATTTGGACTCGGGAACCTGTTACTCGATCGAACTCATTTATTTCGTCGTTCATTTTACAGTCCGGTCGGATGTCCTCGAGCCAGTTACGTTGGTGATTTTAGGAGCGCTACATGGTCGTAGGTTTGACAGGCTTCTCAAATCTGCAAAATCTCCCGTCTTTGGCGCGTGTTTTAGCTAATATCTTGGGGTTTATCATATTTTCCAGCAGAGGGCATAGTTGTAAATTTGGGAGGAACGTTTCTTTAATTGGTTGATTAGATTTTGATTGATTGTCCAGGCTCAGATGCCAGACCTGGGCTTGGTCGGCCCGGGAATCAGTTAACCCCCACATGGCTACAAAATTTGCAAATCCGCTGTTTTTACTCTTAAAGATCGACATAATGATATATGAAGGTAATAAGATGTATTGCTGGGAAACAAAGTTACAAGGGGTAAAACTGGTTTTAGAATGAGATTTAAAGTTAGGAGAAAGAAACTTAGGATTTTAATTTAAATTTTTCAAATTTAATTTGAATTTTGAATTTTAAAAGGGTTTTTATCCTTTCATATATATACATACATTAAATTGTAATATCTGTCCCATAAATAAATTAAATGGAAAGAATATAGAAATTTAAATCATTTAATTTATTTATTCTTACTTTAAAATACGTTTACTTTACTTCTATCCCGGCTTCAAAATTTAATTGTTTCTATGCTTGGTGTCTTAGCTTTTCCGTATCAAAATTCATTTCATTTTAGAACATACTATTTCTGCCATAAGCCTCATTTTCCAAGGCGAACTAATGGCATCTCAATAGGCCCCACTCTATAGCATAGCAAGAAATAACAGTGGGTTACAATGAAAAAGTGACAATAAACACCAAAAATAAATGACAACAACCCATGAAAGTGACAACAACCTTCATAAAAATGTCAACAATCCAAATTAAGAGTTGATTGGAAATGCAATCTAACTTATAAAGTAACAGTGACGAACTACAAGTGACAAACAAAAAGGTAAAAGCAAATAGCGTAAGCAAACAACTAAATCACTTACCTCAAGTGCATACTATTATTACTGTTACTAATACATCATTATTTTTCTAATGCATGCAGCAAATAGTTTCCTATATTATCTCTTATGCATGTGACCGTCACATCCTAGTATTCCATTTAAGTCTACTAATCTATCTGTGTCTCTTTGATTCTAATCTGTGTCTTGAATGTCCCTCTGCAAATCAGTCCCTGGGGGGACCTTTAATATAAAGGCGCTCTAAGTGATTATTTTTTAATCCCCCCCCCTCACTCTGAAAAATCAATTTACCCCCAATGTAAGGCTCACGTCAGCCTGTTGGTAGCCACTACTAAAGACTGAATGGAAAATCCTGTGACGTACTTTTCCCACTTTGCATTTTCTGTTACTGGAGTTTTATTATTTAAAAAAAAATAAACATTTCAATTAATTATTACACGTACATCTAGCGTTTCTCGTTAGAATCTGTCTTGAACAATCCTCTTTAGGTTCAAAGACCAAAGACCTTCTCCCTTGTTCTATTGACCTTATCGTGGGAACCGTATTTGTGCGTTCGGACAGTTTTTATTCTATTTTGTTCGTCATTTTATTCGATAATATCGTTCGTGGAACGCGGGGTGAATTGAAAATTGTTCCTTGCCTGCAGCAGCCAGCCACACGTTCCAGGATTTAATTGTCTGCAGTCTGGTAGCCGTCAAGCAAGAATCTCTGCACTCAACAGACATAGAAATAAGCCGCCGTAAAGAAATTTATAGAATAGGAACCACTTAACCCTTTATCTACTGACGGTACTTGTGAGTACCATTAAAATAACTTGCTATAAAATTCATTTAATACATCGATTAGTTGTAATGCAGTTTAGAATGAGTTATAGATACATCACTTTATCTTGTTCCAAAAGCATTATGGGTTAAACAAAACAAAAATATTTTTAAAAGGATGATTTCTTTTGCCTTCGCATCTTTTCAGCTTTCTTGGCGTTGGGGTGATGGGAAGGGGACATTTTAATTCGGAAATATTTCTATATTTCTATTGTAAGAACATTATATTTGTACATTTCCTAATTCTACAAAATACTGAGGAAAATATTTAAAATAAAAGATTTGAGTGGGGTTATAAATATTGCACAAAATCCCTCTAAATTCAAATTTAATGAATCCTTCTAAAGCCTTCAATCCTTCTAAAATCCTTCTAAAATTTATTAAATGATTATGTAAGTATTCTAATGTAGTTTAAACAATTCACGAAAAATGCTTTAGAAGACAAAATTTTCATGAATTCATAATTCAGCACATAAAGGGTTAAACAGAATGAGAAATCATGCGTCAAGCATAGATCATGAAACACTTTCTAACCTATTTAGAATACTGTAACAAAATTCTACAGTTTATCGGAAATCATGCACTCGAATACGTCATCTGGTGGAGAAAAGATATAACTTCCCGCTTCAGGATAAACCCGTGCAAGCACATTGCATTACATGTTTTTTAATTTGTTCAGAAAGATTATTATTATTATTATTATTATTATTATTTTTTTTTTTTTTTGCACAGTTTCAAATGTCACGTGACATTTGTGTTCTGTGTTATATGACATAGTAAAGATTATCCGAATTTGAATATCTAAAACTTCCAAACGCATTTACAATAAAGAATGATTTCAATGGCATTTTAGCATTAATTAAAGTAGGGGTGCACAACCTTTTCAAGAGAAGGGCCACTTTCAAAAATGTCTGGGTTGTCGAGGGCCACATCAGTCACACGAAGAGAATTCTATTTCGGGGAAGGGGGGGGGGGAGGTACCCCTCTAAGTTCCCCTACCCAGACAACATATCCAATTCAGTTGGCAATGATATATCAACAGTTTACGTTTGTATATATAACAAGGATTAATTTGAAAGAGTGATAATATTCCTGTACTTTATTCGGGGGAGTAAATTTTGTATTATTAAAAGGGCTAAAAAACAAACATAGGCATGAAAATGGCTGGTGCCGAAAAAAAATGCGAACTTTATGAACGAAGGGGGCAGGAAGATTTGAGATCAACAAGATTTGAGATTTTTATGCGCCTGATCAACGAAATTTGTGATTTTTCCGTCCTCGATCAACCAAATTTGAGATTTTCCCCGGGTTTGATCGACAAAATTAGCGAATTTTCCGCACCGGATCGACGATATTCCGTACCTTACCGCACCTGATCGACAAAATGCGCGATTTTTTGGTGCCCGACCAACGAAATTCGCGATTTTTTGGATCCCGATCGACAAAAACTCGCGATTTTTTTTAGTGCAAGAACGACGAAATTTACGATTTTTCTGCCTCTGGCCGACTAGATTCTCGATTTTTTCCGAACGATCAACGAAATTTGGGATTCTGAACTGACTTTGACGAAATTTGCGTTTTTTTTCAAACTGTAAATTGACGAAATTTGTGATTTGTTCTCGCGGTAATCTAACGAAAGTCGCGATTTTCCGGCAGCCAATCAATGAAATTTTCAATTTTTCCGCGCATCATCGAGAAAAGTCGCGTTTTTCTGTGCCTGACAACGAAATTTGCGATTTTTCCGAGCCCGATTGACAAAACTCGCGATTTTTCCGTGTCCGTTCGACGAAGCTTTCGATTTTTCCGATCCCGATCAACGAAATGCGCGATTCTTAACTAACTGACGAAATTCGCAATTCTTAACTGACTGACGAAATTTGCAATTATTTCCCCCGGCAAATTGACGAAATTCGCGATTTTGTTCGCGCGACTTGCGAAACTCAATATTTTTCCGCAGTTGACCAAGAAAATTCGCAATTTTTTCGCGCATCATCAACAAAATTGACGACTTTTTCGGGCCCGATCAGCGAAATTTGCGATTTTTTCGCGCTTGATCGACAAAATTCGCGATTTTTCCGTGCCTGATCAATGAAATTCGCGACTTTTCCGATCCCGTTCGCCAAAACTCGCGATTTTTCCTAGCCCGACTTTTCCGTGCCCGATCGACGAAATTTGCAATTTTTTCCACGCTTTAACTACAAAATTCGCAATTTTTCCGTGACCGATCAATGAAATTCGCGATTTTTCCGAGCCCGATCAACGAAATTCGCGATTCTTAACTGACTGACGAAATTCGCGATTCTTAACTGACTGACGAAATTTGCAATTTTTTCCACGGCAAATTGACGAAATTCCCGATAAACAGACGAAACACGCGATTTTTCCGCACCTAATAGACAAAATTCGCGATTTTTCCAGACCCGATAGACGAAATTCACGATTCCTAACTGACTGACGAAATTTGCAATTATTTCCCCCGGCAAATTGACGAAATTCGCGCTTTTGTTCGCGCGACTTGCGACACTCAATATTTTTCCGCAGTTGACCAAGAAAATTTGCTATTATTCCGCACCCGATCAATGAAATTTGCGATTTTTCCGCGCCCGATCAACGAAATTCCCAAATCTTAACTCGCTGATTAAATTGGCAATTTTTTCCCGCGGCAAATTGACGAAATTCGCGATACTTTCTCGCAACTGACAAAACTCACGATTTTTCCGCAGTCGATCAAGAAAATTTGCATTTTTTCTTAGCATCATTAACAAAATTTATGATTTTTTCGTCCCCGATCAACGAAATTTGCGATTTTCCCGCGCCTGATCGACAAAATTCGTGATTTTTTCGTGCCCGACAAACGAAATTCGTGATTTTTCCGTGACCTACCAATGAAATTCGCGATTTTTTTCACGCCCGATCAGCGAAATTTGTGGTTTTTTTCCGTGCTTCATCGACCAAATTCGCGATTTTTCCGTGCCCAATAAAGGAAATTTGAGATTTTTCCGAACCCGATCAAAAAATTTGCGATTTTTCCGAGCATCATCGACAAAATTCGCTATTTTTCCTGCACCCGAGCAGCGAAATTCGCCATTTTTCCACGCCCGATCAACGAAATTCGCAATTCTTATTTGACCAACAAAATTTTAAAATTTTTTCGAAGCTAATTGACGAAATTCACGATTTTTTCCTGCGACTTTTGGAAAAAAATTGCAATTTTTTTCAGTTATAAATTGACCAAGTTCCCGGGCCACACGTTACCCCATTGGGGGCCACTTTTGGCCCGCGGGCCACAGGTTGTGCATCCCTAAATTAAAGAGACAATTTTCCTGGAGCGACGGCTGCGATCAGCGCCTCATAGGTCATTTAAGTCCCAGTTAAGGTGAAAGAGGATGTCTAATAGCAGCTAAAATAAGGATTACAGCCCCATAGATAAACATACAAGATTGGACACTTTCATAGAGTGTAATGGTAACGCGATGACGATCGCAGCGCCTATAGTGACAAGGGGGAAGAAACTTCTCATCCACGGAATAGTTCTACTTATTGAGCTTCTATCTTCATATGATCTTTTTTTAATAAAATGCTTACGTTTTCAACAAAACGTTTTTCTTTTCCTCTTTTGTGAATGTGTAAATAAAGGGTTTTCAATATCAGTAAAATAAAATAAAATAAAAATAAGCTTAAAATCTTATCTTTAAAAATTTGATTTTTTTCACAAAAATAATAAAACGTTTGTTTTTACTAACTTTTGAATGAAGTTTTAAGGGGGAAATATCTATATTTATTGTAATCTCAATTATCGTAAATTACGTACGTAAATTACGTAAACTACGTAAATTTACCATGATTACGTACGGTATTATACTTCACGCAAAAGTATCATGGACATTTTAATTTTCACATGTCAAATCCATAAATTTTTAATTCTTATTGGATTCACTTTCTTTTCGTATCACTTGGTGCATTTTATTCTCATCTCACTAGCCTCTGGTTGTGCATTGATTGGTATGTAGTTTTTCTTTTTCTTATTTTTTTCTCCCGTGAAACTAACTCTCCATACTCCGTATAATTTAGTCAAGAACCTGCCTACTAAAGGTATGGTTAAATTGCAATGCACAGTTTTTGATTATATAAAACTTAATGACTAACTAAGTGAATAATAACTAAGTGAACAATCTTGACAGATTTTAACATTAAATAGCTCTTAAAATAATTCTTCAATTTAAAAGCTGTCTACTTCAGTACGTTTAGCATACATTTCTGTATAAAAAAGCCAGTTTTCATATTTTTATGTGCAATACATTTTGCAGGCATTAATAAGTTTTTTTTAGAATAGAGAGAAATATTGGAATATTTCTTTTTTTAGTTTTACTAATAGCAAAGCAATGAAAGTCGTAACATTGTTTTAAGCCAGAAGCTAATATTTGCTACTAACAATTTTGCATATTTCAGAATAAGTTTTACTGGTCATTAAAGAATAATTTCATTAATTTTTGATAATTTCATCGGGTTCAAGGATTTTCTTTTCGTATCCCCTGGTGCATTTTATTCTCATCACACTGACCTAGCAGTCCAAAACCTCTAGCTATGCATTGATTGGTATGTCATTTTTCTTTTATTCCTCATGAAACTAACTCTCCATACTCCGTGCAATTTAGTCAAGTATATGCCTGTAAAAGGTCGTTAAATTGCTATGCATAGTTTATGATCATACAAAACTTATGTAAGTGAATTCTCTCGACCGATTTAGCATTAAATAGCTCTTAAAATAATTCTTAGATTTAAAAGCTGTCTACTTCAGTACGTTTAGCATACATTTCTACATAAAATTGCCAGTTTTCATGTTTTTAAGTGCAATAGACTTTGTAGCCATTAGTAAGTATTTTTTTAGAATATAGATGAGCGTTGTAATATTTCTTCTCTTAATTTTACTAATAGCAAAGCAATAAAAGTTATATATTTTTAAGACTAAAGCTAAGATTTACTTCTAACAATTTGAAATATTTCAGGATAATTTTTACTCGACATTAAAGAATCATCTAATTAATTTTTAACAATTTCCACTGGGTTCAAAGACTTTTTCTTCGTATCACCTGGTGCATTTTACTCCCATCACACTGACCTAGCAGTCCGAAGCCTCTGGCAATACATTGATTGGTATGTAGTTTTTCTTTTTCATCATTTTTTTTTCTCCATGAAACTAACTCTCCGTACTCTTAATTTTCTCGAAGCTCAAATCTGGATGTTTGTAGAGAAGAATGGAGAAAATCTGGTTGTTCAAGACGATAAAAAAAATTACAGGGTCGTTATTCTTTTGTTTATAACTGAAAAGCATCATCTGGCTCCATTTGATAATGAAATATCTAGTTACAGCAAATAAAAAAGAATAAGAATGATACTAAAAAAAACCCCAAGTTCAAGATCTTATTGCCCGTAAGTAGTTTTATCTGATATTTTTACTTTTTATTCCAGTTATCTTTAATTTATGACAAAGATCTATAAAGATAATTGCCATGATTATGGCTATTTTTGATAAAAGTACAGGAAGCGTAACATTTTTACAAGATTTTTTTAACTCATTATGTACTGAATTATGAATTCATGAATATTTTATATTCTAAAGCAGTTTTCGGGAAATGTTTAAACTACATTAGAAGATTTACATAATCATTTAATAAATTTTAGAAGGATTTTAGAAGAAATGAAGGATTTAGAAGGATTCATTAAATTTGAATTTAGAGGGATTTTGTGCAATATTTATAACCTCACTCAAATCTTTTATTTTAAATACTTTTCTTAGTATTTTGTAGAATTAGGAAATGTATAGATATAATGTTCTTACAGTAGAAATATAGAAATATTTCCAAATTGAAAAATTTACCCCCCCCCCCCCCAACGCCAAGAAAGCTGAAAAGATTCAAAGGCAAAATAAATCATCCTTTTAAAAATATTTTTGTTTTGTGCAACCAATACTTTCCAAAGCTTTTGGAACAAGATAAAGTAATGTATCTATAACTCATTCTAAACTGCATTAAAACTAATCGATATATTAAATGAATTTTATAACAAGTTATTTTAATGGTACTTATAAGTACCGTTAGTAGATAAAGGGTTAATAGGGTGTTTTGGCCTATTTAACCGCAGGAAAATATCACAAATTCTGCGAGTAAACGAGGCGATTTCGAATTGTGCGATTTAAAAATTAAATGAAAAGTTTTCTATCTTAACCCTTTCATGTTCAAAGTAATTATGTTTCTAAAATGTTGAAATGATTGACTGCCATAGTCATTAATTTTCTTATATGCATAGGATGGAGAGCAACCTCTTTCATGTTTGCTTTTATAATCCGTCTTTTATTAAACTTAAAACGCTAAAAAATGCGTTTATAACAATATCCTTTGACCTTAAATGGTAGGGATGCATAGCGTTAGAATTTTTTAGGAGATAAATGCAGTAATAACTACTTCCCTTCATCTAGTTGAACATGATACACTGTAAAAAAAAAAAAAAAAACCCTGTCAAATTAACGAAAAAAAACTGTCAATTTTGGCACCAATGGAAAACCGTTTAGTTTACAGAAAATATCTGTAATCTGTTCATTAAAACAGTTTTTCTTTAAAAAATATAGATATTTTCTGTAAAAATTACAAAATCCGTATTTTTACAGAAAAACAATTTATATTTTTTAATGAAAAATTTGAATTATTATTTTATTTGAAAAATTTCTTCACGGTAATAAAAGATGTAACTGAAAAAAAAAAAAAAATCTTGGAATACCATCTTAGAAGTTTAATGTTCTTACAGGAGTACGCCATTTTTCACCTATGCAAAGTTCCTCAGCCCGTATTGAAGACTATAAAAATTTATTCATAACCAAAATCGCAGTTCTTTTATCTACTTCCCTCGCTAAAAAATCTACTTTCTTACAAAAGATCACCGACAGTGTTTTCATTAATTTTCTTATATATGTACATGATGGAGAGTTAAACTCTTTACATCTTTCTTTTTAGGTGCGTTCGTAATTATATAAATACGTAGCACCTATAGTCGTCGTTCAGTCCGTCTGTCTGTCCGTCTGTCCGTCCGTCTGTCTGTCCGTCCGCATATAACAGAGCAAAAACTACCCGACCGAATGATCTGAAATTTTTAATATATAATTGCTGCAAAATTTTGTCGAGCCATTTCCAATTTTATGAAAATCGGATGTATAGTTTAATTACAGGGACAGTCAAAAGTTTTTCTTTACATTACGGCCAATGGGAAAAATTATTGCAAGTGAATTTTAATGATGTTACAGACTTCCGAATGGTCTGAAATTTTTAATATATAATTGCTGCAAAATTTTGTTGAGCCATTTCCAATTTTATGAAAATCGGATGTATAGTTTAATTACAGGGACACCCAAAAGTTTTCCGTTACATTATGGCCAATGGGAAAAAATTATTGCAAATGCATTTTAATGATTTTACAGCCTTCCGAATGGTCTGAAATTTTAAATATATAATTGCTGCAAAATTTTGTCGAGCCATTTCAAATTTTATGAAAATCGAATGTATAGTTTAATTACAGGGACAGTCAAAAGTTTTCCGTTACATTACGGGGAATGGGGAAAAAATTATTGTAAGTGCATTTTAATGATGTTACAGACTATGCACTTATGAAGCGCAAAAAAATATACATTCAGTATAATATGGGGTGCAAAAAATAATTATAAAACTAGTTATAGTACGAACGCACCTCATTTGCCACGTTTGACGAGCAATTTCCAACTTGTTATAATTTGTCGTTTGTTAAGCTTAAAACTCTAAATGAACACGAATATAGCAAGTATCCTTTTCATCAATTGGAGTATGATAAACACACTTATACAAGTCGTTATAAATTCTTTCTAGATGGCAGAAATTTCTTAACACTCTAGGGAAAATGGTTGAAATAGGACTACTCTTTCGGCGGTAATCAACTTGTATAACCCACCATCAAACGGAGCAAGACAAAAGAACTCTATGCAAATCTTTACGATATCTTCACCAATTATCTGCATAATTCACTGAAGCGTTTTATTTTAGAAATATCTTTACGTACATAAGAGACGCAATGTTAAATCACCAAAATAAAGTTATCTTGGAATACCATCTTACAATTTGGTATTCCATTTCCTAAAGAGTACGCCATTTTTCAACTATGCAAAGTTTCTTAGCCAATATTGAGGGCTATAAAAGTTTATTTATAACCAAAATCGCAGGGTTTATTTATTTTCTTAACTTGCTAAAAAATCCCTTTTCTTTCACAAGATCACCGGCACTGTTATCATTAATCTCCTTATATACAGGATGGAGAGTTACCTCTTACAAGTTTCTTTTTATAATTCGTCATTTATTAAACTTAAAACTCTAAAAGAACACGTGTATAGTATCTTTTGGCCCTAAATGGTAATGGATGGATCCCATTGGAAATCTTTTACAGGATAAATGCAATAATTAACTACTTCCCTTCATCAATTGAAGCATGATAAACATATTTTTGCAAAATTATAAATTCTTTCTAGATGACAGAAATTTCTTAACACCCTAGGGAAAATGTTTGAAATAGGAATCTTCTTTCGGCGGTAATCGACTTGTATTTTCCGTCATCAAGTGAAGAAATACAGAACAACCCTATGCAAATCTTCACCAATTATCTGCATAATTCACTAAAGGATTTTATTTTAGAAATTTCTTTACGTATATAAAAGATGTAATGTTAAATCCCCAAAACAAAATTATCTTGGAATATACATCTACAATTTGACATACCATTTCCTAAAGAGTACACCATTTTTCAATTATGCAAAGTTCCTTAGTCAATATTGAAGGCTATAGAAATTTATTTATAACCAAAATCGCAGTTATCTTATCCTCTTAACTTGCTTAAAAATATACTTTCTTGCAAAAGATCACCGACACTATTCTCATTAATTTTCTTATATACATATTGGAGAGTTAACACTTATATGTTTCTTTTTTATAATTCGTCATTTATTAAACTTAAAACTCCAAAAGAATGCGTGTATAGTAAGTATATCCTTTGACCTTAAATGGTAAGGGATGGATCACATTGGCAATCTTTTAAGGGAAAAATGCAATAATTAACTACTTCCATTCAACACATTGAAAATTATACACACACTTATACAAAATTATAAATTTTTTCTAGATGACAGAAATTTTTTAACACTCTAGGGAAAATAGTTTAGTAGTTCGTTGGTAATAACTTGTATTTCCCCCCAATAAAGTGAAGAAATACAAAACAACTTTATTCAAATCGTTATGAAATCGTCTCCAATTATCTGCGTAATTCACTAAGACCTTTTATTTGAAAAAATTCTTCACATACATGAAAGATGTAATAGTAAATCACCAAAAAAATTATCTTGGAATACCATCTTACAACTTGACATACCATTTCCTTAAGAGTATGCCATTTTTCTTCTATGCAAATTTCCTTAGCCAGCGCCTATGCAAAATTTCGGAATATGATAACTAACACCGCAGTTCTTTTACCCTCTTAGCTTGCTAAAAAATCTCCTTTCTTACAAAAGATCATCGACTCTGTTCTCATTAATTTTCTTATATACATCATAGAGAGCTAACTCTTACATGTTTCTTTTTATAATTCGCCATTTATTAAACTTAAAACTCGAAAAGAACGCGTTTATAGCAAGTATCCTTTGACCTTAAATGGTAAGGGATGCATTACGTTGGCATTCTTTTAAGGGATAAACGGAATAATTAACTACTTCCCTTCATCAAATGGAACATTATAGTCCTCAAATAGATACACTCTAGAAAAAATTGGGGGACTACGGTTTCGGCGGTAATAAATTCCCCCCATCAAGTGCAGAAATACAGAACAACTTTATTCAAATCATTATGGAATCGTCTCCAATTATCTGCGTAATTCACTAAGGCTATTTATTTGAAAAAATTCTTCGCGTACAGGAAAGATGTAATGGTAAATTACCAAATAAATAAATAAATAAATAAATAAATAAAATATCTAGGAACACCATCTTACAACTTGACATACCATTTCCTTAAGAGTATGCCATTTTTCGGCTATGCAAAGTTCCTTAGCCAGCATACAAGACTATGAAAAATTTCTGCATTTGATAACCAAAACCGCAGTTATTTTACCCTTTTAACTTTCTAAAAATATCTTCTTTCTTACACATGATCATCATCATGTTCTCATTAATTTTCTTATATACATCATGGAGAGTTAACTCTTGCATGTTCCTTTTTATAATTCGTCATTTATTAAACTTAAAACTCTAAAAGAAAGCGTGTATAGCAAGTATCCTTTGACCTTAATGGTAGGGATGCATTAAGTTGGCAATCTTTTAAGGAATAAATGCAATAATTAACTACTTTCCTTCATCAAATGGAACATGATAGTCCTCAAATCGATACACTCTAGAAATAATTGGGGGGACTACGGTTTCGGCGGTAAAAATTCCCCCCCATCAAGTGAAGAAATACAGAACAACTTTATTCAAATCATTATAAAATCATCTTCAATTACCTGCATAATTCATTAGGGCATTTATTTGAAAAATTTCTTCGCGTACATGAAAGATGTAATGGTAAATCACCCAAAATAATATCTTCGAATACCACTTTACAACTTGACATGCTATTACCTTGATATCCGATTTTTCAGCTATGCAAATTTCCTTAGTCAGTATTCATGTATATAAAAAATTTCTGCATTTGATAACCAAAACCGCAGTTTTTTTACCCTCTTAACTTGCTAAAAAATCTTACTTACACAAGATCATCGACACTGTTCTCATTAATTTTCTTATATACATCATGGAGAACTAACTCTTACATGTTCCTTTTTATAATTCGTCATTTATTAAACTTAAAACTCTAAAAGAACGCGTGTACAGCAAGTATCCTTTGACCTTATGGTAAGGGATGCATCACGTTGGCAATGTTTTATATTGGAGATATGCAGAATGGATATTTAAATTTTAATATTTCAAGGTTATAAGAGTGCAATGACTCTATGGATCTTCGAAAGAATGAAGAAGATCGATTATTTATTAACGCTTTACGATAAAACTTTCAGATAAATAGGCATTCGACGGTGCTGATTAAATGCACGGCTAAATCTCCAGATGACCGAGAAGAGATAATGAAAGTATAGCAAAGTAATGGTGATCGGCTTAAGACTTATTCTCAAAGTTAAAATCGCCACTTTCTACGATTACGGAATTATTTGTCATCCGTACTTGCGTGAGATTTTCCGATATTCATATTCAGGTTCTTAAGAATCGAGCATTGTTAGAATTTCACTACAGGTCAATTCCATCGTAACTGACGTAACACTTTATCACAGTTTTTTGTTTTCAAAACTGTGTAGAAAAATTACTAATAAAGCTAGAATCTATTTTTACAATTTAAAATATTTCTTACTAAGGACTTAATACCCAAATACCTGCAGATTATTTTAATCTTTCTTTTAGCCCCAAAAATTGCAATTCAAAATTCTGTAACTCATGTAACATAAAATATACAAACATTTTTTATACCTTCATTGAAGTGTAAAAATTATCAAAACTATATGCCGTTAAAAAAGGTGATTAATGTTCTCAATAACACTAAGAAATGACAAATTTTAACAGTAACTTGTTTAATTAATTTCTGAACGATAAAAGAGAAAAAATGATATTTACACACATAACTGACGTATCTTTTATTGTGTAGCTGAAGTAACATTATGGCTTTACAAAGACAATAATGGTACTTAACTTAGCTTGTAAACAGCAATTTACAATGTCTTTTTATTAGGATTTTATTATAGAACATAAAAATATCAATCTTTCTTATCATACCCTTAAATTAAACATATTATAAATATTATCACCCCCCCCCCCCCAAAAAAAAAGAGAATTTTCTGTGGAATTGCCCTACAAAAGTAAAGCATATTTCGGAAAATGCTGTCAAAGTTTTCGTTTTAAGGCTGTTTTCAAATCCAAATTGACTACTTTCTGATATATTTTTGTTTGCAAATGCATCAAATTGGCAGGTAATTCTTATTAAGAAACCAAACAATCTAGCTGCTTTCTAAAAACTTTCAGTAAAGGCAAAATACAAAGTTGCCGAACCGAATTTCCTGGGGCAATAGGTCGGGAAAGGGGAAAAATCTGATGCCGTGTGACAATAGTGGTTTATTTATCGAGAAATGAAAAACTGTTCGATTACAAATCGATAATCACGCCTGCAAGTGTCCTTCTTTTGCGTTCAAAAGTGAATCAGAAAATAGGTTAAAAATTTTCACATTGTTGAGCGGAGGAAAATATTTTTCAATGGTTGAGATACCCTATGGGAAAAAGTTCGTTATTAACTTACTTTGTCCTCATAATCTACTGATTTCATTTTTTTTTCTATTATGATTAGCTATATTTCGATCATTTTGTTTTTCGGGATTTTTGACGATTTAAAAAAATAAATAAATAAACTAGAATATTTTGTTTACAAAATCACTCAACTCTTTCCTTTTTTAATTTTTATTTATTACGAAACGATCAGTTAATAGTTCAGCTATTGCCCAAACTATTTTCTAAATATATATTGGAATCGCTTCAGTAGTTCTCAAGAAAAAGTACTTCGGAATCAGCTGTTTTCTATAGAATTTTCCAGTGTTGTTTTCCTCTTAAAACGATTCTTGAGATAGGAAAATTACGCAAAGATATTGATTAGGAATCAGTCGAATATACAGAGAGATGTTAAAAAGCAGAAAAACCAACGTTTAAAATGCACAAATAATATATGAAAAGCAGCAAACAGCTGTTTCGAATCTACTAGCGAGATTCTTCTTCAGTGCAAAAGGAACAGCGTGCTAGAAAAAGCAAGGCTGAGCAAAATCATAGACAGAGACGCGCTGGCTTTTATACCCTATGCGGGTGGCGAAGGCGCCAAAACAACCAATGAGAGAGAAGCAGTGGAAACGACTGGGTGGACAAGTAGCGACAACTACCGGAGAAGTAGAGAAAAGAAACCAAAAAAGGAGGAATTAAATTAACGCTTTCCAAATACTTGGAAAATCTGGAGTACTAGATAAATCATTGACTAAAGAGTGAGAATTTTTAATGATATGGTAAGCTTCCCAAAAATCAAGATCAAGGTTAGAAGAACATTTTTGGATAATGGTGGCTGAGGAAAAATCGAACCTATGTTGATAAGACCAAGAATGTTGAGCAATAGAAGAACGTTTGAGCTCCTGATTTTTAACATAACCTTCATGCTCTTTTAAACGAAATCTAAGAGCACGTTTAGTCTGACCAATATAAGAAAGACCACACTGACAAGAGATCTGGTAAATGCCCCAATTATCTAGGCGATCAACGGGGTGTTTGAGATTTGAAAAAGGGATTTTATTAACAGGAGAAAAAATAACTTTAAAATCAAACCTTCTTAGGATTTTAGCAACTTGCTGACTGATTTTAGGAAAAAATGGTAATACAACTGAAGTATTAGAATTGGAATTAGAATGCTTTACAGAATGGTCGGATTTCGTCAATTTCTTATAAATAGAATCGATAATATTAGAGGAATAACCACGATCGACAGCAATAGCTTTGAGGTAATTAAGTTCAGCACTAAGTAACTGAGGAGTGGAACAAATATTAGTAGCCCGAAAAACAAAAGTATTGAAAGCAGCGAATTTCTGGTTAGGGGGATGAGAAGAATACCTGTGAGGTGGGAGACTGACAGCAAAAGGTTTACGAAAGACGGTAGTCTGAAAGTCATTTTCACAACGAATAACAAGGACATCCAGGAAAGAAAGACAGTTATTGGTCTCAATTTCAGAGGTAAATTGAATGCAGGGATCAATGGAATTCATAACAGAGAGAATATGATTAATGTCCGAATTCATTTCAATCAGGACATAAACATCATCAACATAACGAACATAGAACGGAAATTTTAAGATTTTAAAAAGCTTGACCTCAAAATAGTGCATATAAATATCGCATAAAATTGGACTAAGAGGATTACCCATAGCCAAACCGTCAATCATACGGAAGAAATTACCATTGAAAACAAAAGTATTTTGCGACAAGCAAGCGCGAGTGAGAAGTATAAGTTCCTCGATTTCAAAATAAGAGAAATGGAATTCACAAAGCCTTTTCTTGAGGCAATCTAAAGCCCCCTCAACCGGAACGTTTGTAAATAATGATTTAACATCAAAAGAAACCATCATGTGACCCTGCGGCTTAAAATTATGAAGTTTTTTAACAAAATCAAAGGAATTCTTAACAGTGAAACAGTTACTGCTCAAAAGTGGGGAAAAAACAGAAACTAAATATTTGGCAAGCTTATAAGAAGCTGTACCGATACTAGAGACAATAGGTCTAAAAGGAATGTCAGGTTTATGGACCTTAGGTAAAGCATAAAACCTGGCACAATGCGCAATAGACGGAATAAGGGACTTCTTAAAGTTAGCAGGAATAATGGAAGAAGACTTAATGGCAGACTTAATAGAGTTAATTTCACTAGTGGAAGGGTCTTTGCGGATATCCACATACGGACCATCATTAATTAATTTATGGGTTTTTTCCAAATACGTAGATTTGTCGAGAAGAACAATCTGACCACCTTTGTCGGCCTTAGTAATAATTAAGTTTGGATCAGAACGCAAATTTTTCAGACATTGTTTAACAGGATGTTTAAGATTGGGTTTATAAACATTAGAATTGAAATCAACAGTATTGGCAATGAGATGCCTAATAGACTCTTTCTGAGAAGAAGATAGAGCGCTATGCTTAAAGGCTCTTTCAATAGGAGCAATAAGATTAGGTAAAGAAGGAATAGCAGAGACAGAAAAATTGTTATTCAATTTGAGAGCATCGAGTTGATTGTTACTTAATGGAACACTAGAAAGATTGACAACAGCATTTTGGTTAACAAGAGGCAAATTACTGCAGTTATTAGCGACAGAACTTCCACAAAGCGTATTAAATTTCTTCTTTAAAACCGAACAATGAACAGAAGAAGCTGTGAGAACTCTGCTCCATGACCTTCTGTCAATGGACTGAAAATCAGGAGTAGAATTAGCGAGGCTGATATGTAAAGAATATAACTCGCGCTCTATATGAGCAATTTTGTGGCGAGTCTCTTGAATCAAAGCTCTTAAAAGAGCTAATTTAGAACGAAATAAGACCTTCTCAATCCTATTTGAAGAAAATAAATTACAACGAATGGAAATGAATTTAGGAATAACTTTCTTACGCCTACAATCAAGTAGGAAATGTAAGTGTTCCAAAAACCTGTACTTTTTTAATCGTAAATTACAAAACCTATTGATTTGAGACATTGCGGAAAAAAAAAAAAAAAAAAAAAAAAAAAAAAAAAAAAAAAAAAAAAAAAAAATACAGAAGAATAAAGGCCCGTTAACGCCAAATACATAAAAATAGCAAATAAAGCCTTTGTGCAACAATATTAAAAAGCAGAAAAACCAACGTTTAAAATGCACAAATAATATATGAAAAGCAGCAAACAGCTGTTTCGAATCTACTAGCGAGATTCTTCTTCAGTGCAAAAGGAACAGCGTGCTAGAAAAAGCAAGGCTGAGCAAAATCATAGACAGAGACGCGCTGGCTTTTATACCCTATGCGGGTGGCGAAGGCGCCAAAACAACCAATGAGAGAGAAGCAGTGGAAACGACTGGGTGGACAAGTAGCGATCTTTCTAGTGTTCCATTAAGTAACAATCAACTCGATGCTCTCAAATTGAATAACAATTTTTCTGTCTCTGCTATTCCTTCTTTACCTAATCTTATTGCTCCTATTGAAAGAGCCTTTAAGCATAGCGCTCTATCTTCTTCTCAGAAAGAGTCTATTAGGCATCTCATTGCCAATACTGTTGATTTCAATTCTAATGTTTATAAACCCAATCTTAAACATCCTGTTAAACAATGTCTGAAAAATTTGCGTTCTGATCCAAACTTAATTATTACTAAGGCCGACAAAGGTGGTCAGATTGTTCTTCTCGACAAATCTACGTATTTGGAAAAAACCCATAAATTAATTAATGATGGTCCGTATGTGGATATCCGCAAAGACCCTTCCACTAGTGAAATTAACTCTATTAAGTCTGCCATTAAGTCTTCTTCCATTATTCCTGCTAACTTTAAGAAGTCCCTTATTCCGTCTATTGCGCATTGTGCCAGGTTTTATGCTTTACCTAAGGTCCATAAACCTGACATTCCTTTTAGACCTATTGTCTCTAGTATCGGTACAGCTTCTTATAAGCTTGCCAAATATTTAGTTTCTGTTTTTTCCCCACTTTTGAGCAGTAACTGTTTCACTGTTAAGAATTCCTTTGATTTTGTTAAAAAACTTCATAATTTTAAGCCGCAGGGTCACATGATGGTTTCTTTTGATGTTAAATCATTATTTACAAACGTTCCGGTTGAGGGGGCTTTAGATTGCCTCAAGAAAAGGCTTTGTGAATTCCATTTCTCTTATTTTGAAATCGAGGAACTTATACTTCTCACTCGCGCTTGCTTGTCGCAAAATACTTTTGTTTTCAATGGTAATTTCTTCCGTATGATTGACGGTTTGGCTATGGGTAATCCTCTTAGTCCAATTTTATGCGATATTTATATGCACTATTTTGAGGTCAAGCTTTTTAAAATCTTAAAATTTCCGTTCTATGTTCGTTATGTTGATGATGTTTATGTCCTGATTGAAATGAATTCGGACATTAATCATATTCTCTCTGTTATGAATTCCATTGATCCCTGCATTCAATTTACCTCTGAAATTGAGACCAATAACTGTCTTTCTTTCCTGGATGTCCTTGTTATTCGTTGTGAAAATGACTTTCAGACTACCGTCTTTCGTAAACCTTTTGCTGTCAGTCTCCCACCTCACAGGTATTCTTCTCATCCCCCTAACCAGAAATTCGCTGCTTTCAATACTTTTGTTTTTCGGGCTACTAATATTTGTTCCACTCCTCAGTTACTTAGTGCTGAACTTAATTACCTCAAAGCTATTGCTGTCGATCGTGGTTATTCCTCTAATATTATCGATTCTATTTATAAGAAATTGACGAAATCCGACCATTCTGTAAAGCATTCTAATTCCAATTCTAATACTTCAGTTGTATTACCATTTTTTCCTAAAATCAGTCAGCAAGTTGCTAAAATCCTAAGAAGGTTTGATTTTAAAGTTATTTTTTCTCCTGTTAATAAAATCCCTTTTTCAAATCTCAAACACCCCGTTGATCGCCTAGATAATTGGGGCATTTACCAGATCTCTTGTCAGTGTGGTCTTTCTTATATTGGTCAGACTAAACGTGCTCTTAGATTTCGTTTAAAAGAGCATGAAGGTTATGTTAAAAATCAGGAGCTCAAACGTTCTTCTATTGCTCAACATTCTTGGTCTTATCAACATAGGTTCGATTTTTCCTCAGCCACCATTATCCAAAAATGTTCTTCTAACCTTGATCTTGATTTTTGGGAAGCTTACCATATCATTAAAAATTCTCACTCTTTAGTCAATGATTTATCTAGTACTCCAGATTTTCCAAGTATTTGGAAAGCGTTAATTTAATTCCTCCTTTTTTGGTTTCTTTTCTCTACTTCTCCGGTAGTTGTCGCTACTTGTCCACCCAGTCGTTTCCACTGCTTCTCTCTCATTGGTTGTTTTGGCGCCTTCGCCACCCGCATAGGGTATAAAAGCCAGCGCGTCTCTGTCTATGATTTTGCTCAGCCTTGCTTTTTCTAGCACGCTGTTCCTTTTGCACTGAAGAAGAATCTCGCTAGTAGATTCGAAACAGCTGTTTGCTGCTTTTCATATATTATTTGTGCATTTTAAACGTTGGTTTTTCTGCTTTTTAATATTGTTGCACAAAGGCTTTATTTGCTATTTTTATATACAGAGAGATGTATCAAATTTAAAATGAAATAAATATAAATAACTATGTCCAATTATTTGCACCTAAATGACAATACCTAAAAATTTCATGCATATAGCATTAAAAATGACTTCAGGAAGATTTATATTTCAAACGAATATGTAAAACTTAAACACATTTTAAACCTCATTCGATAAATAAGATTAAGTATCAATGACTTATTATTATTATTATTATTAATATTGTCATTATCATTATCATCATCATAATCATTGTTATTATTGCTATTCCTATTACTATTATTACTGTTACTATTAATATTATTATCATTACTAATGTTAGAGATATCATTACTATTATTATTGTTATTATTATTAAGAGAGTTCGCATATTAAAATACAGTTATAAAAAAGTGTAAACCGAATCAAAATTTTATTTTAATTCAGAAAATCAGCAGAATTAATATACAAGTTAAAAAAAATCAAAACATTTAAATGTATAAAAGGAAATTTTCAAACAATTTGAATAACATCACCCGTATAGACTTTGGCGGTGTTATTGAGTGAAAGATGAAATTTATATTTATTATTGAATTTTACATAATGCAAATGGTGGTGTTGGCAATAAATATGGTAATAGTGACCAAGAGAATAATGAATATTAATTATAATATTAAATATAATTAAGCACGCTTTCAATACATAATTATGATTCGTTGCAACATTATTCAGTTGTTAAATTACAGTAGTGTAATAGAACAGATATAACATTTGGCAGAAAATTTGCTTTCAGAAACCAAAAAATTTATTAAAAAATTTGGTACTTATAGATTTCCTCCGACATTTTCTCGGTGATATTTTTGGTGACAGGAAAAAAAAGGGGGGGGGGGGCATTAAAAAACACAAAATACTGCATGATTTTTACCGGGGTTTTTACTAGTAAGCATCAAACTTAGGCCATTTAATTAATCTGTATTTGAGAAAAATTTATTGAATGAAAAATATATGTATATAAAGGTTTGAAGACATATTTTATCGACAAAACAAAAGCTATTTATGCATTTTTAAAAAACTGATTTTATTATAAAGTAACATTTTGGCATAAAAAGTTTTATTTAGAGACAAATCATAATTTCGAGAAATTTTTTTCATTTGCTATTATATTTTACTTTAAATTAATATAATTATTGATTGCGCAGTAAAATCTGTAAATAAACTTATTAATTTATACAAAAAAAAAAAAAAAAAAAAAAAAAAAGAGCAGTGTACTGAACTCAAGTGTAACCAAGGCTATCTTTTCTGTCGCAAAAAAACGAGGGGAAAGTAGCCAAAAATAAAGCCAACATTTTATTGTCAACAATGTCAGGCAATATTATGCATATGATGTTTTTTAGCCTTATAAATTAGCCGTATAAATGTTTTTGCTGTTCATATTTTACTGTCATTGCTACATTTGAGCAAAATACGAATAACATTTCATTCAATCAGAATTAATAGTAAAAGTTGCTATATTTGCATGCTAAAAACGTAAATCATTAAAGATACGAGTAATGTAGTTACCTCTTCTGTAATATTTCTTAGAATTCCAAAAAATGGCTCTTAGAACACCACTTACCTAAAAGAGAAAAATAAAATAAATACAATCTTCAAACGTAATATGTATAAAAAATTATATTGATAACATAATGCAGATAAAATAAAACATATACAGAGGAATTTCATATAGTATGGAATACCTTTTTATTTTTAAGTCAACATAAAATAATTGCGATACATTAAAAATTAGTGAAGAACAAACTTTGACTATTTCTTAACACATTTTAATGCGTTTAAAGAGAAAGAACAAAATGCATATCAATAGTATTTAGCTTAAAGAAAAAAGTTACACATTTCGCGTAATGGAATTCGAGTAATATGGAATAGGGTCGTAATTAATATTAAAATTGTAAAGAAAAAACACGATTTAAAAGAATAATCAAAATTATTTAACCCTTACCGGTGCGGAGTAATTCTGCTTATAAACTGATGAAATAATGGACTGATACCGCAATTTATACACGAATTTATTAGAAAATACGAACATGCTTATTTTCATGTACAATATAATAGGAAAATTTTAGTTAAATATTCTTGGTGCAGTTTGTCAGTTTTGGAATTAAAATTAGGTGTCCTTTTTTAAGGACACCGCGCCGGTAAGTGTTAATAAGTAAACCTTAGTATATCCTCTATAGCTCAACAGATTCTTTGAAAAATTATTTAATTTTTAGACTCGTCCTGAAACAGTTGTCTAGCTGATATTTCATATTACCCGACATACCATCTTGAAAAACAAATTTCTTCATTCGTGAATAAGTTAGCATAGAGGAAAACTGACTAACTCAGCAATACATTTAACTGTTCAACTTTATACTGAACTTGGTTAACATCATTGACAAGAGATTTTATAATTAATACGAAATTTATAAAATTTGCCTGCAAAAAAACTACAAAAATTGAGAATAAGATTTTATTTCACCGTATCACTCCAATAAGAGGTATCCAAATTAGAATTGAGTACAGTGCTTAATGAGAACACTAGGAAGTCGTATGCCAGGTTTTCGCTTGGTTGCAACACCGTATACGACAGACGACAGATATTAATCCTTTATGTACTGAATTATGAATTTATGAAAATTCTAAAGCATATTTTGTGGATTGTTTAAACTACATTAGAAGATTTACATAACCATTTAATAAATTTTAGAAGGATAAAGAATTTAGAAGTATTAATTAAATTTGAATTTATAGGTATTTCGAGCAACAGTTATAACCCAACTCAAATATTTTATTTTAAATACTTTTCTTAGTATTTTGTAGAATTAGGAAATGTACAAAAATAATGTTCTTACAACAGAAATAGAAGAAATATTTCCGAATTGAAAATCCCCCCCCCCCCCTCAACGCCAAGAAAGCTGAAAAGATGCAAAGTCAAAAGAAATCATCCTTTTAAAACTATTTTTGTTTTGCGTAACCAATAATGCTTTTGGAACAAGATAAAGTAATGCATCTATAACTCATTCTAAACTGTATTATTACTAATCGATGTATTAAATTAATTTTATAACAAGTTATTGTAATGGTACTCTTAAGTACCGTTAGTAGATAAAGGGTTAAAGTATTCCATATTGTCCGACTGTTGCATAATACCCGAGCTACCTCTACTATGATGAAGTATCATTAATAGAAAAAACAGCGTAAAATAATATCAAACACACTTCTCGTGAAACGAAAACATTAATAAATCTTTTAATATAGTAGATACGATATTTGTAATGTGTTTAAAAAATAAACATGTTTTTTATTTAATTAAAATGACCAATTAAACAAGAATGAAAAATCATGCACTAGGATTATGAAACACTTTCCAACACTAACAGAATATTATTAAGAAATTTTATTTTTTTATTTAATTTAGAGGTCTCAGGACTCTTAAATATTCAAAATTTTAATTTTTTTCAGACGTTAAACTCCTATCATATCTGAACATTTTGGTATAGTTGTTTCCTTGATATTCCCATAGCTGAAGCGAAGTTTCCGAAACTTTGAAGTCATTTTTATCCAAATGACGTTTTCGGGCATAGCTCGCAGGATATCTCAAGAATTTCTGAATATTTTTTCATGAAATTTTCAAAACATACGTTTCATGTTAGTCTGTATAAACTGAATCTAAAATTTCATTTTTATTGTTAAAAAAAAAAAAAAAAAAATGTTTAGGAGATTATACTGTTAAAATTTCAGAAAAAAGTTGTATTAGTTAAATACAACTTTGTATTAAAAAAATATAAATTATTTAAATACAAATTTATTTAGGTTCAGAGTAATTATCACAATCTGAAGTATAATTAAGCACAAAAATTTTCATTCTAGTTCCAAAATTTATTTTGTAACCCCGTGCGTAATCTGTTATACCAATTTTCTGCTTGACAAATGTTTGACAGTTTGGAGCTCCCTATAAATACTGATTCTGCATTTTGCAATTTTTTAAATACATGAAATGAAAAATCACACTTATATTGTTCATCCCAATAAAAATTGCCTTTTTAAATCATATACATTTTACGATATTAAATGCTGAAAATGGTCTTTTCTTTTCCCTGTTTACCAGTTTTAAGAGTCCCGAGACCCCTTAAATGAGATATTCAAATAAAAAATTCAAATCAAATTCAACATAAACTATTTTCCTCCATAGAACATAATATAACGGAATTTTCCGACGTATTCCTGTAAACAGACTATAAATGTTACACACTTCATTTTCAGCATTCTATAATGAACCTCATTAACTTATAAAAATTACATGTCATTCTGAGTATATTTACGCGAACTAGCACGGACAGATGGACAAACGAATAGACAAACCGATTTCAAAAACATTTTTAAATTATGTTGGAAAGTGTTAAAAATGTATGTTGCTGTTCTAATTATTTTAACACTAATAATTGTAATTAATGAAATCTTTCCCAGAATTAAAAAAACAGAATGATGTATATTAATTTCTCTGAGGGACAATAATAGCGGTGTCGGAAAGCAAAGTGATCAGCATACAGGCAATTCTTGCTATATGCTTACATAAATTATAAATATATAATCTTCCGAACAAACGAAATTGATTTACAGAAGCTGAAATCTCAACAGATCTTAGTGAAAAATATAATTATTTTGCATACGAGCAACAAATATGCTTGCAATTATTTTTAACAATAACAAGCATGGTCAATGAAATTCTTAGCCCTTTAATGCGCAGCTTTTCATATATGCAAACAACAGTGTTTTGAATTTAATAGATTTTTTTTATTCGTATAAATCTAATTCGCACCAGAAAAGTAAAATAGCAATATCTGCTTTAATTAATAACAGACATTCCGTATTTAAATAAAGCGAAATTAACCATTGAAACTTTCTGGTGTAAAGTCTGATTCTCTGAACTACGTAATTTCTAGAACGCATTCTATTATTGGGAATTAAAGGGTTAAAGGTTAAGTTTTACAAAATAAATAATTACATAAAATAAGGTATTTGGAGACATACTTATTGAAATATTTACTAATTTGCAACATTTTAGCGTGAAACAGCCACAGGCAGTAGTTTTTACTTGTACTGCAGATGTGCAACAGTAGAATAGAGTGATGTATTACATGAAAAATGTGTCTCTGATTTTTTTCATTATTTTTCTGTGTAATAAACCTTTCAGAGAATCATATATAATTTTTTGAAACAAAATAAAAAATCACTCATTTAAGGGTTAAAAAATTTCATCATTAAAAAAAGAAAGATGTTTGCTGTTGATTAGTATTCTATTAAGTTATATTTTACCTACTGTAAGGTGTTACATTTCTATGTTTCAAGTTTACACAATAGCAAGTATTATTGGGGAAATTCTCACAAAATTTTAGCCAAAAAATAGTAAGATATCTACTGATTATTTGAAATACATCTTAACTAAACTAAACGTCTGCCTATATGATCCATAAAGGATCAGGGTCCACAGTGACCAACCCTGTTTACTTGACCCTAGACCCCGAGGTGCTATACACAGGGGTTGCGTTACATGGGGAACATTTTATTGTTCCTACAAGAAACCTTAATCAGTAATCTTCATGATAATTTTATTTAACATATGCTATAGATAGGTACGATAAAGATATTATTTTCAAAATAGTGGTAGGAACAATAAAATTTTCCCTATAGAATGCGACTCCTGTATCGACTCAGCATATGTCTCGGTTAGGTGGTCAAACTAACACGGGATCATCGGTGATTAGATCCCAAGCTAGCCTGGTACTCATTTTATCGATTCCGAAGGGATGAAAAGTTGAGTGAACCTTGCCCAGCCGGGAGTCGAACTCTTGACCTGCAGCGTGGCAGTCGGACGTGCTGACCACTGCGCCACTAGGCTTCAGAAATATATCAAATTTAGAAATATTGGATGAATATTTCTGTAGCGAATGTTTTTAATTAGTTTTGATAATAGCAATAAAGATCAATGAAATTCTCATAAAATTTCATTATTAAAATTTATAAGACGTTTATTGATGATAAAACTTTATGTTTAGGGACACCACGTAAGTAACTCTACCGGAACAATGGAAAAACTTTACATTTTTAACTAATTTTAATATAACAAGCACAATCTATATAATTATCACAAAATTCCACTGAAAAAAAAAAAAAAAAAAAAAAAACAAGTCGGAAATTGTACGTCAAACGTGGCAAATGTTATGCATTCGCGTATAACTAGTTTTATAAATATTCAGATCTTGGTGCAATAGCTGTTGCACTCTTATGCAAAAATGCATGAATACAAAATTTATTAGGACTCTACAGATTAAATTCAGTAATACGGAAATAATAGAACTCATCTGAAATAGGACGTCAACACCATGCCAACCTCGAATCTTTACCAATCATGGGATATCATTCAAGTAATTATGTATGATACGATTTAATAGAATGAAAAAAACATTTATTAATACCTTTTTAAGTTTTTATTCTATTTTCATAAAATTTGAAATGACTAGACAAAATTCTGCAGCGATTATATATATTAAATTTCAAACCATTCGGTTGGGTAGTTTTTGCGCTGTTCTATGCGCACTGACGGACAGACAGACAGACCGGACGAACCAGACTACGACTATAGGTACTATGTTATTTATATAATTACGAATGCACCTAAAAACTGTTGTCAGTTGATAAGTAGTCTACAAAGCACGATGGATTAGTAAAATGTATCTACTCTAATAGAGGAAAAATTGTGTATTTTAACAATTACAAAAAACATTATGTGATGTCTATCAATGATTAACAATTGATCAAGTTCAAGGATTTTACCATTGTTGAAAATGATCCGAGTACAACAAGTTCATCCACATAAACATATCATTTCCAACACCAACAAGATTGATTTACAGGTTCTGATAACTGTGACCGACTTTATCTGATTTAAAACGATATTTACTCTATGTAAGAACAACATGCATGCTTCCAATTAGTTTGAACAATAAAAAAAGCATATAGTCAGTGAGATTTTCAAAATGAAATTGGGAAGATGTGTGTTTATGATTCTTAATTTATGAAATTAATTGTACCAGGCTCAACAGTTTTGCTGTATTATTCAGCAGCTGTATATTTTAATTAGTTTTAACAATAAGAAGCATGATTACTATGTACAAAAATCACTATTATCATTATTGACATTTGTTAACTATCTACTATCTGTTGTTTATTTATCAAATTTAGTAGTACTCGCTGAATGTTTCTACAGTAATAATGAACAAACTGCATAATTCTAATTAATTTTAACAATAAAAGTTACATGAACAAAATTCTCATACAATTCATCGTTAAAATTAGTAAGATTGTTAATTAATAGTAATTTGTCAAATTCAGTGACACCAGTTGAATTCTACTGCAATTTCGAAAGCACAATGTTTCTAATTAGTTTTCAACAAAAATAACAGTAATCAAGGAAATTCTAACAGCATTTTATGGTCGCAACAGAAAGAAATGGTAAGACAATATATATATATATATATATATTATGGTAAAATGATAAGATGTCAGTTGGCAATTAGTAATCTATCAAGTTCAATAGAACTAACAAAATGTTTCTTCCGTAAAACTTTAACAACTATGTTTCAAACAATAACAAGCACTGTCTATGGAATTTTCACAAAGTTTCTCGATTAAAAGTGAAGTGACGTCTATTAATGTTTAGTAGTTTATCAAGTTCACTTTTACTATCGCTGAAAATGATCAATGTGCAGCATAATTTCGTCCATTATAGCGTATGATTTAAACTACAAACGAGACAGGTTTATAAAATCTGATCACTTCAAGAGATTTTATCTGATCTAAAAGGCTAGTCAACCTGTGTAAGAATAGCATGCGTGTTTCTAATTAGTTTGAACAATAACAAGCATGGTCAATAAGATTCTCACAAAATATCATTATTAAAAATGGGAAGATGTCTGTAGGTGATTAGTAGTCCAACAAGTTCAAAGGTATCAGCTGAAAGTTTTTTTTCTATAAAACAGTAGCAGTTCTGTTTTTATTAGATCGGATAGTAACAATCATGGTATTAAAAATCGTAAGATATCCGTTGTTGATTAGTAATTTGCCAAATTCAGCGTATGGATTAAATGTAGCAATGGTGATAGTATAACAATTTAAATAGTTTCAACAATAGCCAGTTTTACCAATGAAATTCTCGGAAAATTTAGCGTTAACAGTGATGGAACAGTGGCGCAGCAATTGGTGCGATTGACACCACTAAATTTTATAGCATTCCTCGCCCTCAAAAATCTCAGAAATTCTGTCCTGAAGTTAAATGAAGAATACTAATACAATTTTGCGGCGTCAATTGATTCTCTGTTGCTACACTGTTCCATCACTGCGTTAAAATTAGTAAGATGTTAGTTGATAGTTAGCAATTTTTCAAATTCCCCGTTACTGTAATACATAAAAGCTTTATATTTCTACTAATTGACTTTAAAATAAAAAGTATGGTTAATAAAATTCTTACAACATTTCACTATAAAAAATGCAAAAATGCTCGTTAATAATTAGTCATCTATCAAGATCAGCAGTACCAATAAAATGTTTCTATTCTATCATTAGAAAAATTGAATGCTTCTAATAATAAAAAGCATGTTCAATAAAAATTAGATCAATGAAATTCTCATATAATTCTTTATTAAAATTAGTAAGATTGTTAATGAACAGCAATTTGTGAAATTCAGCGACACCAGCTGAATTCTACTGTTCACTATACTTCTAATTAGATTTAAAAAAATAATTGTAATAAAAAAAATTCCGACAGCATTTCATGGTGGCAACAGAAAGAAATGGTAAGACAAAATATATAAATATATTATGAAAAAATTATAAGATGACTGTTGGCAATTAATAATCTGTCAAGTTCAATGGTGCCAACAAAATGTTTCTCCTCAAACAATAACAAGCACTATCAATGAAATCCTCACAAAGCTTCACTATTAAAAGTGAAATGAGGCCTATTCATGATTATCAATTTATCAAGTTCAGTTGTACTAGCGTTAAAAATGATCAGTGTATAGCGTAATTTCGTCCGCTAAAACATATGATTCTACAAACGAAACAGATTTACAGAATATGATAATTTCAATATATTTTATCTTATCTACAGGGCTAGTCACCCTGTGTAAAAACAGCATACATGTTTCTAATTTGAACAATAACAAGCATGGTCAATAAGATTCAAACAAAATCCCATTATTAAAAATGGGAAAATGTCTGTTGATGATTAGTAATACAAAAAGTTCAATGGTACCAGCAAAAGGTTTTTTTCTATAACAAGGTAGCAGCTCTGATTTTAGTACCTCGGATAGTAACATAGTATTACAAATCGTAAGATATCTGTTGTTGATTAATATTTTGCCGAATTCAGTGGTTTCAATTTAATGTAACAGTGGAGAAATTTAATTAGTGTTTCAACAATAGTAAATTGCATAATTGAAATTCTGAAAAAAATCAGCATTAAAATTATTAAGATGTTTGTTGATAATTAGCAATTTTTGAAATTCCCCGTTGTTACAGAAACAGTGAAATCTTTTTACATTTCTACTAATTAACCTTAAACATGTTTAATAAAATTCTACATTTAAAAAGGCAAAATTATTAAAAATGCAAAAATGCTTGTTGATAATTAGTAATCTGTCAAGATCAGTAGTACAAATGAAATGCTTCTATTCTAACATTAGAATAATCTTATGTGCCTAGTAATAAAAAGCATATTCAATGAAATTCTCACAAAGTTTCACTATTTAAAACATGATTTTTGATAAGCAGTTTGTAATGATCTCAGCAGTAATGATAAGTCTACTAATGATAGGCAGGTTATCAAGTTCAATGGTACCATCGTTGAAAATGATCAGAGTATAACACAGAAACATATGATTTTCACTACAAACGAGATTGAATTACAAAATCTGATAACTTCCATAGATCTTATCTTATATAAAAGGATAGTCACCCTGTGTAAGAGAAACATCACGGCGGAACTGCAGACAAAAGAAGCGAGCGCATCTTCATCACTCAACGACGACCGCCGTGTCCAGAAGAGCATGTCTTGGTCTCGGGTCTGTGAATTTCGCCACAGATGACCACAGCCTTGACCCCCAAAGAAGGAAAATGACCAAACAATGGACTATTGCAATAAAGTAAAAAGAAGAAGGAAAAACAATAGTAGAAAAAGAAAGTGTTACTGAATGGAATTTTTATTCCAGATGGAGATTCTTCTTCGGATATCTGAAGCTATAAAAAGGAACTGTGAAATATCAGATTAATTTTTATATAATCCTACCAAGGAATTACTTCCTGTATCGTAGCATTATAAGTTTCGTGATGTGCTATGACGAATGATATAATGAAGGTGGATAACCGATCGTTTTGGGACAAAAGACTATTAAACTAAGTACTACTGTTTTCTATAATTTAATTCGCCAAAAGAATCTTTAACTGATTGTTTAATTTTTATTTTTACAAAATGGGACATCGAACCTATTAAATAAAAATGGAGCTTTGTAATAGATAATCTCTAGCCAAAAAGCAAAAATGACACTTTAAAAATTAATTTATTTTAATGCGTTTGACACATTTTCCTTATTTTACTTTACCTTGCATAGAAAATATATTAAAAAAACAACAACTTCAGAATGGTAATTTGATTTAAGGGGACTAAAGCAGCCTAACAATATCGAAATTTTGTAAAAAATCGATTTTCAAATTTTTATCTTATCACATTCTATAGACTCGACTACATGCTGACAAAATTTCAGACTAATATTGCAAATAGAATCACAGTTACGGCTTATTTAATAAACATCTACTATCATATCCATCCTCAAAAGAAATTTTTAAAATCATTTATCTCAGTTCGTGTTTTTCAGATTTTTCATGTTTTCAAAATGCTAAGGCTTTTCCAGATATTAATGAAAGTACTTGATTTTTTTTTTCTAGTTGAACATCATACTATATGTAAGAGATTTAAGGATGGATCCGATTTTTAATATTTTGATAATTTAAAATAAAAAATCATATGTACAAAAACAAGTCCCATTTTCTGCTTTTTCTAACTTGTATTTAGTTATTATTTTCTTTCTCTAAAACTACTGCTATTACAAAAAATTCAATCTATTCAAAATATCATTAATGACCGGCACATGAAAAAAAAAAAATCAACTGAAAATTTAAAAAAAATAAAATACTAGCAGTGTTTTAAAATAAGGGGTTAAAATTCATTCTTTTTTTTTAAATTTTGTCAAAAAAAATAATTTTTTAATTTTTGATAATTAAATTATTTTTATATAACATTTTCATAATAATATACAAAAATATTTTTTTTAAGTTGATAATATATATATATATATATATATATATATACATTTTTTTTGGGGGGGGGGGGAGGTGCAGAGTCCACTTAAGGAGCCTACTACTTTAAGCCTACTACTCTTAAGGAATCTCAGGAGTCTTATTTTTTACTGAAATTGGAATTCAGCATCAAGACACTTTTTTTTCTGATTCCCTTTAAAACACAAATGCATAAATTTTTTTAACTACTGACAGCTTAATGAAGCTGCTTCGAATATTTTTATAACAACAGCTTTATTTGTAAACACTTTTAAATTATTTTAAAATACTGCGCATAATTTAATATTTGAATCATCATGAACATCTTTTATACCACCATAAATGAAATAAACCGTTACAGGGAACAAAATTATTATTTTGTTTGGGTTTGACAACATGTGATGTTTCAAAATTGAGAAAACATATCGCTCACCCACAAGAAAAGAGACACATCTCGCAAAAATTCATTTTGCGTTTTATTCCACTAATAGTTCTAGTCTTGCTACACAACAAATTTCATAAGTGTAATTATACGGAAAATCACTTTATTACGTTATATGTCCATTTGTGAACACAGAAGAGGGATGGATTGTTAGGGGAGGTAAAATTACCCAATCTTCGAAACCTCATCCTACGTCTTTATTCTTAAGGGTTTTATGCTTTTACGACCGTTTTTATTTCTGTATGCAGTGCTAAGGTTTATAATTTCACGTTACAGTAAAATCATGCAAATTTTCTTTTGTCTCTCTTGTGAAATTTCCTTTTGTCGAGATTTGTCACTTTTCGTGCAGGTGAGCGATATGTTCATTTTTTATCCAAACATACTCAATTCGATATGAGTACATCGATTTACTCAGATGGGCATTTTTTATTAGATTCGAAGCAAATTTTATGTTACATCCATATGTTATGACATTTTTATTGACGCGTGAACCTGAAAGTGAAACACCTATCTACGCACATATGCCCCTATTGTTTTGTCGTAGAAAATCATGAACATATTTCAGGAAAGATATCTGTGGAACTTCTTAATATTTTTTAAAGAATATGTTTTTTTAAATATATATTTATTATTGACTCAAAAATAATCCAATACAAGCGTATCAGAACACTGAATATTTCAAGTAATTAATAAAATGTACTTTAAAGTGATTTATTGTAAATTGAAGTTTTGTAGAATTGCACGCAAGATATCTCTTGAACTATAAGATATTTTTACATTATGTTTTTAGACCTTATGGATTATATTCATATCTTAAGACTGAACCTAAACATGTTTGTTGTTTCACCTACAAGAGAAAAAAGAGAATAATAATAATATAATATAATATAATATAATATAATATAATATAATATAATATAATGTATATAAAAACTCTGAAAAACAATATTCTATACTTTCACTATTCGAATAATATTTATAAAGGATGTCCATTTAAAGTTAAAATCCTAAAACAGTAGATTTATATTTTTTTTCAATGAATACTTCTTGAAAATCAAACTAATTATGGCAATATGTCATTATAAATACAAGGGCTTCTATATTCAGTAACTCAAAGTTCCCGGGTTACAAACAATGGTGTAGTCGTAAAAAAAAAAAAAAAAACAGAGGGCATACGCTCTAAGCAGAGGGTATACGCTCAAGGTAGAGGGTATACCCTACAGTGTATATAGCTTTTTTTTGAAAAACAGGGGTATACGGCGTTCCTTTAAAAAATACAGAAGGTATGCGGCGTATACCACCGTATACCCTCCACATCCCTGGTTACAAAATATATGTGAAAACCATCATAATATATTATTTTCGATGTTAACATTCTTTTTTATCTTCACATGCACGGCGATGGACGTGGTATTTTTCGAAAGGTTCTACAAACAGCTTTTGGCATACTATACTTATATATCGTTAAAACACGTTGTTTGATAAAAAGAATTGGGTACTTTTCGGTTAGCCGGGCGCCAGTGTTACATATACATATATATGTATATATGCATGTATGTATATATACATATACATTTACATATATATATATATGTGTATATATACAATATATGTATATGTATACATGTGTCTATTTACATATATGTATGTATATAAATATGTATGTATAACACTGGCGCCCGGCTAACCGAAAAGTACCAAGAATTGCAATTAATCAAAAATTAATGAAAAAAATGTATCAGCAAATAATCTCAAAGATTGGGGTAAGAAAGCCTGGTACGGGTCGACTGTTTTCCCCTTTTTAATAACTCTAAAAGATTTTTCACATTTAGTATATTTTTTAGCCCACTAACAATGCTAAAAATCATATTTATATGAAAAAATAGCAATAATGCGTTTAAATAAAGTTTTAAAACGTATTGAAAGCGATATTTTCATACTGGCCTTACGTTAGAAGTTAATAGCCAAAGAAATCTCCAAAACCAAAAATCAGTATTTCCAATCAACCTTTTTGATTCTGTCCATTTCAGTAGAACAAAAAGCGAAATTCGATTACATGTCTTAAATTTGTGTTTTATTTATATTTTAAGGTGAACGGGAAAAAGCCTTATCTCCGCAATGTTAAATTCACGAACTTTATGTACCTTTTTCTCAGAAATGGGGAAAGATAGAAGTCTAGATTTTTTATAGTAGTTAGAATAACATGATTTATGTATTTTAACAGACCATTTTCTTTCTAAGTGAAACCCAAAATTAATTATTAATTATTTATTGAAAGTCATTTTTACATTAGTATTTTTGGTAAGATTTCACTGCCTAAAATAAATAATTCTAACAAATCATTAAACCCCTGTGTTAAAGTATACAATATAACATAATATAAGTATTTAAAAAAATCTGAGTTCTTAAGTTTAATAGATATTGAAAAAAAGGAACATAGACATGAAAAATCCAAGTTTTGAGAAAAAGTCAATTAAAGATTTAAATGGCCATTAAGCTGTGAAGTACTCTTAGAAAGAATGAATAATTTCAACACTTATTTTTTTTTATATATAAACATGTGTGACACATCGTTGGAAAGATAAAAGTTTAAACTATTTAATGATATAAAAAAGTAAAAATCGATTTTATGATTGAATTTTGCTTTCCCGGTCCCCTTAATGTTTTATTTATTGATTGATGAATGTTTTAATTTCGTTATGGAATATAAGCTGAAATCAAATGATGAGATATTTGTATTTATTTAAGTGCAAACGGATTCAATTTTCATATCGTCTGCACATAGAGTTAAGCTTGAAAAAAAAATCATGCTTGAAAATTAATTAAAAAACAATAAGAATTGAGTCAATTGAGATATAATTTTTAAACAAATTGCATTTTGAAAGTACAATTTTCCCCATTCGACGGTTTAAAAGCTGAAAATGTGCGGTATTTAGAGAGGTTTGAAAAATTGCACTAAAAGTTAAATTTAATCGTCTGCTGTTACCATCGTAAAAATTACGTCAGCGTTACGCACAAACACGTTTGTGCTTTATTATATAGATAGATAGATAGATATCCTTACAATGTACTATCGTAATTATATCCGTTATTCATAATTATTAATTTCGGAAGTACAACTGTAGTGCGTCATAAAATATTAAAAATAACAAAAAGAAAAGTGCCCAGTCAAACAGAAGACATTGAGTTCAGAGACTATTCACACTAATTGTATATTATACTTTTATTTCAAAGAATAATGCCCCTCGAAAAATAAAGAAATCGACAAAAAAACCCAAACCATATAGCTGAATTAAGGGCGGGGTTAGCTCCCCCATTTCCCTCCTTTATATGATTAACCAATGAATCTCCAAATCTAACCGGAGAAGCGCCTTATCAGAATAAACCGGTATATCAAATTTGAAGCAAATCTGATAATTCTGCATGGAAAACCCATTTATCTAAATTAAGTGGATTAGCCCTTTAAGGGGATTATCTCCCCGTTCCCCCTTTTTATATTTAACCAATGAACCTCCAAATCTAATTAGGGAAGCGCTTTATCAAAATAAACTGGTATATAAAATTTGAAGCAAATCGGATAACTCTGCATGAAAAACCCATTTATCTAAATTAAGGTAAGATTAGCCCCCCGTTCCCCCCCCTCCCTTTATACTTTACCAATGAACATCCAAAACTAACCAGGGAAGCGCCTTACCAGAATGAACCTATATCGCAAAATTTGAAGCAAATCGGATATTTCTATCAAGAGTTATCGCGTACGTACATGCATATGTACGTACATACAGAGCCTTCGGGTTCATTAGCTCCCAGTCTTTGATAGCATGTAAGCTAAAAACGATTGATGAACACGCATCTGTAAATGGCAAATCATTTACCCGAGTTTCTATCTTAAAAGTTTCATTTGTATTTTACAACGCCTTATTAAATAAACTTATTTTTCGTAACAAAATTTACTTAATAATCATTTTTTAAAAAGTGTTAGATCCTAGCAGTTATATTTATATATATATATATATTTTTTTTTTTTCCTACAGATGCTTTCTTTCCATGCTCTAAATATTCGGTATGTGGATTCAAACATTTCTTTTAGCTCGATTCATTTGACGCATCAGTATTGACAGTTTCCGGGTCAAGTATAAGTGAAAACAGCACTTCAGGATTTTCTTGTCATGAATTGAGAATCTTTGGATGGCGAGTACTATTTTTACATAAGACAATGAACTTTCATGAACGACTCAAGAGTGCAAATACATCAATATAAAATAAAATCAATAGATATACTTAAGAAATATTGAAACATTAAGGTTCGCCAATAATAAAGAAATAAAAAGAAATCGGTTGAAATATATTTTTTCATTTATTTAATAAATTTACGCAGAAAATCTAATAGTTTTAATATAACGTTCACGTGATAAGCAGCCTACATTTTTTTTTGAGGAGGGCGGGGGATAGATTTCCGCAATATCTATATTATGAAGGTAAAACGTGTCTGTGATGAACTCCGACATCATATCCACGTTGGGAACAATCTAAGAAATCGATTTTCCTCTTTTCACAAATTTAAATACTTCTAAACATCGCCTTGTTTTAATTTTTACACTGTCGAGTAGGGGAAAAAAGACTATATTATAAAGAAAAAACATGTCCGTTAGTAATTCTAACGTCATAACGTTGCAACAATCTAAACAATCCATTTGCCCTTTTTCACAAATTATATTACTTCTAAACATCACATTAATTTAAAATTTTTAGACCGTCGAATAAAGAAAAAAATGTAGTTTCAAATGCAATTTCTTGGAAAATCGTATTTCAATTTATGGATTTTTGTTATGGTTTAAAAAATAATTTTCAAGCGTGACTTTAAAAAAAAAAATCTATAACTATTGCGTGCACGGATTACGGATTGCGTGCAGCTCAATAACGGAAGATTAACTCGTTTGTCTTCAAAACAATATAAACAGTTCAGTATTTGTTTTCTGATAATATTGTTTATATAATTATCTGTCAAATCGCCTGTCTATTTCCATAACAAAATCAAAACTTTACATAAAAAAAAGAATAAAACTCAAATTTAACAGACAGATGATCAAAGCAACACTGAAATAATCAAAATCAAAAAGGATGCTGCAATTAGTGAAATCTTAGAACATTTTCTTGGTTATTAACTTGATAAAATTAGATTTTGTTATTATTTTTAATGAAAACAACACGATACAACTAATGAATATGAACAAAAAAAAAACATTGAGTTTACTTATGGCATTAGAGGGTTAAACTAATTTTATGGCTTAGAGTCATATTTTGGTGACAAAGTTGGGTGATAGTAATTAAAAATATTTAAGTTTTCTCATCTTTCAACATAGTAGTGGTTTTCCTTCACTTAAAAAAAAAAAAAAAAAAAAAAAATAGGAATTTACTATAAAAAGAGCATTCCCTACGCAAAATAAAAAAAAAAAGTAGCGTTTTTTAAAAATTTCAAAACTTTATTTGAATACATACATAACTGATAATTTTCATATAAAATTGAATTTTGGTGTTAATGTTGGAATATCTAAAAAATATATGTTAAACATAAAAAAATCTATCAGTGTTTCCAAGGGGTTTCAGGACTCTTAAAGCTTTAAAATTTTCGAAATTTTAATATTTTTAGATGTCAAACTCTTATCTTTTCTGAACATTTTGATATAATTGTTTCCTTGAAAGTCCCATTAGAACAGAAGTTATGGCTTTTAGATGGATACCCGCTCAATAGCTGAAGCGGCGTTGCCAAAACTTTGAAGTCATTTTTCTCCAAATGACATTTTTGGCAATAACACGCACGATATCTCAAACACTTCTGTATATTTTTCATGCAATTTTCCAAACATATGTTTCATATTAGTCTGTATAAACTGAACCTAAAATTTCTTTTTTATTGTTCAAAAAAATATTTTTTTAGGTGATTATATTGATGAAATTTTCTAAATTTTGCATTAGCTAAATACAACTTTGTATTAAAAGTATAAAAATGCTTTCAATACAAATTTATTTAGGTTCAGAGTAATTATTACAATCTGAAGTATAAGTAGGCACCAAAATTTTCATTCTAGTTGCAAAATTTATCTTGTAATCCTGCACGTAAGCTGTTATGCCAATTTTCTGCTCGACAAATCTCTGACAGTTTGGAGCCCTCCTCTATAAATGCTAATTCTGCATCTTTCAATTTTTTAAATACATGAAATGAAAGAACATACTTGTATCTTTCAAGTCCAATAAAAATTGTTTCTTACAATCAAATAAATTTTAAGGTATTAAATGTTGAAAATGGTCTTTACGGTTTTCACCTACGTTCTGTATACACACGCCACGCAGTAATGTTCTGTAACTCGAAAGCCCAGATTGGTTCTTCTGGTTTATCTAACTGGAATAAAATATTATTTGCATGATTGTTTTTATGCATGAGTTTGAATTATATTTATACGTTCTGTTTGAATTATATTAATATATATATATAATTTTTAATCCAATTTTTAGACATTTCAAATTATTATTTTTCTATTTTGAGAAATTTTACTGCATTACTGAAAGAGAAAAAAAAACTTGCAACAATTTAAAATTCAAATAAAAATGGTCAAACAATATTTCTTTGATTTGAATTTTTCTTCAAGCATTGAAAAAAAAAAAAAAAAGCAATTTAACAAATTACAACGACCATTTGGAAAATGCTTTTTCAAAGACTAAAATTTAAGACATAAAAAATCGCACCGAGTTGATCCTACATTACGTATGCCATGAATTAAACATTAATAGTGTTATTACTACATATTATCCACCTGAAACTTACGAATTATCCAAGCATTTCATTGGCTGTTCGGGAAAAAGCTTTTCCATCGTCAGATTTCCAAGAAATCTGACGACACATTTTAAATGAAATTTCATTCTTAAACTTCTAAACATCCGACAATATTACCTTTTACACCATCGGATAGAGAAAAAAATGTACTTTTAAATGCAATTTGTTTGAAAGCGGTATCTCAATTTGTTTCTGAGTTATTAATTTTTTTTGTAGTTTTTATTACTTTTATGTCATAGTGGCAACAGAAAGTATCCATCGTTGTTGAATGTAAAGGGAAATACAAATTACTGTATAGACCAATCAAAACACGAATAAAATGCGGATTAAACCAATAAAAACCTTCAGATATGCTTTTGATTTCCTACCCTGACAGAGAACAATAACCATTTTTCCAAATGGTTAAAAAACCAACATTAAAAGCAACTGTTTTCTACAGTATTACTTGCATATTAAAAAATATATATTTAAAGTTCTGTCAACTGTTTTTTTTCTTCTTTTCTTCTGTTTTGTCTTGTCTAGATTGAGTGTATAATCTTCAAGACTAAATATATAGGCTTGTTGTACCTGAGTGTGAATTTATTAAATTGCGTGGTTTTTGGCTGTTACTTGTCCTTAAATGGATGCCCTGTCTAGCAATACAGAGAAAGTTATTTTAAAATTTAAAATCTTTTCCCATTGCAAATTTTCATTTACAACAAAATCTGCTCCGGTTTATAAAAGTTCTCTCACTAGGCTTAACATACGACTATCATACTGACTGTCATACGAAAATTTAAAGTTTATACAATTTCACAGCTCCTTATTTTTACTTTTAGAACATATAGCGTAAGAAAAATATTTTACCGACTGTCATATGAGAATTTAAAGTTCATGCAATTTTACAGCTCCTTATTTTTTCTTTTAGAACCACAGCGCAAGAAAAACATTTTACCGACTGTGTCATATGAGAATTTAAAGTTCATACAATTTTACAGCTCCTTATTTATTTCTTTTAAGACACTTAGCGTAAAGAAAAATATTTTACCGATTATGTCATATGAGAATTTAAAGTTCATACAATTTTACAGCGCCTTTTTTTTTTTTTTACTTTTAGAAAACATAGCGTAAGAAAAAATATTTTACTGACTGCCATTTGAAAATTTAAGGTTCATACAATTTTACAGCTCCCTATTTTTACTTTTAGAACAATAGCGTAAGAAAAATATTTTAATATTTTACCGACTGTCATATGAGAATTTAAAGTTCATACAATTTTACAGCTCCTTATTTTTACTTTTAGAACACACAGTGCAAGGAAAGTATTACTATCATGATTTGTGTGTCAGAGAGAGATGGAACACGTAGGTATTTAACTCATTTTTAAAACTATTTTCAAACCATCTTGAAACCGATACTATAGAAAAAAAAATCACCAAAGAATTGTGGCCGAATAAAAGTGACAATAATATTGCGGCGATGTCATCAGTGCTGCAGAGGTAACATCTCCAGTTTCAAAACGGGAGGTCCAGCTCTTAAATCCAACCAGTTCCATTGTGTCAAAATTTTATGAAATTTCCTTTTTATCCTTTTACTTTTTCTGGATACGTAAAACCAATGTTCGGGTAAAGTCATTTCAGGTTTATATATATAATATTAAAAAAAAAAAATAAGTTAAAATTTCTAGCAAAGCTTCTGTTACTTTCATAGATAAATAATATGATTTTTAGCTTGCGTTATATCACTGCTAAAAGCTTCCCATTTAAAGTTTTCTTTCTAATGGTTAATAAATCATTTACGGTTACGCTTATCACTAAAGTTATGTATTTTACAAGCAGAATATCAAATAACCATAACCGTGAATGAACGTATTTTAAAACTGACAAGTAAAGAACAGCTAGAAAGAACATGAAATAATAATAATTCCTTCCTCGTGATTCCACAGTCTCTTCCAGATATCACCTGAGAATACATCTTGACAGGAAAATTTTTATCAGGCGCGAGGGTACGCTGAGTAGAAAGTTTCCGAACTCGAGTTTAAGTAATTGTAAAATGAATCTCATATTTTATAGAATATTTCTGTCGACTGACTTTTTGTTCGCATTTGTGTATAAAACATGTCGAAAAAGTTTGAAACGAGCTTTATTTTTTTTCCCTATTGTGTTGAGTAGCTAATGTAAAGAAAAAAAAAAAAAAAAATACAAAATAAGGTACAAGATCCGATTATATCATACAAATATCGCCCCATTAATTTTCAAAAAGTTACTCTTTTTAATTTTTTATACAACCCCTTTGGACATAATCGGTTCATTAGAAAATATTCCGTTTTTACTGCCTTGGGATCAACATAAAAAAATTGTAAATCGTTTTCTTTAAAATTAAAGTAGTTATATGTTTAATTAAAATTGACCATTTTGAATGGAAATCCTATATCAAATTAGAAATATAAGTCTGTGCGATACTGCAAGAAAGGGGAAACAGGGACGATAATACATATGCAATTGATCACAGACAAAAGATAATCGATGTTTTCAACAGTATTAGTAGCGTGACCAAATGTTTACAGAAGCACTTCCCTTTTTCTTTCTTTTTTTTTCCCACAATTCAATTAATTTTGAAGATTTAAGCATGCAATTTTTTGTAATGATCTTGAGAGCAACGAAAAGAAAATTGTTTTAATTTACGAATAATATCAAAATAATTAAGGGAGCACAGGACCTTTGAGTTTATCGAAACAATAAAAAACATCGCCGTCTTTAAAGTACAAAAACACAAACAACATGCAATTAAGATATTTTTTCCCCTTCCTGCCTAAAGTATATATCCAACAACATTATCCAGAAAAATATATGTTGTATGCAAAAAATTAATATTTAAATTTTAAATTAAAAAAATCATCTCACTAGTGCATGATATCAAGTACTGCGCGCATGACAAAACTCTAAATTATGCATATAGAAAACAATTTTTGAACAAAATAGAATTTTAACACACCTATTTCTAACTTAAAACAAAAATATACGCAAAAAGTTTTGTTTAAAATTTCATTTTAGCACAAAATAATAATAATAAAAAAAAAAGTTTAAAAATCTCAAACATTTTGTCATGTTTTTCAAGTGCAAAAAAATTAAATAACCAAAATATGTGAATGTTTTTGGTTTTAGACTGTAGACTATAAAGTAACGCGTATTTGGTTAATTTTTTTTAAGCTGTAGCTTAAATGGTTTAAAAGTAACAATGTGCGCAAACTCCAAATTTACTAATCATAGAAAATGCTCTTTAAAGTTTCAACATATTCTTTACATATCATAAAAGCAAATTGTTAAATAACATTATTTTCATGACAAAAAATGTAATGTCAGGAATAGACTTAAAAAAAGAAAACGAAATTTTTTTAATGTTCACATTAGTGTCCTTCATAACTTTAGGATTTGATTTTTTTCTGTAAATCCATTAATTCATGGGAAAATGAGATATAGAAGATGCATACAACCTGGATTATCCATTCCCCCATTAAACTAAGTCTGTAAACAAATGACATGTATGAGAAAGTATGTGAAATACTGTGGGAGTGGATAAAACAGATTTTATGCAACTTCTAAATGGACTATGTCTTTTTTTTTTTTTTTTTTTTTCAAAAAGGATTTGTTCTACTACGGTTGTTAACCTCTCATATATACATATAATAATCAGCATGTGAACCTAAGGAAATGTTTTACCTTTTCCAGCCGTCTAATTGAAATTCAACAGTTTTAATGAACACCCATTCTTTCAAAAAATGACATCGTTAATAGGCATTTATATTTATCATCCTTCTGTTTCAATAAAATATGCAACAGGTCAGAAAACAAAAGAGAAGAAAACTCTTTGCAGAAAATCGTCTGCTATAAATCAAACTCAACAATGATCATTCTGATGAAGGATTCGAATCAGCGGGATATCCCTTTCGACAGGCTCTATACTAAAGGCTAGCAGTGAAACCAGATAAACAACCAGAATGTAGAATCCTTGATCCTCCCATAACCTTTAGTTCCCTTTCAGTTTTATTTTATATTTTCGATTTCAGTTTCAATGCCAAAGTTTTTTTTTCTTCTGCTAGTGGCATTTATAGGCAGATTTCTTGTATCTTAAGCTTTCATGATATATTATAATGGATTTTTGAAATATAGATCTGTTGGGAGATTTTTTTTTCCTTTTTAGATATTAACATATGTAGGTGTTTAGATATAGATTAACAGGAGTTAATAATTTATCGCTTATCAATAATGAAGATGTCATAACTAAATTTTAAACATACTTAGCTTGCTTGATAACAATGTAATGCTATCCCGAGAAGTGAGAGTGTAATTCTAATTCCGTCAGTTGTACCACATTTATAGTTATACATATTTCGAAATATGGAGCGTCTAGCTCATTGTTATTTAAATCAAATTGCATCCTACCCGAATCCGAAAATTATATTTAAAGTCAATTCGACACCCGATCCGTACGAGACACACTTCAACCCGAACCCGATATATTTACCCGATATAAATTTACAGAAAGAGTCAAATAAATTTATTTTGTTTTAGTTGTGCATGAGTATTTCGCTCATGCGTAAGTATCTTTTTCGTAATTAAAATGTAATTTTCCTTTTCAAAATAACTTGATGTCATCAACTTTTCCATATTAATGTAGAAAGATTTCGCAAGTAAACAGCTAAATTTTCATATTTATTGTGATAAATTAAGCATTTATCGATACTTTTTCTTAACTTGCTCAAAGTCACAAAAGGCAAAAGAGTCAAGGAAGATCACGTGAAGATTGGAAGGAAAGCTATAAAAATTCAAATACTAGATACTCTATATTTGCGCATATATTCATAAATAGCTACAAAGATGAAAAATCCTATCCAAATAAAATTTAATCCAATATGAATATTACATACATTTCTTTATTTTTTAAGCACTCACATACATTACAAATTAACATAAGGCTTTATTATTGCTATATGAGTGAAACGTATTTATGCGACACTTCATTATTTTTAATTCAATCATACTGATTTGTAAAGATATCATACAAACTGAATTTTCCCAAATGATTGAAAATATGCCCAGGCCGGAAGTCGAGTCTAAGACCTTTAACTTAAATTGCTAACGCTCTATCTATATTGAGCTACCTGGGCCAACAACCGGAGAACACATTTCACTCAGATAATCTTATTGACAATAGCATCTGGTCTGCCATGTAGACATCGCAATAGAATGTACCGCAGGTAATGGAACTCCATTATTTTTAACTCAATTATATTATACTTTTTTTAATTGCTAAAAGGTGTAAAATAAAAATCTTAAAAAAAGTAGAAAAGTTTTATTAGACTATTTACGTGTTTCAGCGTCATCAAAGTCATTATCAAAACAAATAAGAATATTCTAAAATAGCACGGTATATGATGTAACGATTTGAAAAACCATCATTCAATTTTTCACATGGCCTTTCAGGTTACAAGCGTTATTTTATTTTTTTATTTTTTTAATTTCTACTGGGATGTTTATTTTCATATTCGTAACCATGGAGCAACTCAAGCCATAATTTTAGTAAGTTAAATGATTCTGCATCGTTTCATATTGAATTGTTACGTGCTACAATCTCCATGCAATGTAAAAAAAAACACTGTAAATTTGCCAGAACAAACTCGATCACAGTGAATGTGCTGTATCTTTCTTTGGTTTCCTGACTATATTAACATGGAAAATACAGTAGTTGCGTAAAATTAACAGCACAATGTGCTGGCAATTTGGACGCATTTTTTTACAGCACAAACTGCTGGCGTTCAAATTGCCAGCACATTGTGCTGTTAATTTTACGCAACTACTGTATTTTCCATCTTAATATAGTCAAGAAACAAAAGAAAGATACAGCACATTCACTGTGATCGAGTTTGTGCGCGAGATGAACAGTACTTTGTACTGTAAAAATGTCGTTTTTTTACAGTATGATTTGTTTTATAATGGATGGTTAGTATATGTTGATCATATTGATTGATAAAATATCATACGAATTAAATTTTTCTAAATGAATGAAGAAGTGTCCAAAATAGGCATTTTTTGCTCAGGTTGAAAAATTATGTTCATATGATATATTTACCAATCAGTATGAATGAGTTAAAAATAATAAAGTGTATCTACATCATCATTTCATTGAGTTCCATTACCTGCAGTATTCTGTTGAGCTGTCAACGTCTCAAAACAAATGCTATTGCCGAAAAGGTTATCTGAGTGAAATGCGTCCGTCGGTTGTAGGCCCAGGCAGTTCAATAGGTACAGTGCTGACAATTTAAGTCAAAGGTCTTGGGTTCGACTTCCAACCTAGACATTTTTCCAGTAAGCCGGAACCATTCAGTGATTCAGTCAACTTATGTTAGTATGGCATCCAGAGATTATTAAGGGCATAAATAATAATTAGCCACTGCTCACTTCCGATGTTTCGCAATTTGACAACTACTCGTTAAAAGATGGGAAAAGAAACATTAAAACCAGATCAATATAAGAAAAAAGAATGGTCCTTATATAAATGTAGAAGCTCCTTGCAATCTATTTATGCATTTATTTATTTCTATTTTATTGACCTTTTTTTTTTATTTTAAAAAACAACATCTTTTTTATATGTATATATATTTGGTAGTTCAAACTACACATACTCAGAAATTCCTACAGTTATTTATAAAGTAACCCAACTGTAAAACAATAATTTTAAAATATTAATACAAATGAATTACAAAATATGTTCCAATCAGTCTTGAAAAATACTTATCTATTTTTAAATAGAACCTATATGCTTGTTTACTTTATTAAAAAAGATATTCGAGTTTCTAAAGTTAGCATATTTGTCGTTGATATCGTTTTTGTGCTCTCTTTGTGTATTTTTAAGAAAAGATTTTTTTATATGTATGATGTCTTCAAAAAAGGTCATACAATAAGTTTTTTTTTTTGTTTTTTTAAATTATTATTATTATTATTGTTGTTGTTGTTTTCTTTTACACCTTCCTCCTCCTATATCACAGTTTGTCACACTCGAATCGTAATCCCCCCCCCCCTCTTTGTGTGACGTCACAAATATTAATTGTAACTATTAAATTAGAGAGAATTTTATACAAAAAAAGTTGTATACGAACTATTACCTTCTGATATAAATTCTATAAACTCCTTAAGATCTTGGTTTTTCTTTTATTTCAAATTCTTGTAATTCAAAGAAAAGGAAACAATATACATAACACTACATGAATAAAATGACATTTTTTTTAATGAACTCCATTATACTACTTGCCCCCCTGCCACACTGTCTGGATCTCCTCCCCCTCCCTCTTGAAATGTGAGTAATTAACAGGTGATTCCAAGGGCTGCTTCCTAAATTTATTCTAGATATTCGTGTTTCTTTACAATGATTTTATGAAAGCCGTGATAGATTCCTGCATCGGATCGGGCAACCAGATTTTCCGGATTTAATATTAATAAGTTTTATAAGTATTCATTTTTAAACAAAAAAGATAAAATTCATATTAACGATGTAACTATAGCGAGGAAGACTACTATTAGCGATGAAGATTATACTATTAGCGATGTCTATTAGCGATGTAGACCACTCTTCAATAATTGTATTAATATGCGTATTAATTTTCTTTCACGTCGGGTTCGGGTTGCTTTCGAGTTGATGTTTATTGACTACGCTCGGGTTCCGGGTTGACTTTAAGCAGAAATTTCGGGTTCGGAGTAAATACAACTCAACACGTGCGGGACTCTTAATTCGTGGCAACAGAAAGGATTTTTTAATGATTATTTTAAATCTCCCATAGTATCAAACTACACACCATTAGAAAGGGTGACTGACTGAAAATCACCACAATAGATAGCGACTTCGACTTCGAAATCACTGTCTTTTTAAAGAAATAAACACTGTTTAAAGAAAAAAAACTAAATACTTCATTGAAATTAATTCTGACAAGCACAACGATACAAGCTTGCATGACGAATCATAAAAATATCTCTGACAACATTCCTTCTAACCTTTATCATGATTACGAGGAAAATCTATCATTTGAATGGCCACTTTTACTTTTCAAAGCCTTGACCCTCTGCGCCTCTGCTTCATTCTTTTAAAATGTTGGAACTTTCGATTTCTTTTCCTGTCTAGATATGTTTGTTTTGTGTATTTGTCGCTAATCCTACGGAAAATAAACGACTTCGAAATCAGTGTGATTTTTCTCATATCCAGACCAGCGTGAAAAAAAAAAAAAAAAAAAAAAAAAAAGAAAACTAAACCTTCCTTCGAGATTACACATTTTCACGGAAAACAATAGAAGGCCATATATCTAGCGATCTGAGGCAAGATGTGTTTTCATAAAATGTGATGTAATAAAAATAAATCTTTGACGACTTTGGTCAAGTATATATATTTCAATAGGATGAAAGTGAATAAGAAGATTTAAATATTGTGTAAATATTGCATTTGTATAATATTCATTCCTCCTATCTTTAATATTCCTTCTATTTTATAATACACTGGCGGAAAAAAAAAGTTAATGTAATCTGCAATGCGTTACTCCACAGAATAGCGACTTTTTTTCGATTTTTAACTCTGTTTTTTGCCCATACGTTGTAAGTGGAAATCTGTATAGAAAAGAAGTTAAATCTATCTCCGGAAAAATTCTATTAAAAATAATAATAATAATTAGAGAGGGGGGAGGGGTGGTCGAAAACCGATTTTGCACGTTTTTACAAAATTTGGAGGTTTTTAGAATCTTGCAAGTTTTTTGAACTGATACAAATAAACAAAAAATTCAAAAACATCTGAAATCTACCCAAATCAAATTTTTCGTTTAGACCACGCATTTTTCAAAAATTGAGAACTGTAACTCTCCTTTTGAAACCCCTCTTTATATCACATTTCCCATTTAAATTTATTTTTTACAGAAATAGAAGATTTTGAAACTATGTCAGCCATTACAAGATAAAGATCTTGTTTAGGTTCCATGTTTTTCAGATGCAAAAACCATTCAAGTTGCGTCAATTTTCCTTTTATTTTCTCCCTCCAATGTATTAATTTCTTCTGTAACAGAGAAAATATAATAAAAATTTTCGCCTTTGAAAAGCAATATAAATTTTAACATCTGAATTTTTGGTAAATATGCATGTAACGTACAAGTAACAAGTCTATCATAGTCAGATTTATCATTATTGGCACCCGCAAGGGTGGGCAGAGAAATAGAAATTATTCCTTCCCTGGATTTTCAAATTTAACTAAGTTTTCTCTTTCTCTTTCGTCTCTTTTACTTTCTTCTCAAATAATTTAAAATAATTAAAGAATAAAAAAAAAAAAAAAAATGAACTAACGATTTTTTGTCAGGAGGATGACAAACATGGATAAAAACATTTTATTTTCCTTTCTTACGTCCATGAGTTAAAGAAATTCTTAAAAGTAGAATTTTGACAAAAAATTATTGGTACAGTTTATTTCATGTTTATATTTTTGTATTTAAAAAATAAACACATAAGGGAGAGGAATACAGGTTCCTCCACGTTTTTACGAACACATTATCTTAACTTACGAACACATATCTGTTCCAAAATCTTGTCCGTCCCCGGATTTAGTTCTGCTGGCGCCCATGTTTATCAGTATCACCGTATCCCTTTAAGACCGGGCAGCTTTTTCAGTTTTTTTGAAAACAATGATATAACTGAAATTTGTAACTGATAATTTATTATCTGTTTATAAAATTCATATAATATAGTTTCTGTTAACCAGCACAATCACTCGATTCCGGCATTTATGGAATAGATGACTCAGGAAGATAGAATTTTAGTTATTACCTAACCCACACGATCGTGCGGGTCCGGTTTTAAAGGGATACATGTGATTTCGTTAAGTGAACAAGATTATCTTCATAATTCAGAGAAGATGTAACATTACATATGAATAAACGTGTGTATAAAATGTGTGTCAAAGTTATTAAGGAATGGTGGACTTAAAAAATAAAATTATGTAACAATTATATAAAATTACATAAGTTATATAAAATTAAATAAATTATTTAAAAATAAATAAATTATTTAAAAATATTAAAAAATAAAATTGTACTACAATATACTTAGTAGACAGTGTGGTTCCATACTTGTAAAACTGCTATCAAACATCAGATATTTTACATTAAACAGATTTATAACAAGTAAAAATTAAATAATAATAATAAAAAAAACGACTGCGTAAAAAGCGAACTTATTAATTATTTCTCATCAGTGTGAAACTATTTTTTTATATTACTTACCTATTTTTTATTTACTTGTATTGGTGACTTTTAAGTTATGTTTAATTGTTAGTTCCTATCTATAAACACTGTTTTGATGAAGCCTATAGATGTGTATGATGGTTAGAGATCCAGTAAATCTAGAGATCCTACCTACACAACTTTCAGGTTGTGCAATATTTTAAGCGGAGCTTCTGACTGTAAAATAGTCAATGAAACATCGTCTTCATTTTGAAAGACCTATCCAATGATATGCCACTCAATATGGTGCGTAGAAATTTTTTTTCGTCTCTACCGCCATTTTGAGTTTATAAAAACTAAACCTAGCCTATAACCATCGGACGATTAAGACGAATCGATAGAGACCTACCTCATTCATTAAAATCCATACAGCCGCTGGGATGTTTGAAGGGTTTAAAGAAATTCACATACCCAAATACGCGTGAAACACATAACCCTTCTTGGCAGTCGGGTAAAAAGAAAACGGTCGAAAACACACCGTATGCTAGTTTATACCTCGTAACTTCATCAATGATGAAGTTATCGATGTTTGTATGCCCTACGATAGATAGAAGCTCGAATTCAATCAATCAGAGATCTCTAAAAATAGTTATTCTCAGGTATCGACCTTTACACTAGTTATTAAAACACTTAGCAGCGATCATTCGCCAAATGTTACGCATGTTTACTGCGTGCCTATTTTTACGAATCTCATTCAATCTTTAAAATAACGCGAAAGAACCGATCGAAACATACCACTAGCAATAGCATATATTTCAAATTTCGAATAGTACGACAGCGCGTGTGATGGAATCTTTAACACGTTCACGTCGGCGCGGTGGGTCAAACTCGACTGTCTCAGAGTTGTCAAGTCTCCGGCTTTTTGCACACCACTGTTATTTTAGAGAAAATGTTGTTCCTTTAAATCGCCCAATTGTTCTAATTAAATAAAACAACATTTTCTGTATTAAAATACTGGTATTCAAAAAGCCGAAGACTTGGCAGCTCTGAGACAGTCGAGTGTGACCCACCGCGCCGGCGTGAACGTGTTAAATGCAAGTAATGAAAATAACATATCATGATTATTTCAAAAGTATTTTCTCAAAACAAAATTTTTGCACTCTATACATTTTTAAAATGCTCCATATGTTTCAATTTCTATTTAAAATTCTCCTGTCAAGCTTAAAAAAAATGCAGAAACCAAACCTGAAGTCAACACGCATCTCTATATGTTTTTGAATCCATAATTTGAATAAATGAAAAAAAAAAAACCTCGAGACTGTCTTATCTTAGAAGATAATGTAAACGTCGGAAGCTTAAAAATAAGTTTAATATTGTAAACTCTTATAAATTAAGTGCAGTTAAATATAAAACGTTCAAATTAACCTTATAACTGACATAAAATAAAAAATAATTACTATAATCCTCAATTCTCAAATGTAGTTTTTAAAATCGTTATCAAAATATCTCTTCTGAATTATTATATACTTTTCAAATTTTGTAAACTCTAAGTTTTTTGCCCACTAAGGGTCATTGCTCTTATAAAATAAGCAAGAATTACACAACACATATTTGTAACAAACTTTAAAATAGCAGTTGATTTCACTTAGAAGGAGAGATCCACCGAAAATTCGGTTTCGTTTTCATTTTCGGGGCAAAATCTCGGTTTTACCGAAAATTTGTTTTTGGTGAAAATACGTCCGAAAATTCGGTCGGACGAAATTCGACCGAATCTATTTGTATTCCAAGTATCTCATTTCTTCCTTCGGGAAATTTCAACATTTCGTCGATTTGAGCTGTAATCGGCTCAAATGAGACACTTTATTTATTGCTAGGAATTTCACTGTTTATAATTGTCAGTCATGATTGACTCAAGACGTGAGTGCAAATTATAAATCAAGCAATGCATATATGAATAAACTTTGAAGGTTTTTCACGTGCACATTAAAAGCTGCAGACTTAACAGTAATGGAAAAAATTTAGTTTGATTTCGAATACTCTTTGAGAAACTTCTGCTATAATAGATGACCATTTACAAAAATCATTATAAAAGATAAATGGTGATGTGTATAACTAAAACATTTTTTAATTATATGGCATTGGAATAATTAGAAAATCATTGGTGTCGTTGATAAATTGGTTACATTTTATTTTATATGAAAATAAGAGTTTTGTTCAGAGGCACAGAGAACCAACTTAGACCATACGTATAACTACGCGTATAATTAATTAATAATTATGTATATTTACGTATGTATTAATTGCTTTTTAAAAAAATTGGACATTTTCGTTTTCGTTTTCGGTCGAAAATAGGAATATTACCGAAATTCGGTTTCGGTGTTAAAAACCTGTTTCGAGCGATCCTTACTTAGAAGTAAAATACCGTAAGACAAAAACTAAAACCAAATACATTTCTCCATACTTTTGAAACCATAATCTAAATAAATGATAAAATACAGTACAGCCCCGATTATCCGCGGAATTGGGTGGCAAAGGCACCGCGGATAACAAAAATCGCGGATAACCCGAAAAAGACCGAAAATGGGGTACAAACACGAAAAAAAAGAAACTCCAACATAAAAACTATGTTTTAGTGTACAAAAAACATAATAAAACATTTAAAATACATACATATACACAGTACAGCAGAAACCTTTGCTTTACATCTAAATCACTAAAATAAAGAACAGTAAACAAGAAACAATGCCATACATACTGTACAAAAAGAATTGAGTTACAACTTTTTAAAAAAAATCAGTTCCTCGTTTTTGCTTCTTGCTTTGGAAACACATTTTTTCTTTATTCTAAATTGTAAACTATTGTTTTTCTTTTAGTATGGAATAATTCTTATCTTGAAAATGAAGCTATTCTTGATATGCTCTCCTGGAATTTATCATAATAGTCTTATTTAATTGTTAAATATTTTAATTGCTGTGTTCGGTTAATAAAATCAAGAAAAGACATCATGACTTTATATCTGATATTTCAAACATGGCAACCGAATCTAGAAATATTCTTCTATTGCTTTCAAATGCATGAATTTTTCTGTTTATATTTATTAGTAGGGCTTATTATATTTTCCTTGCTGTTGGCTTGAATTAAAAAAATTCTCTTCGCGGATAAACCGCACCGCGGATCATCCGCTCGCGGATAATCGGGGCTTTACTGTATTAAATAAAGATAATAAAAACTCGAGTCTGCCTTAGCTCAAAAGCTATAGCAAATATCATAAAATTATTATTATTATTTTACTGATATGAACACTGACAGATACAAGTAAATAATAATACCTCTCAATTGTCATTTTCAGACACCGAATACATACTATCATCCAATTAATTTTGTATTGATCAAAAACTAAACAAATAAAAGAGAAGTATCCCAGAGTTTATGTACTTCAAACTTCTAATAAAAACGACTTCACCGAACCTCTAACAAGTAAAGGTAAACTCAATCTGACGTCTAATAATAATCACTACCCTCAATTCACAAATGTAATTTTGCAAATTTATTTTAACATTATCAAAATAATTTTTCTGGATTGTTATATGTTTTTGAAATCCCGTAAAGAGTACTTTTTTTAAGCCGCTAAGTCTCATTACTTTTGACATAAATAATCAAGAATGTTAAAAGATTTTTTTTTTAATAAACAACAAAATAAAATAATAAAATAGTAAAAATAATAAAAACTCGAGTGAACTGAAATGCTAAAGCAGGCATCATAAACGTAAAAATAGTTTTAATGATACAAAAAACTAATAAAAGAAATGATATTAAGGAAAAAATATGCAAACTTATATGAAAAGTAAATAATAATCCGCAGTTCTCAAATCCAGGCATTATGAATATACTATCATCGAATTATTTTTTTATGAATAAAAAAACAATAATAGAGAAAGAATAGCTACACCAGAACGTTATTTGCTTCAAACTTCAAATAGAGTTTACTAAGGAGCAAAGGCGTCTAAAAATAAAAGTCAAATTCATCTAAGCATCAAAATATCCAAACCTCTCTTGAAAATGGCATTAACCTCTTTCCTTCCTGGGTCCACATACTACATATGCGGACCTCCATTCTTTCCAGTTTCATTAATGATACTCGAACATAATAGCGATTTCAATTTCAGAAAGGAAAAAAAAATATGTTTTGATGTCTAAGATTCCAAATAAAGCACATCGATTAAATCTCTTGCTTTGAAGTCAAATTGGAGAAGAAATAATTCAGTAGTAATCAATAATATTACATTATTACTCAGTAACGAAGAGCTTAAAAAAAAGACAATAAACACAAGTTTTGAAATTTATTTATTTATTTTTGCTTAAAATTACGCAAATTACCTTAATTTTGAACCATAAAATATTATTAGAGGCTTCATTAAATAAAACTTAATGCAAGAGAAAACGTAACTCAAATAAGAAAGGGAAATCATGCGTTAAGAACAGACTATGAAACACTTTCCAACACGTTCAGAATACTGTAACGAAATTTCACATTTTAATAAGGTGAAAGATGATATCCAAGTTAACAGTTAAAAGAAAGCATAACACATTTGGAAACCAAATTTCATCAATTACATCGGTTAACAAGTCAGAAAGGTACAGATTTCTTTTGTGCAGCTCTATATATGATCGACAGATTTGTATATACGAGGCGTTCTCACAAAATTTTAACTTTCAGGAATAAAAATCTGGTGAAATTAAACTTAGTAAAATAACATTTTTAAACTCATAGACGAATGCCTTAATGATTCAAAATTTAAAGAAAAAATGGTCAGCAGCGAAGATTTTTTTTTATTTAACTGAGGCTTAAGTTAAACTTGCGAGTTTCATTTTCCTTACCATTTTAACTCTCTAACTTTTTATTTTCTTATAAGTTTTTACTTATAATGAATTTGCATAGTACCCATAGGACATTCAGATAAGAAATAATAACAATGTAGTACTTTTAGTACAAAATTTTGGTGTAACGTTGTCTTAAAGGAGTGTTAAAGAAGAGACAGTAAGGGAAAAAAGGGGACGGTAAGGGAAAAAAGGGACTGTAAGGGAAAAAAAGGGATGGTAAGGATGGCACGGTAAGGAAAATTACCACTTATTTTTAGGCAAATCATGTTAAGACTAAGTAATACCCACAATCTTCATTGATTTTTAGAAACAGTTATTTACATTGGATTAAATTTAAAGAAATTTTAATTTACCCCGAAAAGTGCAGGAATTAACCTTGGGGGCGGTAAGACTGCCAATAAAGCCACGATGCTTGAAATTGATATTTAAATTCTGCAGTAACTTTCCTGTCAAAGAATTTTAGCCATTCTTTCTCTAGCATACTTCTGCATGAGAAAAAAAGTTGAAAAAAAAAATTCTGTTGCTGCATCTGAAGTGATTTTCTGTATAATTTTAGCAAGAGGGACGGTAAGGAATCTAAAATCCAGGGACAGAGTTTAAAAAAAAATTATCAACCGTAAAAATGTGTGCAGGTTAATTTTTTGGTACGTATTTATATAAAACAATAGTCCCAGTTTCGGAAAAAAAAATTACATCGAATTACTTTTATTGAAACAATTTTATACAGACAGCTCCAAACTTAAAAATCAGCATCAGGGACACGGGACTGTTTAGGAATTTCGTGGTATATTTGGACCCCCAACATCGTCCAAAACTTATTTATCTCTTTAATATTGTTACACAGTCATGTAATGGGATGTTTTCCTGTATAAGAAATTAAAAAAACACAAAAATATGTACTAAAATAAAAATTATTATTCAGGGACTTAAATAGTGTTGTCAGATTGGGGACTTCCCCCCCCCCCCCAGATTAGGGTATGTCACCCCTTTTTAAAAATAGTATAATTCACCTAATTTTTCAGAATTTTTAATCTATTTTTAAATAGGCCGAATATTTCTACTTCAAAAAACTGGTGGCAATCAAATAAACTGAAATAAAAAAGTCCCCAATCTGGCAACACTGGACTTAAAAGTCGAAATTATGCGAGAATGCCTCATATACTATTTAGTATGCAAAATAGAAAATCCATTACTCTGTTGAAAATTCTTTTTCAGCCATTTCCGTCAATATACGGAAATGTACGCGAATTCTTTTGTGCAACCCTGTATATTATATATATTTTTTTATCACACCATGTATTAAGCCAAAATTTAATTCAGATAAAATAGACAAGAGAACTAAAAACACACTATCCGATTACCGCCAACAGATGGCGATGTATCCAGTTCTTTGAATACGCTGCATGCGAATTTTTTTATATTCTGCAAAGATATTTTTATATATTAAATGTAGTTCAGGTGAGAACCGCATAACACAATTAAAAGCACTTTTAACCAATTCAATGTAGTTCAGGTGAAAACCGCATAACACAATTAAAAACACGCTTAACCAATTCATGGCCACTCACTGCTTACGAATTCATCTGTGCCGTTCTGCATATGATCTATAGAATTTATGCACGCCAAGTAATATTCAAAAATTTAGTTGAACTTAAAAACGCATTCAACAACTGAAAACATACTTCCAGCAATTATTTCTCATAGACCGTACTGTAACGGGATCCCCTGTAAATGAAAAATTAATTCAATGCACACTATATTCCATAGTAAGCATCTTGAAGTGTATTTCAATTATGTATATCAATTTCCATATGTTTGAAATACTTCAACATCATCAAAATACACTGCGAATGATTTTTCCCCATTGACTACAGTGACCCTTTGTGCTCTGGGGGTGAATTTTTTCAAAATGCCCAAATGTCACATTAGGAACCAGTATTTTGTAAACAAAACATTCGGCTTATAATATACACGAAAAAATGGATTGATCTATTTTCAAATCAATTTGGTTGAATATTCCGGTGCCAATGTGGCATTTGGAGATTAAACTTCAGTGGGAAGAAATTCACACATCAGAGCTCAAAGGGATAACACATGTTGGACAATTGCACCATGAAATATTATAAATAAGAATATGGTCATAAAAAACACATAAAATTTCTAAATGGTACATAGAACATGTTCATGTTGTATGTACCATATAGGAATTTTATGTGTTTCTTAAGAATACATACATTTTTATTTATAGACTATAGTGTTGTTACGGAATTATTTGGAACGGCCCTGTGGATGAACTATGAATGCTGCATACTTAATTTTGAATAGCTAATATGGTATAGTAAACCTCATTAACATATATAAATTATGTGGTCAGTTACGTACCAAATAAATTTACGCGATTTAAAGCATGTATAGTTAGACAGACAGATAACCAGACAAACCGAAGTCAAACACATTTCAACTCTGCTGGAAAATGTTAAAAATATTGTCGATGATCGAAAAGCTTGTAAAATAAATGAATTTTAAGCAAAAAAGCTGATATTAAAATTGATTTAAAACAGAAATATGATAATGATAATCCTCATTAACATATATAAATTACGTGGTCAGTTACGTACCAAATAAATTTACGCGATTTAAAGCATGTATAGCTAGACAGACAGATAAACCAGACAAACCGAAGTCAAACACATTTCAACTCTGCTGGAAAATGTTAAAAATATTGTCGATGATCGAAAAGCTTGTAAAATAAATGAATTTTAAGCAAAAAAGCTGATATTAAAATTGATTTAAAACAGAAATATGATAATGATAATCCTCATTAACATATATAAATTACGTGGTCAGTTACGTACCAAATAAATTTACGCGATTTAAAGCATGTATAGCTAGACAGACAGATAAACCAGACAAACCGAAGTCAAACACATTTCAACTCTGCTGGAAAATGTTAAAAATATTGTCGATGATCGAAAAGCTTGTAAAATAAATGAATTTTAAGCAAAAAAGCTGATATTAAAATTGATTTAAAACAGAAATATGATAATGATAATCCTCATTAACATATTTAAATTACGTGGTCAGTTACGTACCAAATAAATTTACGCGATTTAAAGCATGTATAGCTAGACAGACAGACAAACCGAAGTCAAACACATTTCAACTCTGCTGGAAAATGTTAAAAATATTGTCGATGATCGAAAAGCTTGTAAAATAAATGAATTTTAAGCAAAAAAGCTGATATTAAAATTGATTTAAAACAGAAATATGATAATGATAATCCTCATTAACATATATAAATTACGTGGTCAGTTACGTACCAAATAAATTTACGCGATTTAAAGCATGTATAGCTAGACAGACAGATAAACCAGACAAACCGATGTCAAACACATTTCAACTCTGCTGGAAAATGTTAAAAATATTGTCGATGATCGAAAAGCTTGTAAAATAAATGAATTTTAAGCAAAAAAGCTGATATTAAAATTGATTTAAAACAGAAATATGATAATGATAATCCTCATTAACATATATAAATTACGTGGTCAGTTACGTACCAAATAAATTTACGCGATTTAAAGCATGTATAGCTAGACAGACAGATAAACCAGACAAACCGAAGTCAAACACATTTCAACTCTGCTGGAAAATGTTAAAAAAAGTCCTTCCGGCCAGTGCCGGGAGGAAGAGGTAGCTTTCATATTCCTTATTTTAAAAAAGCCAATTTATATTATTCAAACACACGAAGCTCAATTAAGTGGAAACCGAATGTAGGAGATTCAATACTAATTTTTATCAATACTAAATCATTATGAATGAGAATTTCGCGAAATTAGTCAGCTTTATCCAAGCTGCTTTTACTTAAAGTAACTTATATTTGGCTGCCAAATTCGGCGATTTCTTACAGTGCCTGCCATTTTAAGACAACATGGAGGATGAGGCTAACCAGTGAACTTGGTCGAGACCTTAGTAATTGCTGTGCACATGCTCACTCACATCGGAATCGGTTGATATATACGAGTGCTGTCGCAGGCAAAAAATCAGATTTGTCAAAATGTCACCCACGTCAGAAATTCAAACTGCTATATCTGAGACATTTTTTAAGATAAAGACAAACAAAAAATGCTCCTGAATCCTTATATCAAGGTCAAATACTTAAGAAAGAAACCTTTTTCAATTTCTAATTTTTTTGCACCTCACTTTAAATATATATATTTTTTAATTTAATGGACGCCATTTTGAAACAAGATGGCTGATGAAGCTGGCTAGCGAACTTGGTCGAGATATTGATGTATACTATCCACATGCCTTCTTCCATCGAAATAGGCGAATACGTGTGGTATCGCGAGACAAATATAAGATCGTTTCAAAGTGTTAGCCATGATAGAAATTCGAAGTGCTATAATTCAACCACTTTTTAAGATATAAACAAAAGAACAAATTTTCAGAAACAAAATCTGCTCCAGAATCTTTGTATCAAGGCTAAACACATAAAAAAACACTTTTTCATTTTCCAATTTTTTAATACCTCATTTTAAATTTTAAATTATATTAAAAAAAATGGCAACCCTTTTGAAACAAGATGGCGAATGAAGCTGGCCAACGAACTCGGTCGAGACATTGGTATGTACTATGTACAGACCAAGTTACATTCAAATCGGTTCATAAATACCCCTGTTATCGCGTGACAAAAATCAGGTCGTTTTAAAATGTCAGCCACAATAGAAATTCAAAATGTTATAACTCAGCCATTTTTTTAGATATAGACGAAACAAAACCTGTTCCGGAATCTTTGTATTAAGGTCAAACACATACGAAAAAACTTTTTCATTTTTCAATTTTTTGGTATCTCATTTTAAATTTAATTTTTAAAAAAAAAATTTAAATGGCCGCTATTTTGAAACAAGATGGCGGATGAAGCTGGCCAACGAACTCGGTTGAGTTATTTGTATGTACTATGTACACACCAAGGTACATCCAAATCGGTTCATAAATACGTCTGTTATCACGTGGCAAAAATCAAGGCGTTTCAAAATGTCAGCCACACTAGAAATTCAAAATGCTATAACTCAGCCATTTTTTAAGGTATAGACGAAACAAAAACTGCTCCCGAATCTTTTTATTGAGGTCAAACACATAAGAAAAAAATATTTTTTCAATTTTCAATTTTTTGGTACCACATTTCAAATTTAAATTTTTCTTAAAATTTTAAATGGCCGCCATTTTTAAACAAAATGGCGGATGAAGCTGGCCAACGATCTCGGTCGAGACATTGGTCTGTACTATGTATAAACGAAGTTACATCCAAATCGGTTCATAAATACGCCTTTTATCGCGTGACAAAATTCAGGACGTTTCAAAATGTTAGCTTCGCTAGAAATTCAAAATGCTATAACTCAGCCATTTTTTAAGATATAGACAAAACAAAAACTGCTGCGGAGTCTTTGTATAAAGGTCAAATACATAAGAAAAAAATATTTTTCCATTTTCAATTTTTTGGTACCACATTTCACATTTTAAATTTTTAAATGGCCGCCATTTTGAAACAAAATGGCGGATGAAGCTGGCCAACGAACTCGGTCGAGACATTGGTATGTACTATGTACACACCGAATTACATCCAAATCGGTTCATAAATACGAGAGTTACAGTGTGACATAGGTCAGATATATATATATATATATATATATAAATTTTGAACGGAGGGTGGTTTCGGGGTCTGGGGGTCATGATCGATGAAAATATACCAAAATTTTTTGAAATCGCTTTCCTCCGAACGGCAGCAATAGGTAGCTTTTTGTAAAGAAAGCTACCTAATATTGTCGATGATCGAAAAGCTTGTAAAATAAATGAATTTTAAGCAAAAAAGCTGATATTAAAATTGATTTAAAACAGAAATATGATAATGATAATCCTCATTAACATTTATAAATTATGTGGTCAGTTACGTACCAAATAAATTTACGCGATTTAAAGCATGTATAGCTAAACAGACAGATAACCAGACAAACCGAAGTCAAACATATTTCAACTCTGCTGGAAAATGTTAAAAATATTGTCGATGATCGAAATCTTGTAAAATAAATGAATTTTAAGCAAAACAAGTAGAAAATTGCTCGTCAAACGTGGCAAATGAGGTGCGTTCGTACTATAACTACTTTTATCAATATTTTTTGCACCCCATATTGTACTGAATGCATTATTTTGCACTTCATAAGTGCATAGTCTGTAACATCATTAAAATGCACTTGCAATAATTTTTTTCCCATTCACCGTAATGTAACGGAAAACTTTTGACTGTCCCTGTCATTAAACTATACTCCAATTTTCATAAAATCTGAAATGGCTCGACAAAATTTTGCAATAATTATATATTTAAAATTTCAGACCATTCGAAAGACTGTAACACCATTAAAATGCACTTGCAATATTTTTTTCCCCATTGGTCGTAATGTAAAGAAAAACTTTTGAATGTCCCTGTCATTAAACTATACATCCGATTTTCATAAAATTTGAAATGGATCGACAAACTTTTGCAACAATCATATATTTAAAATTTCAGACCATTCGGTTGGGTAGTTTTTGCTCTGTTATATGCGGGCGGACGGACGGACAGACAGACGGACTGTAGGTGCTACGTATTTATATAATTACGAACGCACCTAAAAACTGATATTAAAATTGACTTAAAACAGAAATATGATAATAATAATCCTCAACTCTAGTTTTGCAAATAGTCCTTAAAGTTATCTAAATATATTTTATGAATTATTACGTGTATTTGAAATTTGTAAACTACTGGGTGGTTCATCTGTTGGTTCTTTTTTTATTATGAAAGAAAATGCATTTTTTTATGACTGAAAATCGAAATTCTTTATTGAACATGGAAGATGGGTCTATGCCATTTATGTATGGAATACAATATCGCACATGTGGCCACTGCGGCTCCACTTACATGCCATCTTCCAAACATCAAAATTTTTGATGACTTTTCCCAGAATGAGCGGATCTATGGCCAAAATTTCAGCCCGGATGTTATGTTTGAGGTCTTGGATTGTGCGGGAGGCATTGGCGTACACTTTACTTTTTTAGAAACTCCCAAAGAAATTAAGCCATTGGTGTTAAATCGCACGATCTTGGTGGCTAATTCACATCAGAATTTCTTGAAATTACGCAATTTGGAAATTTCTTGTTCAATAAGTTGAGGGTTTGGCGAACATATGTGCTGTTGCACTGTCTTGTCATACAAATGACATACATAATTACAAATGGCATACATTTGACAGTTCATACGTGCATGACACATGACAGCTGACACAAATAACCCGTGAAATATTCATAGTTTAAAAAACAACCAATAGAGGGACCATCCAGTATATCTTTTCAGTCACTAAGAGTGGTTATTTTTGTAATAAATAAACACGAACTATAGTAGAACTTATTTGTATCAACTTCAAATGTATTTCAAATAACGTTTTTTTTTCATTATGAGGGGAAAAGGGGGAAAAACCCTTCTAAAGGGCAAAACTGAAAAACTTTCTGCCCCTAAGGGGCAAAACTTTCTAAAGGGCAAAAACTAAAAGGGCAAAACTTTCTGCCCCTAAAAAGGTTAAAATATGGATTATTTTTCTTTTTCTTCGATCTGTCAGCTTTCGGATAATTACATTTTATCTATAGCCAGACGCACCTCAGTCAGACCTATAAGTGGAATAATACACAAAATGAATTGCTTGGGGGTTATGTCATTTTTCTTGAGGGTGAGCGATGCGGTAATACTTTTCGAATTCATCTTTTTCTTATTATTGTTTTAGAAAGCTTAAAACTATGGAAAAAATAATTGTTCATTTTATTTAGAAAGCAGTAATTTGATTAGCAATTGATTAATGAAATAGCAAAATGACATGTATTGTAATCTAGTAGCTTTCCGGATAATTACACTTATTGCGCTTTCCCAGTAGCCAGACGCACTTCAGTCATACCTAGTAGTGTAATAATATGCAATTTGACAATTTGGAGGGGTTATGAACTTTTCTTGCAGGTGAGCGATGAGGTAATATTTTTTCCTAATTCCTTTTTTACTTTCTTCTATCTTTACAAGAAGAAAGTATTGGATTCGTGAAAATTTTCGACTTCCGTTTTTCGAAGGATTTATACGTTTTAGAATGTCCTGAATACGATTTGATGGTTTTTAGAAAATGTCTGTCTGTGAGTCTGTCTGTCCACTACCCCCTATACTAAATGCCTCTCGCATTCACTGTTTTCCCCATATAAGAACTGGAAGTCAGCTTAGCCCCAAAATGCTCTGCCATCTATCGGTGACAATTGACATGATTTTTAAAAACCTATAGATTAATAACGTAAACAAAAGTTGTTTTGGGAATATTTAAATAGAAAATTTTAAAATAAATTAGCTTAAAAAGCAAAATTTGTTAAAATATTTTTATTTATTCCTAGAATTTCCCTTTCTTTCTTTCTCTTTTCGTATTTATTTTAATTGTTGTATTAAATGACATTTTTTCTATAAAATATTTGAAAAGAGAAATTATTTCATAATTTCTCTTCATTTTCAAAGGATGAATGATAAAATAACGCACATAATTTATATTATTATATGGATTTTAAATTATATGTTCTTTTTTAAAATTAATTATAATATATAAATTAATAGCACTTACATTTACTTGTAAATAGATTTCCATCAAAAATAAAATAAACAAGGTTTATGAAGTGAAAAAGTATTTGATTAAATTAAATTTTACTAAATAGTAAGACATGTATTTCTTTCAGGCAAAATATTAATAATAAACAAAGTTAATGTGGGGTGAATGTGTCAGTGAAGGACAATCTTAAGGAATTGCTTTAAAAATAATTTTTAATTAATAATTATAATTTTTATATTCCTGTTTTTTTGACATTATATTAATCTATCAACAATATTTAACTAACTTCATAGTTGTACTTCCCATTGTGAATTAAAATTTAATTCTAATAACATAATTACTTGACACTCCAGTACTAGTACCAGTACTAGTTGCCTCAATAAATAGATTGCAATATTTTTCTGAACTTCCCTATTTAATATTTTCTATCTAAAATAATTAAATCATTGATATTGTGATGATAATACTATAAATATTAATTACCTTTATCATAATAATGAAACTAGCAAGTGTTTTTTTTTTTAAGTGTTTAAAAAACATTTAACTCACAGTTTCATTTCTTTTATATTTGAATTATTAATTATTATAAGTAATCATCAAGTACTTTCAGGAAATTTAAATAGTTGGAAATATGATTCTGTTCAATGATGCTCCAAGACACTTTTTTTTCATCTTTTTGACTATTCCCCCCCCCCCTCCACACACACACACACACACCAGGGCCGAAACTAGCCTTTTTTGCACCCGGCGCAAACATGGTTTTGGCGCCCCCCCCCTCTTCCACAAAGTATATTTACAAAGAGAATTTTACTAATTTTATAATAGACGACTTATTTCAAAATTTAAAATATGTAATACTGAACTACGCAATCTACAGTCCAAGGGGGAGGTCCCTCTAAACACCAGCAAAAATATTCTAAAGATTATTTTTAAAATGAAATATACAGTAGAGTCCTGATTATCCGAGTCCTGCCTAACCGAGTTTCCGCTTTCACCGAGTTATTTTATTCTGATGGACTGATGGCTTCCATTATTATAAAACAGCCATTATAAATGAAGTGTTAGGTGAAGATGAAAGAGCAGTCGTAAAAAGTTAGAACTCTGATTTTCTGGTCAGAATGGGAAAAATATGGGCAAAATTTTTTTTGAAAAAAAAAAAAAAATTATGGGCATTTTTTTTTCGAGAACTCTGATTTTCTGGTCAGAATGGGAAAAAAATGGGCATAATTTTTTTTGCCATTTTTGTTCCCATTCTAACCAGAAAATGAGAGTTTTAACTTTTTACGACTGCTCTTTCATCTTCACCTAACACTTCATTTATAATCGCTGTTCCATAATAATGGAAGCCACCAGTTCGTCAGAATAAAATGATCCATTCTAAAGGTAAAATCCTTCGTTTGGCGCTTCTTCATTCTGGCGCCCGGGGCACATGCCCCCTCTGCCCCCCTTAGTTTCGGCCCTGCCACATACACACGCACGTTGCCTGAATAAATTGATTACAGTGTTTTTCTGAAATTCCCTATTTAATATTTTCTAAAATAATTAAATTATTGATATTGTGATAATAATATTATAAATATTAGTGACATTTATTGTATTAATGAAATTAGCAAGTCTTCGGGTCAGGACCTCAAACGTCAATTCTGCAGCTTTTTTTTCTTTCTCCCTGTCTCTCTTTCTCTCTCTCTCTCTCTTTTTTTTTTTTTTTTTTTTTGGCAGTGTTTAAAACAGTCAGCTCACAGTTTCATTTTTATTTGCATTATTAATTATTACGAGTAATATATAAAGTACTTTCAGGAAATTGAATAAATTGGAAATACGATTCTATGCACTGATGTTCCAAGACACTTTTTTCATCTTTTTTACTACACATCTTTTTTTCGGGTCAGGACCTCAAACATCAATTCTGCTCTCTCTCTCTCTCTCTTTTTTGCAGCGTTTAAAACAGTCAACTCACAGTTTCATCTCTTTCATATTTGCATTATTAATTATTACGAGTAATATATCAAATACTTTCAGGAAATTTAATAAATTGGAACTCTCTCTCTCTCTCTCTTTTTTTTTTTTTTTTTTTTTTTTCTTGCAGTGTTTAAAACAGTCAACTCAGTTTCATTTCTTTCATATTTGCATTATTAATTATTACGAGTAATAGATCAAGTACTTTCAAGAAATTTAATAAGTTGGAAATACGATTCTGTGCACTGATGTTCCAAGACACTTTTTTCATCTTTTTTACTATCCCCCCCCCCCCCCCCGATACACACACATGTTGCCTCAATAGATTCATAATAGTATTTTTTTTAATTCCCTATTTTATATTTTCTATATAAAATAATTAATTTATTGATATTGTGATAATAATACTATATATATTAATTACATTTATTATGATAATGAAACTAGCAAGTCTTCCGGTCAAGGCCTCAAAACGTCAATTCTGCAGTTTTTTTTTTTTTTTAAACATTTAATTTCGTTTCATTTTTTTTATATTTGTATTATTAATTATTACAAGTAATAATCAAGTACTTTCAGGAATGAAATTATTGATATATTTCAATTACGTAATATTTATATTGCTTCAAAACACAATGCTATGAATACATATTTATTTTGATCACATTACTAATTCGTATTCGATTTCATCGTGTATCATTTATTATTATTATCATTATAATTTTGCTGGAAGAAATTTAAATAATTTTGAATGTTATTGTATTTTCATTTTCATACAGAAAAGGCTTAGCATAATTATTTGATAAAAAGAAATACTTTGATCTATCATTTTTATTATTAATAATAACTATTATTTCAGATTCTATCAGATTAAGGTACTCTTTTCCTTAAGGCATTGTAAATTAATAAAAATACATCTTATTAATAGCAACTGTACATTAATTTAATTTATTATTATTCAACGGAATGTTATTAGAAACATGCAAATAATAGTAGTAAAAATATCTATTTGTATTTTTAAAAATGCAATGAAAAAAAGTTAAAAAGACTCGTTGACTGTCTTCTACAGGAATGGTGAAAAGAAATATTTTCCTTTATTTTGCTGGATGAACAGCAGTAAGGCACACAGCAATATGGCAATTTATAGAGAATATATTAACTTCATTAAAAGTAAACATTCTGTTTAAAAAAATCACAAATTACTGCAAAAAAAAAAAAAAATAATAGCTTTCAAAGGCAGGTCTATGAGGCGATCCATGTAAATACAGCAATAACATACCCCAAACAGTAGCGCCATCTATCAACCTTGCTGACTTCCATTTTTGAGTCAAATGCGAGAGGCATGTAGTATGTAGGGGGTAGTGGTCTGTCACTCTGTCAGTCTTTATGTGACAAAAATTTTGTGGGCGCTCTATCTCAAGAACTAATGCACGGAATTTCACAAAACTTCAAATTCAGTTAGACCTTGATATAAACTGGTCCTGATTAGTTTTTTGTGTAAATCTCTCAACAGATGGCGCTGCTATGCAGCATTTTTCATGATTTCCGCAATAGCTCAATCTCCAGAACTAATGTACGGATTTTCCCCAAACTTCAGATTCAGTTATTCCTTGACATGAATTGAAGTTTTATAGATTTTGGTGTAAATCGCTGAACAGGTGGCGCTGCTATGCTGCATTTTTCAGAATTTCCACTATAGCTCTATCTCAAGAACTAATGCACGAATTTTCATCAAACTTCAGAATCAGTTAGTCCTTGACGTGAATTGACATTTCATAGATTTTGGTGTAAATCGCTCAATAGGTGGCGCTTCTATACTGCATTTTTCAGAATTTCCACTATAGCTGTATCTCAAGAACTAATGTAAGGATTTTCATCAAACTTCAGATTCAGCTAGTCTTTGACATGAATTGAAGTTTTATACATTTTGGTGTAAATCGCTCAACAGGTGGCGCTGCTATACTGCATTTTTTGCGATTTCCGCAATAGCTCTTTCTCAAGAACTAATGCTTGGAGTTTCAACGAACTTCAGATTCAGGTATACCTTGATATGAGTCAGTGCTGTTTATGTTTTGGTGCAAATTGCTCAACAGGTGGCGCTGCTATGCTGCATTTTTCAGGCTTTCCACTATAGCTCTATCTCAATAACTAATGCACGAATCTTCATCAAATTTCAGATTCAGCTATACCTTGATATCAATTACTGCTGTTCATGTTTTGGTGTAAGTCGCTCAACAGGTGGCGCTGCTATGCTACATTTTTCAGCATTTCTGCTATAGCTCTATCTCAAGAACAAATGCACGAATTTTCATCAAATTTGAAATTCAGACATACTTTGATATGAATTGGTGCTAAATTGATGTAATTTCTTCTATTATTTAAATAATTTAATTGGACGTGATTTATATAGAAGAAAGTTTTGTGATGGCCACAACATACTAGTTTTTATTATTATTGTTATAAAAAGCTTAGATTTAAAACTATGGAAAAAATAATTGTTGTTTTTATTTAGAAAGTAGTAAATTGATTAGCAATTGATTAATGAATTAGCAAAGTGACACATATTGTAATCTGGTAGCTTTCCGGATAATTACATTTATGACACTTTTCGTGTAGCCAGATTCACCTCAGTCAGAACTATTAGTGTAATAAGATGCAAAATGAACTGTTGTGAGATTATGTCATTTTTCTTGCGGGGAGCGATGGTGCAATATTTTTTTCCTAATTCATTTTTTTTTTTTTTATTGTTATTGTTATAGAAAGCTTAGATTTAAAACTATGGAAAAATAATTGTTCATTTTATTTAGAAAGTAGCAAATTGGTTAGCAATTGATTAACGAATTAGCAAAGTGAAAAATGGGGCATTCTCACAATCTTTTGACTTTTATGTCCCTGAATAATAATTTTTATTTTAGTACATGTTCTTGTGTTTTTTTTTGTTGTTGTTGTTGTTGTTGTTTTTTCATATACTGGGAAACATCCCATTGCATGATTGCATAACAATATTAACGAGATAAATAAGTTTTGGACGATATTGGGGGTCCAAATACCAGGAAAACTCCTGTACCGTCCCGCGTCCCTGATGCTGATTTTTAAGTTTTGAGCTGTCTGTATAAAATTGTTTTAATAAAAATAATTCGATGTAATTTTTTTCCGAAACTGGAACTATTGTTTTATATAAATATGTAGCAAAAAATTAACCTGCGCACATTTTTAAGGTTGTTATTTTTTAAACTCTGTCCCTGGGTTTTAGAATCCTTACCGTCACTCTTCTAAAATTATACAGAAAATCACTTCAGATGCAACCACAGAATTTTTTTCAACTTTTTTCTCATGCAGAAGTATGCTAGAGAAAGAATGTCTAAAATTCTTTGACAGGAAATTTACTGCAGAATTTAAATCAGCACTTAAATATCAATTTCAAGCATCGTGGCTTTATTGGTAGTCTTACCGTCTCCAAGGTTTATTCCTGCACTTTTCGAGGCAAATTATTTTTTTTTTAATTTAATCCAGTGTAAATAACTGTTTTTAAAAATCAATGAACATTGTGGCTACCACTTAGTCTTAACATGATTTGCCTAAAATAGGTGGTAATTTTCCTTACCTAACGGTACATCCTTACCGTCCCCTTTTTTTACCTTCTTTAAGACCCCTTTAAGACAATGTTATACCAAAATTTTGTACTAAAAATACTACATTGTTATTATTTGTTATTTGAATATCCTGCGGGTACTATGCAAATTCATTGTAAGTAAAAATTTAGAAGAAAATAAAAAGTTATAGTGGTAAAATGGTAATGAAAATTAAACTCGCAAGTTTAACTTATAGCTCAGTTAAATAAAAAAAATTTCGCTGCTGAACATTTTTTCTTTATATTGAATCATCAAGACATTCGTCTATCATATTAAAATGTTATTTTAGCAAGTTTAATTTCACCAGATTTTTATTCCCGAAAGTCAAAAGATTGTGAGAATGCCCCATATATCGTAATGTGGTAGCTTTCCAGATAATTATATTTATGACACTTTTCATGTAGCCAGATCCACCTCAGTCAGAACTATTAGGGTAATAATATGCAAAATGAATTTTTTGGGGGTTATGTCCTTTTTCTCGAGGGTGAGCGATGAGGTAATATTTTCTTAATTAAATTTCTGTTTTCTTCTTCTTATTATTATAGAAAACTTTTAAATAAAAATATGGAACAAATAATTATATCTTTAACTATAATAATTAACGAAAAAAAAATAGCAAAATATTTGCCAGATATATACAGACACGAGAGGTCAAGGTACTTTTGTAAGGGTGAGGTCAAAGTTCTTGATTTCTTTTTGTTTTGATAGTGTTGTTTTTTAACCATTCTCATTTTAGGATGATGATAATGAACCGGGAACCGCTCCTGCTGTTCCACCAACCTCTATTCAAATAACTTAAATTACCGGATGCAAGCACCGTGACGAAGCGTAAAAAAAAGCATTTACTATGTGCTTTATTGAGGTGTGTAGTTGATTTTCAATTTGTACAGGATACATATAGTTTTATTTATAAAGCGAAAGTAATTCACACAAAAGATACGCGATCATTTAGAACAGTGGTCTTTAACCTTCTGATGCCTGGGGCAGTGGCGTAGCCAACATTTCTTTCGGGAAGGGTCCACAGCTTTCTTTCTATCTGAATGGAAACCACTTTCCTTTATTTGTTGTCACCAGGGGTGCTAAACAATAAGTTCTAGTAAGACCAGGCAGAAGAAACAAGAACTAAAAAAACTAGTCGGACGTGGCAATCCCAAAACTTTCCTCTAACTCATACATGCTAATATTGCCTGAAAAATAAAGCATAGCAGTGCTACTGGTTAGGTGATTTACACCAAAATCTAATCAGCAACAACTTATGTCAAGTTGTAGCTGAATCTGAAGATTGATGAAAATCCGTGCATTAGTTTTTGAGGTAGAATTATTGCGGAAATCGTAAAAAAATCTACATGGCAGTGCCACCTGTTGGTCGATTTCCAAAAACAAAGGATAAATTTTTATCAGGGACTAACTGAATCTGAAGTTTGATGAAAATTCGTGCATTAATCCTTGAGATACAGTTATTGAGAAAATCACAAATAATGCTGCATAGCAGCGCCACCTGTTGGGAGATTTACAATAAAAAGTAATCAGCACCAAATTATATCAAGGACTAACGGAATCTGAAGTTTTATAAAAATTCGTGCATTAGTTCTTGAGATATAGCTATTTCGGAAATCGTGAAAAATGCAGCATAGCAGCGCCCCTGTACGGAGATTTACACCAAAAAGTAATCAGCACCAGTTTATGTCAGGTACTAACTGAATCTAAAGTTTTATTAAATTTCGTTCGTTAATTCTTGAGATAGAGCGCCCACAAAATTTGTGTCACACACAGACAGACATTTTGTAAAAACATGTTTTTCGGGTTCTCTGACCCCTAAAAAGTGTAACTCCGACAACAACCGGAATTCGAAAGTTTTCATGAATCCAATTCTTGTAAAGATAGAAGAAAGTAAAAATTATTTGTAATTAAAGACAGTGTTGCCAAATTGTGTATTTTGTCCTCATTTTTTGGAATTTTGAACCTTCCGGGGAATTTTTTAGGACAAGTATCAGTGGGGAAATTTTGGGGGAATATCAACATTTTCAGGAGAAAATTTGGAAAATTTTTGGAACACTGGATCTTTAAAGAACTTGACGAATGCGATAAAACACATTGCTAAATAATGTGTTAATTTTAAAATGTAAAAATTACATTAAACATATAATAAAAATATACAAATGAACGGTTTCGCATCGACCCATTAGCATAAAGTTAATAAATGGCGCTTGGTGTCCTTTCACTCCTTAATTAAATTTATGCTAATGGGTCGATGTTCGTGTTTTGAATTTTCTGAATTGTGAAGTCAAAAAACATTTAAATGTGATTGTTTTTTACTTTTTGATCCTGATGATAGCTCCACAAGAGGGTCGAAACTGTTGATTTGTATATTTTAATATAATTTTAATATTTTAAAGTTAATACATCATTTAGCAGTGTGTTTTATCGCATTCACCAAGTTCTTTGAATGTACATGATGTAATAGTCCATACCTTTATAAAACTGGATCTTCCCAGCGGATCGTCCTTCGTCGGTTCCGAAATACAAATTTATCAATTATCAATCATTAACCTCTTGCTCGTCGTTTACAGTTTAGAGGCTATGCATATATAACGTTATAATTTTAGGGGTAGAGGGGGGGGGGGTACATGATATCGTAAGATATCTCTAGGATAAGGAGGTGCTGTCTTTTGATATCGTTATCATTTTTGATCGAACCAAAATTTTTCTTTTTGTTTGTAACCTGGTCTTTTCATGAATAGAGTGTGTTATCTTTTTATAGTATGTTATCTATAATTATGAAAATACAAAGTTATTATTAAAATCATTAAATGATGATAAAGTTATTTAATTCCAAAATATGAAATATTTAAAGTTAGGCCTTCCTATTCTTCTACCATACTTGTATGCATATAATAATCCGCTGTGCTACAAATCAAATGCAAAGTATGCTTGAAATGATACTTGTATTTACTAGTAAATAAAAGAGAAAGAATGTTGATCACCTGTTTTGTTGATAAGAATTTCTGTTTGCCCCACCCCGAGCGGGGGGAAGTGCAAAAAGACATTATGTTGAATGCATTATGTAACAAAAAGCTATTATTACATAAGTAACTATTTCTTTAAAGTGCTATTTGATATAAAGTTATTTATATATAAACTGATATTTTGTTGACTTCACTTCTTTTGAATCCATAAAGTATGCGAAAAATAAATGTAACGGTATTTGTATATCACTCCCAACAAAGAAAAACATTCCAAAAATTTAAAGAATGTTTATACTCTGATAACGATATCATTATGGGGTGAAAGGGTGGGGGATTCGAGGGATGATAACGTATGATATCGTAAGGGAGAGGAGGGGGTCCAAAATTGCCAAAAAGTTGATAACGTTTCGTATGCACAGCCCCTTACACGTGGTTTAAGTACTAATTTATTATTTATCTAATTCTAATATCCATTTATGTTTTCATGATTCGTGCTATTTTCTTCAAAAAATTAATCGATCACAATAAAAGTGCCGGTTCGTAAATTCATTTATTTTATTTATTTTTTTTTTTTAGTAAATGGAGATTTTTTTTTTTTTAAATAAGGCTTGAGTTTTGGGAATTTTCGAGCTTAATTCTTTAAATATTTTTTATTGCAGTAAATTTAAAATTTACGTTTTTACTTTCTTCTATCTTCAATAGAAGAAAGCATTGTAATCGAAATTTTTTTCGACTTCCTATTTTCGACAGATTTACACTTTTTAGGGGGTCAAAGTTCCCAAAAAACATGTTTATATAAAATGTCTGCCTGTCTGTGTGCCGCCATTATTCTATCGAAAAGTGTATGAAGTTATGCATAGAATTGAACCAAATTTTTTCTGTATGTTTTTGGCTGTGGCCAGTAAATCCAAGCGTATTTTATCAAAAAAAAAAAAAAAAAAAAGGTTCAGTAAATTTAAATAAAAAGTAAATTTTATGTAAAATTATTCAAAGGAATTTTTATTGAATGAAAATTTTTTTATTAAATAAAAATCAACATATTATGCTAGAATCTTAATGTAAAATATCCTTTAAAAACGCATATTAAGCTTTTAAATTTTATATTGCTGTAACACACTTAAACGTTCTACAGTTTCGAGGAAATACATTAAATATGCTATTAAATAATGTATCTATAACGAATTCCGGCCTTACACCGAATGCTTCATGGTTCGACTTAATGAATATAATACAATTGTAACAAACGGTGTACTTTCTAAGACGAATTTTTAACAAACGGTGTACCTTCTGAGACGAATTTTTAACAAACGGTGTACCTTCTAAGACAAATACCTGTCTAAAACAAAACAATTCCTTGGTCTTTTGCTATTCAGTCTTAGCAAGTTTCAACTTGCTACAATATTTCATTTAAAAATTATAGTAATGAACGGTAAAATTGCCTAAAATTCAGTACAACAGAATTCATTTTTTATAAAAAATACATTAGCATGCACTGTAAAAAAAAAAAAAAAAAAAAAAAATGTAATTCTACACATGTAAAGTTAGAGAAATCTTGGCTTAGATGCTGTATATTTCCGCGGCCGCCATCTTGGATTTCTTGCCTATTTTTTGTTAGCGATCTTTATCGATATGGAAACCCCAACGAGTATTTTTGTTAAGCCTAACAACATGCGCATAAATCGTTGCTTGGCGACATTTACTACTTGGCAGAAAAGGGGTTTTCACGCGAAGAAAAAATCAAAGATGGCGACCGCGGGAATATATGACATCTGTTCCGAAATCTGTATGCTCACTAAAATTTTATCTGAAACACCGTACAAAAAAAGATGTAAATCTTCAAAACTAGTTTTTATAAAGCTACAGAAGTCTGTAGCTTTACAAATAATCTACTAAAATTACAGTAATCTTACCAAAATTTTATCTGTAACCCGGATTAAAGTTACATAAAAAGTTCTAGGAATCACAGTTTCCTAAAAAATTCTTAGTAACATTGCACATTTTTTTATTTACGGTGCAAAAGTGTGACTGTTATATGAGTTTTCGTTGTTGTTGTTACATAAAAAATTCTAGGAATTCCAGTTTCCTAGAAAAATTTTAGTAACTTTAAAGAGATTTTTTTTTTTTTTTTTTTTTTTTTTTTTTTTTTTTTTTTTTTTTTTTTTACAGTGATGCCAAGTATTACGCTTTTTCTTATACCACTAAAATTTAATAATAATATTTGCCTTATTTAAAAGTCGAAAACTTCGATTACATAAGTAAAAATTTCTATTAAATTTTAGTGGTTACAAAAAAGCATAAATGCTGTCAGCTTTGAGTTTAGAATAAAAAATAATTACTGACGAAAGCGCAGAAATATCATTATGCAATTCAATTTGTGTTTTAGTCGAGGAAAGTAAGAGTGATTTCAAAAATGCGTGTATTCTGTAATTTCCTTTTATCTTTATACAAGGTAATAATGAAAATCCTTGAGCGAATCATCAAAAACAACATCTCTTTACTTGGAGAATGATTTTGTGCCTTTGGGCAAACCACAGCTTTCAGAGTCACGATCAAAATACATTTTTCATTCAACTTGAAATTAAGTTCTTGGAAAAGGTGTTTGCACATGCATCTTTGTATTATGTGGGATATATATATATATATATAATATTGTTTTGTTTTCCTGGACCGTACAGGTGCAGATCAGACCTAATAATTTATATATTTTGACTCTTGAGGATACAGACACGAGTATTTGAGGACAAATCTCTTAAAGTTGTTATATAAGGTATAAGATAGGAGAAATCTATTGACAAATTTAAGGTTTTAAATGGGGAAAAAAATTCAAATCAAAACATTTAAACATACTAGTTTTTGGTACAAAAATCAAGACCTTTCTTTTATATTATGGGAACGTCCACTGTTATTCTTCTGACCATTCGAGCGGTTTTTTACAAATACTTCTAATTATTTTAATGCAAAATATAATTAAGATAAAAAGTGATATAACCAGTGAAATACTACTGTGCTCCACTCATTTAATATATATCTAATTTGAAATAAAAAGCATTTTGCTTGTTTATATATTAAATCAAAATTTTATTACTCTTGTGACCAGAGTGTCACAAGAGTAACAAAATTTTTATTTAATATATAAACAAATAAAATGCTTTTTGTTGCCAATTAGATATATATTACAAGAGTGGAACACAGTGATATTTAATTGATTATATCAATTTTTATCTTAAATATATTTTATAATGAAGTAATTGCAAGTTTTTATGAAAAATTGCTCTAATGGTCACAAGAGTAACGAATGGACGTTCCCTTATCTATGTATATGAGTGTAATTTTTATCTACCTCAAAATAAATATCTAGTTTAAAAAAGAGAATAAAACCTTAAATATAGAGTGTACAATACTAAATAAAATTCTACAATAAACATTTGCAGGAAAGCTTCCCCAGTTGATTTTTAGACTTTTTTAATATACATGATCCTTTTTTGTTAAGCCCGTTAACTTAGTGGTTAGAAGCCTGCTGTTCCAGAGTTCGTCTCCTGACTTAGAAAGCCCCACTCAGCCTTTTATCCCTTTAATGTCGATAAAATTAGTATAAGGAAAGGGTATGTTTACAAACAAATGCTTTCGTCAACCAATCTACCTACTATATTTTAGCTTTAGCGATCATTGCAGGAATCATCATGGCGACGTTGACCAATCGTATCACAGAGTTGTTAATCGTAAACCAATCAGATCACCTGAATTCTTGTGTACTGTAAGAGTTATAAAGATGGATAAGAAATTACTGCGGATCCACAGTAATTTTACTCACAGTTAAGTCAGCTGCCCTTTCCTTATAAAGCTTGCTTGGGAACTAAACACTGAGTGTTCCCCGTTGCGTTGACCCACCTGAGTGCCACATTAGCTGTATAGTATTTCAGAGAACATGGTCTAGTACACACTACACGAAGTTGAGCCCTGTAAGCCAAGATCTTTAATGGATCCTTAATAAGTAGCTCTACAGGGTTTAGCTTTTTTAAATTCTTTTTTCTTAGATTTTTTTTTAATATGTTGTTCAGGGCGACGATTCTTAATATTTTGGTTAGAACGGAATTTTGGTTTGAAAATTCTTTAACATATAAAAATCCCATGTCAGTCTGAGTATATTTACGAGACGAGAGGTAGAGCACGGTCAGGCGACAAACAGATAGACTAACCGAAATCATAAGTATTTTTCAACTGTGTTGGTAAGTGTAAAAAACAAGTTTGGTTTTCCTAAATTTAAATGACATATAAATGTTTATGTTATCTGCGTGAGCACGTTTAAATATGATATAAAAATATAAATCAACATGTTCAAATCTATCAAGTTTTTTTGCTTTTAACAGAAAAAAAGGGTGATGGTAGTTTGAAGAGTACACCTTTAATAGATTTCATTTTTAATATCCAACAAAATAACACGCCTTTCAGGCAGGATATCGTTTTCGAGGTAGACCCAAACGAATTTACTTCTTGTTTCTCCAAATAACAGGCCATCCGAAAACAGTCACGACGGATTAAAAGACTCAAGTGATTGCAACCAGCCGCATGCAGCCTGATTCGTCACCGCAAGCATTTTTCTTTATCCACCCATAATCTCACCGATTCCGCAGAACTCTAGTAAGTGGTACTTATGGCCAGCAAAAACTATCAACCTTGGAGGAAGGTGGGCAATATCGTGTGGTTCAGACTGGAAATGGACGCAGGATAGCTATTAAAATGAGGAAGCAGCTAGAGGGAAAACAGCCTTATTTACTTTCCAAGGATATAAAAAGGTGATTCAGGGATAGAGTCAGCTTTAAATATGAACTCGATTTTGCATCCGTAATATGATTGAAAGTTAAGAGGGAAATCCCGAAAAACACAGGTGGGTAGGCGGCATAGGGAGTTTCCTCAAATGCACATATCTTACTAAATTTATACATGTGCATGTATACAATTTTACTCTTTCAAGTATTTACCTCTTTCAAATAAGTTTTCTATTTTTCGATGAAAAACAAATAAAAAAGAAAAGGACAATTAAAGCTATTTAAGGATAGATAATTAAGGTTAATGATTCATAGTAAGCAAATGCTGATTTAACAGATTCTCGAATAAAAATACATTTATTTCAACGCTTTTATTAATTTAATGGTATTTTGAATGGATTTTATTTAACCCTAGATAGATGAACATTTTCCACTTCTTGTTTGAATGAGGTACGGGAGTAAAAATTACTGCGATTACCTTTTGAAGGTTAATGATATTTTTCAGTCTTTTTCTTTTGTTTAAATTTCTTTACAATTAGTACAAGGTATTTTCGCCTACAGTAACCATTAGGAATATTATGGGAAATACATTTACTTCAAAGCTTTTATTAATTGAATGATATTTTCCTTTATTTTATTTAACGATACATATTATATTTTTCTATCTTACACTTTTGTAATTTTGGTTTTTTTTTTTTCAACATGAGTCGTATCCAAATATTTCTCGATCATATGAAAGAAATTATCAATTAGCCGTCAGTGAAGCTATAGTCGGGTTTTTCTAGTGTTTCAAAATAGTTTTACTAAATTATTTGATTTTCTTCCCAGCATTCCTCCTCATCACCTCTTTCTCTAATCCCTCTCTCGTCAGTGATAATTTTCGTGAGTTTGAGGAAATAGTAAATTAAGTGATTCCGCTGAACTCCAAGGAGTAGAAAGTTTTACCGATTCCGATGAAATGTGAAAGAAGTGATTTCACAGAATTTTTCCAAGGATATAGAAGCGAAAATTATTGACGTAGGAATTAAGGGGGCAATGTAATCTCTTTTAAATTGAAAATGGATGCTTGATACAGAGAAGAAGCAACTAGAGTGAAAAGAGCCTTCTTTACTTTTCAAGTACAGTGAAACCTTTCTGTGCGACCACCTCCCTGAACGGCCATTTTTTCATGGAACGAAATTTATTCCCATAGGTTCAATACTAATTTTACCTCCGTTCAGAGACCATCCCAGTTGAACTCCCTCCATGAGCGCGGCCCATTTCTTTGAAGACAATTAAACAAATTCCGTTTTTTCTTGGTCGGTTGAAGAAGGTGTTATTAGAAAAACAATTCCGGAGGACGCATTATTCATCAAACTTCTAAACTAAGTTTAGATTTTTTTTTAAATTCCGGTAACTTTTAAGTGTACCCCCCCTCCCCCTCTTTGTGCCCTTTTAGGCAAGGAATTTAACTCTGATGACAAATTAAGAGTGATGGTCAACAAACTCCACTGCGCTATTCTGTCAGGAAACTCGCAAAGAAATAGATAAATTAATGCAATCGTCATTATTTGTTCCCGTCCAAAAAAAAAAAAAAAAAAAAAAAAAAAAAAAAAAAAAATTGCATTTATTTACTGAATTTTGAAAAGATTTGGAAATAAAAGTTATAAAAGATAAAACCGTAAAATCACAATAATCAATGTATTAATTTTTTTCAACTCTGCAGTAAATAATTTATGTAATTAACTTTTGTTTTGATACTTAAATTTTCATACTTTTTTCTAATGTGAAAAATAAATTTTAGTAACATTAATTGTTACTTTTTTTCAACAATTATAATCTAGATTTAAACATGACCTCCAATAAGAGACCACCTCTCGGAGCGATCAATTTTTATTGGAACGGAACAGGGTCGCTTTAGGTAGGTTTTACTGTATATACAAAGGTGGCTTATAGCTTACTAAGTTATAGTCAGCTTTAACCTTTTGCACTCCACACCAAAATTTCAATCACCTACCAGCAACTCCACGACATTCTTATATATTTAAAATCATATGTGGGGAACTCCCTAAAAGTTTGTTTATTTGTTGTTTATCGTATAGGTGTCAGCGGATTTGTGGTTAAACTTAGTATGTCACCGTATCAGAGCCGTAGGGAGGGCCGTAGCACCGTATCAGGGCCAGGTCGGGCAGTGCCCGACCTGGAAAAATATTTGCCTGTCCTAGCACAATTGACTGGACACCCTGATCGACACATTAAATTCCCGAATTTTTCTTTGCCATTTTTTTTTTTTTTTTTTTTTTTTTTTTTTTAAGAATAGACTGTGACCTTTAGATTAATGAGCGTCTTCTTTCCTGCGTCTGAGCTGTAACCTAATAGACACCCATCCCTATAACTTCTCAATTCAAACAAACCAACTTAAACAAAAATTCATTTGTGAAGACTTTTTTCTTTCATTCCAAGAACTTCGTTTTGTTGCATTGTAGAAATTTTCCTTACCGTCTCCCCAAAGAGTCAAACTACAGACTTTAAAGAATAATAGGGTTTGGAGATTATCCTCTTAACTCCTTTCCTCTGATTAACTGATGTCCGCAAAAATTGCTTTCTTTGTACAACTGTCATACATGCAATTTATTGTTACCAGGTAAGGGAAACCAAAGGTATGGATTTTCAGTTGCAGATGGCTACCTATTTTATGGCTTGACAGGACAGGCTGCACAAAATATGCAACTATCATGTTTTACAATCATGTGGTTTTGTTAATGTTAACTTCACTATTTTGATTTTGGGGGCTTTTATAACAAAAGGGGGAAATGCTCTTTAACAGTTTTCTTGACACTGTTGCAAATTATAAAAGTTTGTAAAATCAATCAGTGTCACACAGAATTGCAATATCTAGAATTTTTCAGAGTAAAGGGTTTTACAATTACTTTGTAAATGTCATCTATGACTATTTGAATTTAATATTTTGCTATTTGAATATTTTATAAATGACATAAATGTGATTTAGAAGTGAGAATATTACGGAAATTAATTATCGTTTTTATAAGTACAAAAAGTGTTTCTTTCTTCTGGTACTTCCCCGCCCCTACGTTATTTATTCTACTTTTTAGTTGTTTTGTTCCTTTCTTCCTATATATGCGATATAAACATCCAAATCAGTTGCATAGTTTCTGTAATAATACATAATACAGAAATAAATGTAAGATTGTGAAGCGGATATATGAATTGAAAAATTAACAAAAATACTAAACGAGCATTAATATTTTTAAGCTATGAAATACTCATTTTTATTTTAGTATTTCCTTAATTTATAGCTACAATTTACAAACAATAATAACTTAAGGCTGTTTGCAAAAAATATCTTTGTTCGCTAGACTTTGTGAAACTTTATAATGTGCTTGCGGACTTACTTTTAAATGTAAAAACATAACATTCTCAGGCAAAATTATTGAAGTAGTTTAGAATCGAAAAGCATTTTTCATTTTTTGGCAAATGCATCGAATCTTGAACTTTAAACGATTGTGTCTCAGATGGCCTTTCCTAACCTCAAAAATTGACTTATAACACATGTTTTGAACTTTTTTTCTGAAATATCCTTAGTCTTTATAGAAAACAGAAAACACGATTTGCTATCGTGGGGTCAGAATAAAAATAATTGCAACTTTATGGCATTTAAGCATAAAACTGCTTTTGTGATTGTGTTAGAGAATAGAGAGTTCGAATGGAGACCATAATAGTGAATTATGTTGACATATATTTTCATGAAGGTTTTTGTTTGTATGATACTTGCTGATCAGCCCGACGTCGCCCGTGATGTGATGGTATTAATCTGAAATTTGGATTATTTTATGTTTTTAATCCGATTTTTTAAAAATTTATACTTTTAAACAAAATTATTTCCAAACAAATCTCGTATCACAGGCCCCTCAATACTTATAGCTATACGACAATTCAAAGTAAAATGCGCACTCTTTAAAGGATGTTATATATTTTCCCGTATTTCAACAAAAAATAGCAGATTCGGAATTTTAAAGGGCACGGATTTTTTTTTCTCATCAGACATTTAATATTAAAAAAAAAATAGTTCTTATTGTCCAAACTCTTTGAAATTTTTATGAGTCATAAATATAATGGTTTCAAAGCCAGTACACAAAATTCTTGGAAAACTATTGATATTTTGTGGCAGTGGTGTAGCGTTTGGGGGTTGCGGGGAGAGGCTCGATCATTTTACTACCAGCACTATTATAGGAAAAATTTGGCTTTATTTAATCATTGAACGTTATACGGCTAAACAAATCAAAATGTAACATACAATAATACCGGCAGTAAAATGATTTGAGCCCCCCCCTAACGCTACGGCACTGTTTTCTGGTAAAACGATGGTAAGGAGACTTATTTTTTTTCTATTGTCCAAATTGTATACAATTGTTATGAGTTATAAACGCACATTATGGTTTTGAAGCATGTGTAAAACAAAAATTACTGAAAATATATTGATATTTAGTTGTGAGAGGTTTACCTGTTTTGTAAATAAGCAACGTTATTAACGTAGTTACCAGGGCTTTCTTTATATTAAATTTTAAATCATTTGAAATTCCATAAATTCTGTAAAACCTGTGTAAATGGAACCTGCCTGTAACAAAATCCTGTCTTACATGAGGGCGTTTCATGCTCCCATTGAAAGGACGACCATACAATGAGTAATGAATTCAAGGGATAAGCCGGGAGGAGAGTTCTCCCTGGGCATCGAAATGTCACTCCCGAAAGCTTTGTAATTTTATGTTTATTAAAGTTGTAGAAGTACAATTCCCACCCGCTCCATACTGTATACTACTCCGGGAGCACTATTTATCCCTCCCGGAAAAAAAGTGCCTAAATTCACCACTCCAGTTATACACATCACACGGACATCGCTATTACAGCACCCTCTTCCGGCGGAATATTTCCAAATTCTAGGAGGACGTGCTGGCCATAGCCAAAAACATACACAAAAAATTTGCTTCACTTCTATGCATAACTTCATACACTTTTCGATGGTACAATAATGAAAATGGCACAAAAATTGCTATTACAGCGCTTCCTTCTGGCGGGATATTTCTAAATTGAAGGGGGACCTGCTTACCACAGCCTAAAACATATGCAATATATTTGGTTTATTTCTATGAATAACTTCATACACTTTCCGATGGTACAATCGTGACACACAGACAGGCATAAATCTTGTATAGACATGTTGTTTGGGATCTCAGACCCCTAAAACGTGTAAATCCGTCGAAAACCAGAAGTCAAAAAAATTTCGATTACAATACTTTCATCCATTGAAGATAGAAAAAAAAGTAAGAAATAAAGAAATAATTTTGCCCCTCCTGGAAAAACATTTGCCCGACCTGGAAGCATTGTCTAGCTGCGGGCCTGCACCGTATAGGTGTCAGTGGAGTGCAAAAGGTTAAACATGAACTCGATTTTGCATTCTTAATGCGATTGAAAGTTAAGTGGAAAATCCCGAAAATTACAAATGGTGGTACAAGGATTTTCCTCAGATGCGCATATCTTATACAAAATTTATATTTGTGTATACTCCTTCCAAACAGACTTTCATATTTTCGGTGAAAAGTGAAGTAGCACAAAGAATAACTGTTATTACAGTCGAACCTCTATTTAACGAAGTCGCTAAATCCCGGAAAAAAGTTCGTTATATGGAAAATTCGTTAAATAGAGATTCACCTTTTAAAATTATTTAAACTACATAAAACAGATTTTAAATTCATAATCACTACATGTTTTTATTAAAAGTAATTAATCACATTTTTTTAATAAATTATATCGATTTGTTTTATTTATTTCACCGACCAATATTTATCATTAGAGCATTTTTTCTATGTGTTTAAAGCTTTCAAATCTGCAAGGAAAACAAAACATTGTCCGGGAATACACTGTATTTTCTGTTTGAAGTAAATAGTTTTACATTAAAATTAACGAATTTTAATGAGATTATCGTATATATTATTATTATAAACAAATAATTTTAACCATACATTAACATATGCGTCCTTAAATTTAATTTCTGATAAACTCTGTTAATTTTGCCTGGGTTTTCTTTTAGAAAGTGCTTTCTCTCATAATACGTCTCGCATCTTTGCAATGCACCAAAGACCCCTTCATGCGTATTTTCTTCTAACTATAATCCGCGTCGGATTCTTTCAAATGATTTTAGCATTTCATCATACGAAATTTTGTCAATTCCTGCATCATGTTTATTTCCATCATCATCATATTCGTCTTCATCGCAATTCATTGCTGTATTGTTTTTATTTTTCACACTGTCGAAAATATCCAATTCGGATAGTGTTTCCGAGGTCTCAATTTCAGAATTAAGTGAAATATACAATCAGCAATCAGCACATCATGGTTAATTTCTTCTTTTTTTTCTCATCTATAGCCATATTTTTTTTAAGTTACTCTAAGGGGATTATCGTCTCCGTCTTCGGTACTTACCGAATTCTCACTGCTGACAAAGAAGAAGCCTGGTAAAGCCAGTTCAAGGCCATTGAACATCATAAAATGTGTTTAAACAAAGAATAAGTTTGAAATATCCAGAAATATTTTGAGAAATGGGGAGAAAAAAAATTAGATCATAAGAAAAAGTTCGTTAAATAGAGAATGCACTTCGCTATTTGGAGGTTATTTTACGAAGAAATTCGCAAAATGTTCTTGGTTCCAAGGAAAAGTTTGCAAAATAGAGGAATTCGCAAAATAGAGGTTCGTTAAATAGAGGCCCGACTGTATAAACAAATATTCATTACATTGATTTCAAATAAAAAATAAAATTTTCAAGTAAATATCATCTTGGTATCTTCACCAAAGACATGAGTTTCATGTCCTGCTGTAAAGAATTATAAAATAACCGTTCTTGAAAGTATAGTCATGTTTCCTTGGTATTTCTGGAATTTCAAAGAGATTTCATGTATTTGTTTAATTTCATGACCATAACTTCTTTCCCTGCTTCTAATTTTTTTAAATCAAAGTTTGAGTGATTTCCAAGAAGTACTGAAAGAAGTGAATCTGCTTAGCTCTAAATAAGTGAGAAGATTTTGCTGATTTCGAAGAATTTCGCAGTATTTTCATAAGTCGTGCGTACAGAAGCAAAAACTATCACTTTCGTATGAAGAGGGCAATATCGTGTGGTTTAAACTGGAAATGCAAATGTTACGTTCAATAAAGTGAGGAAGCAATAAGAGGGAAAACAGCTTAACAGACTATTCATTTTCCAAGGATATGCAAAGGTGATTCCAGAACTTATACTAAGATAGAGTCAGCTACAAATATAAACCCGATTTTGCACTCATAATGTAATTGACGACACGGGTGAAAGGAAGCTGTAATAAAAATTTAATTTTGAAAAAATGAAACATAACTTTTTGCTGTACGTATTTTTAACACTTTCGAACAAAGTTCAAAAGTTTTTATGCATTCGATTTGTCTGTCCGTCTGTCCACACTCTAACTCACGTAAATATACTCGGATTTTCATGCAATTGATAAACGTTTTTTAGGGTCACCAAGGCATGTTTGGTATTGTATATGAAGTATGTGGTATTAATAGTTCATTTACAGGGGCACTCAAAAGAATTACATTACATTACAGTCAATGGGGAAAAATCATTTGCCGTGTATTTTAATGACATTACGCTATTTGAAATGTATTGAAATTGATATAAATCATTGAATTTCACTACAAGATTATTACTATACAATAAGGCAATACAGTATATACAGGGCTGAACAAAGAATTTGGATAATTTCCCGATTGAAGATGGGAACAGCTGAAATTGGGTTTTCAAATATGTTATGCGTTTCCATAAGGTTGAATTAGGTATGATATTTTAACTTATTAAACTGTGCAGTTTTGTATCATTATTCTGAATGAGTTGGAAAGTGTTTCATAATCTATTCTTGACTCATGATTTTTTTCTTCCTTGTTTAAATATAGTTTCTTCTTGCTAGAATGTGTTTAAAATGGTAAGAGATGGCACTAAACCTTCTCAGAAAAACTTATTACTAACATTTAATTTTAAGTATAAAATACAAGATGCCGATAAATTTTTGTCGTGGTTTTCCTACCTCATAATGTTTTATTTAAGACCACGATGAAAAACATTATTACATATTTGTAAAGTACAACTTAAAAAGTTTTTTAATAACACAATGTTACATTTGCGTAAAGCTGTAACTCAAAAAGGTTTTAGTCACATAACGCTTGCACTCAAATAATAATTAATATTAAATATTTACCAAATTATCACAAAGTTATTAATTAATTATGAGCACAAAGATAGGTATTACACAATTCGTTAATAAGTTTTGATAAATTTTATAACATTTTAATATTGATTATTATTTGATTACAATCGTTATGAGATTAATAACGTTTTGATTTGCAACTTTACACATATGTAACTTTGTTTGCATTATTAACAAAAAGTTTTGAGTTGTGCTTTACAAATATGTAATAATATTTTTCGTCTTGTTCTTAAATAAAAAATTATGAGGCAAAGAAACACGAAAATTTATGAGCATTCTGTATTATTATTTAAATATCATACATCACCTCATAACATCTTCTTATATATATATGCATAATACTTTTGAAATTAAATTACTTTTAAATCATAAGAAAGTTAATATTTTATACAAAATATATATTTATACAAAATTAAAAAATTATTCGAATAAATAGCAATTTTCGACGAGTACATATTCCGAGCCAACATCAGGGGAAAATGTAACTTAAAATACACGTCTTTTAAAAAATTACTCACAACCTCAATTATTCAGACAAAAAAAAAATTTTTTTCACCCTTTCGAAATAAGTGTCACGTATACGTGACGCATAAAGTGCTCAGACATTATTATTCCCACCAGTTATTTTTCATTTTAAATTTTGCCTTATTTAATCATGGTATTTCCTCGATTCAATTAGGTGAAATTTTGTGTTTCGCAAAACCGCTGATAAATGATTAAAAGTTCTGTAAAAGATTCTCGTCTCAAAAGGGGTTAAGTCCAAAGCATATTTTAATTTTATTATTGTGTTGAATTTGATCTGTGAAGAAAATGTCTGTCAAAGGATTTCCTTAAATGGATCAAGATAAGTCTAGAGAAGTAATATTGATTTTAAATCCTTCCCATCATAGAGGTAAATAGCTAACATTTTAAAAGTGGATGAGTTATTTAGGTTTATCAGCAAAATGTCCGATTATTATATGTTGGTAATGTATGTTAAATGAAAAGAATGAACGAAAGGAAAGGAAAAAGAGAATTGATTTGCAGATTAGATGATTTAGCCATGTCATTCAAAAATAACATGCAACGGTTAAATTTCTTAAAGCGTCATTGACCCAAATCTTCTTTTCTAAATCTTTATTACTTATACGTGAGTACTTTTAAGCTGCAATTGTTATATGGAGTAAAAAATAACATTTTCCATTACCTCATTTTTAAACATCCATTAAAAATTTACACAATAGATGCAATTTAATAGTCTAGCATATTTTTACTATGTGTGCATGCTTGCAAAAACTGTATAGAATTTTACACAAATAAGCAGACGAATTAATCATTTTTTAAACTATTTTGAAACCATTTTGCAACCGATTCTATAAATAAAATCACCAAGGAAATGTGACAGCGTATTAGTGATAAATATTCAATAAAATATATGTAAAATTCACGTAGTAGATGCAATTTAATAGTCTAGCATATTACAAATGTAAATAAGTGCGAGTAGTAAGTCAAAGTTACGTCCATTTCTAATCATATCATAATATTAAAATATTTATTTGCTTAAAAGACATCATAAAAACACATTAAAAGTAAATTAAAAACTCTTTATTTACATGTTTCAGCTCATTTTCTGAGTCGTCGTCAGATAACGTTTTGATAATGTTTTTATTATTTTGTTATTTTTGTAGCATATTTTTACTGTGTGTGTGTGCATGCAAGAACTGTATAGATTTCCTTACAAATAAGCCGACGAATTAATCTATTTTTAAATCATTTTCAAACCATTTTGCAACCGATTCTATAAGTAAAATCACCAAGGAAATATGATAGAGTATTAATAAATATTCAACAAAATATACATAAAATTTACACAATAGATGCAATTTAATAGTCTAGCATATTTTTACTGTGTGTATGTGTGCATTCAAGAACTGTATAGATTTCCTTGAAAATAAGCCGACGAATTAATCTATTTTTAAACCATTTTTCAACCGATTCTATAAGTAAAATCACCAAGGAAATATGACAGAGTATTAGTGATAAGTATTCAATTCGATACATGTAAAATTCACATTGTAGATGCAATTTAGTACTCTAGCATATTTTTACTGTGTGTATGGTGTGTGCATGCAAGAACTGTATAGATTGTGTTACAAATACGCCGACGAAACAAGGAAAGCATGCCAAAGCGACGCCAAGGAAACATGACAGAGTATTAGTGATAAATATTCGACAAAATATACATAAAATTCACGAAATAGATGCAATTTAATAGTCTAGCATATTTTTTCTGTGTGCGTGTGCATACAAGAATTGTATGGATTTTCGTACAAGTAAACCGACGAATTAATCCATTTTTAAACCATTTTAAAACCATTTTGCAACCGATTCTATAAGTAGAATCACCAAGGAAATATGACAGAGTATTAGTGATAAATATTCGACAAAATATACATAAAATTCACAAAATAGATGCAATTTAATAGTCTAGCATATTTTTTCTGTGTGCGTGTGTATGCAAGAACTGTATAGATTTTCGTACAAGTAAGCCGACGAATTAATCCATTTTTAAACCATTTTAAAACCATTTTGCAACCAATTCTATAAGTAAAATCACCAAGGAAATGTGACAGAGTATTAGTGATAAATATTGCGGCTGCGACGTCGTTAAATATTAGTAGCACAGAGATAAAGTCTCCAGCAGGGCTTAATTTGCGCCGGAGCCCACCGGAGCCCAGCTCCGGTACTTCTCTGTTTTTACTAAAATTTTAAATTTTGGTTGGAAATCACCGGAGCTCATAAATACAGGGCTCCGGAGCCCAGTGCAATAGCGCTTCCGAAAAAACGAAGCCTAAATTACCTTTTTCTTTCCTTCCCATCTCCAAACATTTGCATTCTTTTTTATCAAAACACTTACATGTGACGTAATTTAGAGGAGGTGAATATAAAACGGACTCAATTTTTATATCACTTTTTGGGCTTGGACTGACTCAAGCTCAATCTGTCTTACATTCGAAATTTTGAAATTGAAAAAGATTGTTCCATTCTTCAGCATATAAATATTAATTTCTGTAAATTTCATTCATTTTATTTTCATAAAAATACGTAGCTGTGAACTATCTCTAACACTTTCTCCTGTATCATAATCCTTACCATATTTAATCGCAGAATTCTGCAATTAATTAACATTAAAATTTGGCAAAGATTACTATTCGGAAGGAGTGATAACTAAAAAGTGGAATTGTTGACAGCTGATAGATATGCTCATAGATTTAAAATTTTTATTTTCCTAAAGAAAAAAAAGAATGCTTTAAATTTTGCAAATAATGTACGAAATAAAAATATAAATGTATCCAGATTGCAATGACGGGGGGGGGGGGGGCGGTACAGCTGTTAGTACCAGTACCGCAAAATATCAGGGCTCCGGTACATTTTTTTCTAGAAATTAAGCCCTGGTCTCCAGTTTCAAAACTGTTGGTCTAGTGTTCTAATCCAACCGATTCCATTGTATCAGAAATCTATATGTATACAGTAAAGCCTCTGAATAACGGACACCTCGGGAGCACGGAATTCGTCCGCTATTCAGGTGTAAAAATATACCAACTATATATTGAAGCTGGCAATCGAAAAAGTGTCCGTTAAATAGAGGTGTCCGCTATTAGAAAGTGTCCATCATGGGGGTTTTATCGTATATATATGAGGACGTAAGTTTCAAAACTCGTCTTATCCAGAAAATAAAATTTTGGGAAATCGTGAAAAACTTCCAACTGCGTCCGTTGGTTTTCATTATAAACCAAGATTTTAGAATGTCAGAAATACAGGATAAAACTTGTTTTGTTTGCAGACTGTTATGTTTTTTAGGTGCAGGTTTCCCAATAAAACAGATTGATGGAGAAAACACATTTTTTATAAATTTTGGATAAGGCGAGTTTTGAAAATCATGTCCTCAAATATATATATTATATATATAGGCCGCTCATCATACATCTGATTCGCGAGTCGATCGCCGGTCCCGGAGCCAACAGCGTAGATTTTTGGGAGGTTATATTGACGTAAGTTTAGCAGGCATCTCAAATCTGCAAAAATTCCCATTTTTCGTGCGTGTTCGGGGTAATATGGTGAAGATTCTAATATTTTCCAGCAGAGGGCAGAATTGTTACTTTGGGAGGAACATTTAATTTAATTGGTTCATTAAGTTTTGATTGATCTGTGGTCAAGGCCCGCATAATTCCCAAGGACTATGACTTATCAGACCTACCCACAGATGCCTGCAAAAAGCGCTTAGATTAGCAGTTTCACTCTAAGAATCGTCCTAAAATGATCTCTGAAAGTAATAAGATCTATTGCGGGAAAATAAAGTTAACAGGGGCAAAATGCTTTTAAGCTTCAGAATTAAAGTTAAAAAAATATTAGTTGAGACTTTAAAATTTTAAACTTTTGAATTTTAATTTTAAATTTAAGTTTTAAAAAGGGGGTTGACTTTCCTTTCATATGTATACACACACGCCAGTGTTCAGAAAATCGAGTAGAGTCAGTTGTCAACTGATCAGAAACAAAAATTAAAGAGTTTTTGCACTCCACACCAAAATTTCAATCACCTATACTAGCAACTCCACGCCATTCTTGCTAATTTGAAATAATATGTGGAGAACTCCCTAAAAGTATGTTTATTTGTTGTATGTTCATTTGTTGTTTACCGTATGGGTGTCAGTGGATTTGTAGTTAAACTTAGTATGTCACCGTATAGGTGACAGTAAAGTGAAAAAGATTAAACTTGACTGAAAAAACTGTATTGAGCAATTCGAAAAAAAACAAAGGAAAAACAAAACAAAACATAGCCCGAAAAATAACTTACGCGTCAATTTTGGAAAACTTTATTAAATGTATTTTCAAATCATAGTTTAATTTTGAAGTCAAGAATGAAAACTAAAATATTAACTACAGTAATGTAACATAAAAAGGTTTCATATGAAAGAAAAATGTTATAGCATGCGATATAATAATTTGAATTCTCTAATTTTAATAACACAAAACAGTGCTCGTTCGATTTCTTGAACTATGTTTTAAAATGGACTTTGTAAGATTTGTTTTCAATATAATTGTATTATTTTTGTGACAACTGAATTTCATCGTAAATATTTTTAAGATAACATGAATATTTTTTAAGAATTAAGTGGGAATTTCAAAATCTACAAAATTTAATATTATCATATTAGAAATGTAAAATATGCATATATTTTTTCCCCATAAGCAGTAACTTTTACAAAAATTGAATAAGTCTTTCTGCACCTATATTCAGAAACCATTTCAAAAAGAACCAACCAGAAACCTAGAAAAACAATGAGTTTTTTAAGTGTACGAGAACGTCTCTGAAACAGAAATGCCCCTTCGCTGTCCGTAACTTCATAAAAGATGTTCCTGTTATTTGGGAAACTTATTGGTTTTTCTGGGGATAAAGAAAATGTTTCCCAATCGCAAAATCTTTGGAAATGGTTATACATAACTTATAAGTCGTAAATATTTGTTCTGTATCAAGACCTGTTCCAAACGCTGTTCCAAGGGAGAGGTCATGGGTGGAGTCATAATAACCTCCTCTCTATAAACCAGGAACATTTCTATAGAACAATGTAAAAATATATTTAATTTTTTGTCTTTCTTTCCCGCTTAAAAACGCTAATTTTTCTGATACATTCACTGAGTTATTTTTATACAGAAATGCCTGAAAATTCTAGAGATTGTAGTTTAAGCACCAAAGAATCGACAATGTTTCCTATAGATGTGGTACTTTTTCAATTGTATCCAATTGCTTCCATAAGTTACACCGCCTGATTAACATCTGAATTTGGGGGAAGCACGCTATCATTGTGGTACCCCCTCCCATTTGCCAAAAATTTTCTAAATTCTTCATGCATGTAAACTCATCAATGATATTAATATTTTCCCGGGAGTGACTTGGTTGAATTCCCATATATTGCATTAAACAGTTTTTTATTCTACACATATATACTTCAGATATATTTAATAGGTATTACTGTATGCTTAATTACTCGGGTTGTTTCTAAACAACACATCAGGATGCTGTATGATTAAAATCATGTTGATCATATTAATATTTTCCTGTTAAATGAATTTCCTGAAGTAGTGTGGGGATTTTCTCTTGCATTAGACGAGCTTTCCCTTACAACAAAATTAACTAGTTGGATTTTCCAATCCCAAAACTTTCCTCTATCTTATGCATCTTAATATTTCAAAAAGTAGTAACTCAATATTATTGGTTCAATACTATACCAACTTTGACTTTCATTTTTAATTTCTGCCTCATTCAATTAATCGGAGTAAAAACGAGTTAACCCCTTGAGGGGCAAGCAATTGCGTTTGTATAATGCTGAATTCCCACCGGAAATTTAGAAAATTTTTATTTCAAAATAAGGAAAAGCAATTTTACGACCTTTTTTCCACCAAAGTTACAAAAGTAAACTTTCATAAATTTTTTCTGGTGTAAATCTTCATTAATCGTAGGTGGGATAAACTATATCCCACCGCCCCTCAAGGGGTTAATCTCAATCATGATATTTATTAAAATCAAGAGTTTTTCGTTATTCTGTTGTATATCAGCTGTTTGCGAATAGCTGGCATAACAGGTTGCGAGTTCTCGTCGTTGCACGAGCCACCGATGAGCAAATAACTATACAAAAATCACTATCACAGCGCCCTTTCCGGCGGAACATTTCCAAATTCAAGGTGGACATAGTGGGCATAGTCAAAAACATACAAAAAAATTGGTTCAATTCTACGCATAACTTCATACACTTTTCGATGGTAAAATACAGAAAATGACACAAAAATCGCTATTACAACGACGCTTTCCGGCGGAATATTTTCAAATTCAAGGAGAAATTGCTGGCCATAGCCGATAACATACACAAAAAATTTGGTTCAATCCTATGTATAACTTTATACACTTTTCGATGGTACAATAATGAAAATAGCACAAAAATCGCTATTACAGCGCCCTCTTCCAACTGAATTTTTCAAATTCAGGGAGAACCTGCTTGCCATAGCCAAAAACATACACAAAAAATTTGGTTAATTGCTATGCATAACTTCATACACTTTTCGATGGTACAATGGCGAGAGACGGACGGACAGAGAGACATTTTGTATAAACATGATTTTTAGGATCTCTGACACCGGAAACGTGTAAATTCGTCGAAAACCGAAAAAAATTTCTATTACAATACTTTCCTCTATTGAAGATAGAAGAAAGTAAAAAGGCAAAGTAAAAAAATGAAAATGGGAATTGGAGGACCCATTTCACAGTCACTTTGGGGACCCTCTTAAATTTTAGAGGGGAAGCACGTGCTTCCACGTGCCTTTTGGATAATCACGGCTTGCCTCAAGACGATATTTCCATGACTGTCGAGTCCTGAAAATCCGATTAAAATGCGAACTTTGAGAACACTTTCTGTAAAATACTTTGCTTTTATAGGTAAATGGGAAATTCTGATCTCTCGGTATCTGAAGAAACCTCCAAATGTTACACATTTACGAATATAGCTACAAATTTCAGGCATTTGCGAATGAAAATGAATTCCGATATATGTCATAAAGTATCCGATGTGGATCTAACATATAAAAACTGCTAATAAAGGAATGTGAACCTCCCCCTTCCCTGTCTAAATGAAGGGCTGGATCCTCCCCTGAACTATTCCGACATGTTTTCAGTGACCGATTTGCAAATTTGTGGGGTCAAAGCATAGATGCTTACGGGGGTCCCCTTGTACCGATGCTGACAGGGGGCTTGAGAATATAAATATCAGTATAGATATATGTATGTATTTAAACGGAACGTACTAAGATAACCAATATTGATTTTAATAATTATTTTAAAATATCCATTAGAAAATTAAATTTGATAATCCTTAATTTACTTTTAAATAACTATTTCATAATTATGAAATTTAAATGAGTAGACGTTTTATAATAAGTTGTCTGGTGCTGATTATCTTTTCCTGTACAACTCCATATATCTGGAATGATAAAGTATGTAACAACTAATAAAAAATTTACCGCAATACCAAGCTACAATTATTTAAAATATTAGGGGGCTCTGTCGTCTGCAAGCTACGCTCACCCTCCAAATAATCTGGCGAGAACAGGAAAAGAATTAAATAAAAATTAAAATACAACATATTTTTTAAAGTAGTAAAGATAAAGGAAAATATTCACTATAAAGTAATTAAATATGGATGTTTCAGACAAAATATAGGATTTTATAAAAATGCAATACGAACACAAAAGAATGTAGAATGAAATGTAAAATTCCATCACATGTTAAAACTACATCAGATTTTGGATAATAATTGAAAAACGTTCAGCAGCATTTTGGGGTTCCTGATTTTCAGGGGCCATTGGCCCGTGCCAAGAATGCCCTGTCGTAAATTAGACACTGCATATTTTTACCGTGTATATACTAAAGACGAGCATAGACACACACTAATAGCGAACATAATGTTTATTAAGTATTCGTTTTGTAGCACGTATATGATTGTGAGAGAGCGTGCTATTAAATACGTGGATGAAAAATCAAGTGGGAAATTACTCTTTTTATTAAACAATCCAGTAACAGTTTCGCAATTTTCATGTTAATGTAATTCATGATTTCGCTTTCCAAAATATATGAAGGCAAGCATAATCACGCTGTTAGTCCATGTTTTCCTGAAATCTTAGAAGGGTTATTATTTTTTGCACCTGACATTGCGGATATGAATAGGAGAAATCGTTCAAACGTACTGCCTTGACTCAAGGTCGAGGTCATACCTGACAACTTAGAAAAGTTTAAGGAAATTAAAAAAGCTGTGAATGCGTTGATTTTTCTTTTTATTTTCTGAGTTAAGCGTAGTAGGTGACGTATTTCAAGTATTTTTCGAAAAATAATACTTTCTTTTGAAGTGGCGACTTAACTTGAGAAATAATTTTGAAATGGGAGTTAAGATAAATATTTGTATGTATGGTTCTTAACCATTTATGCGCTGACAATACTCTTAAGTACCATTAACCCCTTGGGGACGAGCGACCGGTATTCGTGCCGCGTAAGTTGCTCAGAATCGGTGATTATTCTCACCAGTAAAATTGTATTGTAAATTTTGCCTTATTTAATCCGAGCATTTTCCCGATTCAATTAGGCAAAAATTTCTGTTTTAAAAATCCGGTGACTAAAGATTAAAATTTCTGTAAAAGACGCTCGTCCCGAAGGGGTTAAGGGCAGAAGGGATCTTCAAAATCAACAAAATTGTTCAAATAATCGAAAAAAAAAATTGTCCCCCAAAAATCAAGATTTTTCATCTTCAGGTCAAATTCTTGCAATCGGATGATTTTTTAGCATTTTAATTACATTTTTATGATTAATAAAAGGGCCCTCGTGATCAACTGATTTTTGTTTACAGATGTTTGTAACTGCATTACTTTGTAATTTTTCCTCTGAATGCTATAGCTGTTTGTCATTATATATGTCATGCAAAACTGTGAATGGTTTTTTTTAACTAAATATAATTGTAGAAGTTAAAGGTAGCTAATTGCAGCAATATGATACAAAAATGCTGAAACTTTCATAAAATTTAGAATTTTTTTACTTTACCTCTATATTCAAATATATAAATTTGATACACAGTTTTATTTGTACATATAAACCAAACTTGAATTAAAAAATATTGGTGATTTTCATTGACATGGAATACGCATACGGCATTTAGAAATGCTTTTCTTAACGTTTAAAATATTCAGGAAATATCCCTATTTTTCTCCAAATTTTTTTTCCTTTAGTTTCTTCTGTTATAAATATATGGCATAATGCATATCGTCGCCTCAGACCAACAGTATAAGACATCTAGTAATAATCCAAAATGAGATGTCTGATTAATGCTATGAAAAACTATGACTGCATCTAGTGGAACAGTAGGGAATTTTTATAAAACACATCTGAGATACAGTATTAAACATAACTTTGTGTTTCAGAAGTTATTCCACTAGATGCAAACACACTTATTCATAGCAGTAAGTCAGACATCTCATTTTTAGGGTTTCGTTCATCTGACGAAACCCTATTAGTCTCACTCCTCTGTCTGTCTGTCCGTCACAGAGCCCGTTCTCCGAAACTATATATGTTGGAGACTTGAAATTTTGGATTTTTATAGCTAAACACCTAACATCAAACGACAAATCATAAAATTTTGAAAAAGTCTTATATTTACCCCTCTAGGCTCTAACTTGTGTATTTTAATCAATTATTCTAACTCAGTCCCTAATTAAGTTGGAGATGTAAAATTTTGCATACTTATAGCAGCAGAATTGCGATCACACGAAAAATCACAAATTTTCAAAAAGTCTTATATTATTTACCACTCCGGGTTCTAACTTCTGTATTTTCAGCAATTTTTCTAACCTCCACCCTTTTCATCTGGGGCCCAGTAGCAGAAAATTCTCCAAGTGTCTGCGACAAATATTTCAGGGACAAGAAATAATCTGCAGGTAAAGTATTTTTACAATTGAAGCATTAATTAATCAAACAATCACTTACCTGTAGGGTTTTTATGCATTATATAAATTTTTATTAATAATAATCTTAAGTTTTTGCATTAAGTAATAAAGAACTAAACATAATATAAAGCAAAAAATAAGTTCAAAGGAAAAGAATCAGGAAAAGAGAAAAGAAAATCTGCAACGCCTGTCTCCCGTCTCGAACTTTTTGCTACTGGGATCTGGGGTTCACTTTTCTAACTTTTGCCGACACTCCTTTGTCCACTCTTTCATATCATGCACCATAGCCGTACATATTTTAGTTCCAATTTTTACCGCCAGGGGTGTCTACCTATCTCGGGTGCTATGGGCCCGATCCCCTCGGCTAATATGTTTACGGATAGTTTGTAAAACGGAGTTTTGTTCGGATAGAGGTTTGTTTAGAATAGAGTGCGCCCCCTGGTTGCAAAATGCGGAACTAACAGATTTTGCAAAAGTATTAAAGTGTTTTGAAAGGAATATTAAACGAAACCCTCTGTGCGATCTGTGATAACACTTACCCATTTGTTTATTATTACTAGATGTCCTACTGTTGCTCTGAGAAAACGATATATGCGCCCTTGAATAGTATTTAAAGTGAAATTAAAAAAATAATAATAAACGATTTTGAAGGTCCTTTGCCCCCTTGACGAAAATTTAATATAAAATTCATTTAATCCGTCTTGTAATAAAAGTAGATTTTATTTTTTCATACAAAACGCTTTGCTCGATCCCATTTAGAAAGCACAGCGAAACAGTCGAAGCTAAATATTTTATAAAGTATTCATTTTCTCAACTATTTACATAAGTGTTGCTTTTCTCTTATTAAAAAATGTTATATGAAACATTTTCAGGGACAAACCTTTTCCGGTTACAGATATCATCTCATTTATTTTCATTGTCTTTTTTTTTATTAAGAATTGTGATAGTTCTTTAACAGCCTATTTTCTTAATTAATCTAAACATTCATTTACATATTTCACAAAAAAAGAGCTACAATTACCGATTTATTAAATCAGTTTTAATGAAAAACCTTATCTAAATTTCGTATTATTACCCGACTGCCAAGAAGTGTTATGTGTTTCACGCGTATCTGGGTATGTGAATTTCTTTATAACCTCGAAACATCCCAACGGCTGGATGGATTTTAATGAATGAGGTCTCTATCGATTTGTCTTAACCGTCCGATGGTTATAGGCTAAGTATTGTTTTTATAAATTCAAAATGGCGGCTGTAAAATACAAAATGGCGGTAGAGACGAAAAATTTTTTTTACGCACCCTATTGAGTGGCATATCATTGGATAGGTCTTTCAAAATGAAGACGATGTTTCATTGACTATTTTACAGTCCGAAGCTCTGTTTAAATATTACACAACCTGGAAATTGTGTAGGTAGGATCTCTAGCTTGACTGCAACTCTAACCTTCATAGACATCTACAGGCCTCAACAAAACAGTGTTTATAGATAGGAACCAACAATTAAACACAACTTAAAAGTCATCAATACAAGTAAATAAAAAAATAGGTAAGTAATATAAAAAATAGTTTCACATTGATGAGAAATAATTAATTAGTTCGCTTTTTACGCAGTCGGGTTTTTTAATTTTTTAAATTTATTTTTTATTATAATATAGCTTTTCTATATAACTTCAGACATCAAGGAAGGTTTTTGAGGTGGAGCAATTTGTTGATTTATCATTTGGCACAGAAAGACCAAACCAGAAGAACCTCATGAAAAGCATCAAGTCTGCTACAAAGTAACTACCAAGCAGAGAATTGGTGTAATATTGTTGTTTCTCCTCAAATTTGGCTTCAGAGCAGGGAAGAATTTTTATTTTTTTGGATTATTTCGAATCTTAGACATCAGATCATATCATTCTGAGATCGGAATTGTTAGAGTGTCTTTTTAGGTGCGTTCGTAATTATACAAATACGTAGCACTTATAGTCGTCGTCTGGTACGTCCGTCTGTCTGCCTGTCCATCTGTCATAAAAACTACTCAACCGAATGGTTTGAACCTTAATATATATAATCGGTGCAGAATTTTGTCGAGTCATTTCACATTTTATGAAAATCGAATCAAAACTTAAAAAGATATTAATAAAAGTTTTCTTCATTCTATTAAATCCTATCATACGTAATTAATTCAATGTTATTCCATGACAGGTAACGATTCTAGGTTGCCATGGTGATGACGTCCTATTTAATATGGAGTCACATTATTTCCGGATTACTGAATTTAATATATATAATCGTAATAAATTTTGTATTCATGCATTTTTGCATACGAGTGCAACAGCTATTGCCCCAAGATCTGAATATTTATAAAATCAGTTATATAGTACGAACGCACTTCATTTGCCACGTTTACACGTACAATTTCTGACTTGTTTAAAACGGGAAAGAACAGCAGTCCGCATATGTATACCTACGAAGTGAAGTGGCTAAATTAAGAAACGACAGTAAAATGCACCTCCCACCCCTAAACTAAATATTGTCACAAAATAGTTCATAACATAAAAATATATGTTTATTGGACATTATTTTATAATAGTTAAAATTTTCACATTATGTAATAAAAATAAAACTTACCGAAAAACCAATAAAGAAATTTTGCGGCGATTTCACTTACCTAAAAGAAAAGAGTGGAATTGTTAATAAAAGAACAATATAATAAAGCTGCAGTAAAATACATTTTCTGAAGTTATTTATTATTTTTTGTCTTTCAAACTATTACAAAAGGTATTTTTTTTAGAAGAAGAGCATTTGCAAAAGATCGGGAAAAATTATTTTAATTACAGTGACTAAGGAATATTTATCGTCTACATGAATGATTAAATAATATTTAATTATACTTAAGAAAATTATAATGCTAATTTTGAAGTAATAATGTACATGTAATGTAAAAATAATAATTTAGATTTTTTTTTTTTCAGAAACGCAGTGAAGCAGCTGTAAGAACAAGTAAAAAGTGAAAAAGCTATTAGACGATTTTCTTGTCACTGTGCTATACTGTGTGGAAAATCTGTGTGTGTTTGTACGTATTAACCAGCAAAAATATGTTTAAGCGTGAAAAATGTCTGAACCTTTTAGAGCAGTGTATTAGTAAGAATTAGGGTACCTCTATAGCGAAATTTGACTTTCCATAAAACTTTTAGCATCAATGTGAAATCCTGCAATTTCATTGGCTGACGCTTCACCGATAGCCAATGAAATTGAACGGAACTTTTTCCCTGAAAGGACAAGTACAAGAGTAAAACACTGTGTAAAGCCGGCACATGGTATTTTGGTATCTCAAATGTATGAATGATCTAGCCCAGTGGTGAAGACTAGGGCTGGTTAAGGTTTTGCATTTGCAATACTAAAGTTGCGTCTTCTGTCCTTTCGCTGGCGTTTTCACCTTTTTAGAGTTTTGTTTTGATTTTTATTAAGTCAGTTAGTTAAAATCAGTCGATCTTTATTACCAGTTCTTTTGTAAATTTTTTTTATCAATTAGATTTTTTAAAATATATTAAATAATTAAATTGAAAAAATCAGTTAATCTATTTTTTAATAATTAAAGTAAACATTTATTAAAATGTAATAATAAATTTCCTAGGCTTACATTAAAAGTATTTTCATGTTAGAACTTAATAAAGTTCTGATCATTTTAAATTTATCTGTTATTTAGATTACTATTTTTTTTTTTTAAATTGTAAATGGCATACAGATAATCGAATTAAATTAAAAAAAATTCATATGACTTATACGGTATTTTTCTAATAAATAAATTTCTTTAATAATTAAAGAGTAATAATAATACTTTCTTAAGGCTGTTCTTAACTGCTCTGCTCAACAAGCGCAAAACGTTTTGACACATTTACAAATTCATTTTTTAACGAAAAGGTATAAAATTGGAAAGTCTGACCATGGAAACGATTTGGAATTTAACTGTTTTTTCCATTTTTTGATCAATCAATTACCTATTGAGTTATAAGCGATTTTGATCACGTGACAAACACGTTTTTCGCCCGCTCTTCAGTGCTCTTTCTTCCTTCGCGCGGAAATTCGGTTCAAAACGTCTACTTTGACACTATTTTCTAAAAGATCTATTGCGTTTGCAAAAAAAAAAAAAAAAAAAAAAAAAAAAAAAAAAAAAAAAAAAAATGGAAAAAACAGCTCAATTACATAGTTTCTGAACAACAACACCAGCTACTTTCATTCATTTTCGAACAAAAATAAATTAAAACTTATGTCAGAAAGTTGCCTATTTGGATTTGAGAACACCCTTAAGTCAGTTAGTTAAAATCAGTTGATCTTTATCACCAGTTCCTTTGAAAAAAAAAATTGTCAATTAGATTTTTTTAAATAAATTTAAATAATTAAATTAAAAAATTCATTTAATCTATTTTTTAATAATAATGTAATAACAATATATTCTTACCTTACATTAAAAAAAATTTTGTTGGAACTTTAGTAAGTTATATATATATATATATAATTAGCAGTAGTAATTTATTAAAGTGTTCATTTCTCAAAATTAAGTATTATCTTTCATATATAAAAATATTTATCAATTTATCAGCTACTTTCTAATTTTCTAATTGTATATTCAATACTACTAAATTCTTATCATATATAAACTGTATGTTTAAAATGAATATTTATTAAAATTTAATTTAATTTTAATATCTTCTAAACTTTCATGAAAAGTACTTTTATGCTAGAACTCCAGTAACATATAAATAGTAATTAACAGAATAAAATTATTAAATTATTCATCTTTAAAAATTAATTATTTATCCTTTATATATAAATTACATTAATAATATATATTTCAATGATAATTTAACCATTGAAGACAGTAAATTACTATACTTTAAATAATTGAATGTATGGTAAAAATGCAACAAAAACAAATATATATATATATATATATATATATATATCTGTGATTTAATAATTATTCGCAAAAAGTTTTATTATATATATACATATATATATATATATATATATATGTTGCAATAAAAATGTAATATACATCAAACATGAACAATGAAAAATATTTTGCTATTAGTTGCAATATATATATATTTAAAATAACGATTATTATTATTATCATAGAGATTTTTGTTTTTATCTTTATTTATTAATTTATTATCAGTAGCTTTACAATTTTATTCGAAATATAATATTGTGATTAAATTTTACTACATAATACCACTTAGGAGCTAATATTATATAATTAAAATAAAATATCTATTTAAATGTAACATTAGTATCTTTTAAACTGACATAGAAAAATATTTTTATATATCTAGATGGGACTTCAATTACTTATTTTTAGTTAAGCTGCTAGAACTTTAATACTGATTGCAAACATCTGAGTAAAAAAGAAAAAAAAAGTTCTAAGCAGCTTATCATTATTTTATCATAATTTAACTAAGTCAATGTTGTTTTAGAATTGTTAATAATTTTCTTACTAGAAAATTAAATCAAATTTAATAATTAATTATATATTATGTTATTAACTGTATAACAATTGATTCCGTGCTCAGCATGAGAAATACATAAGCTTTTTTTAATGCATCAAGTTATTATTATCAAGAAATACATTTGATGAAATGAGTAGCAGCGCTGTTACTCGTAAAATGGATTTCTTCCTTTCAGGGAAAGAAGTTCGGTTCACCGACAGCCAATGAAATTGTCGGATTTCGAACTAATGCTAAAAGTCTTATGGAAAGTCAAATTTCGCACCTCTATATGCCTGTGGTGATATATTCACATGGCGCATGCTCAAACTATATTCCAGAGCTTGGCGGAAATCGTCAGGAGGAGTTTGATTTGACGAGGGACAAGAACATTAGAGGAGATAAACATTAGCTTGGAGATAATGGCAGGCTCGCCGAGATGCTTGGTTTTTGTCCAATATCGCCTTAACGAATCAAATTGTATATCCCATATGTCGCACGCTCTCATATACAGATACTGTAGTAAGAATTCGTTGATATTGACATGAATAAACTGTAAATTTCTAAAATATTTGAACGTCATACCACCCAAATCTATCGCCAATTTCCAGGATTGGTACGTAAATTTAGAAAGGAAGCATGTCTGCAGAAATTGTGGCAATGCTTCATTTTGCTTTAAAGAAAGTTTTCCGGACTTTCTTCAGAAAAGCCAAAATTGGTAAAAATGCGCTACACGCTCACTTTTAATATCTCTTGTAATGCATGTTTGTTTAATGCAATTTTGTGTTACATTTTGTTGTTCTTTGGGATTGTATTATAAAAGATACCCATTTTACAGAATCTTGTTATATCATGGATCAAATAATGATTAATCTGTATTATTTAAAATATAATCAAAATTACATATTAACCAACGTTTTTTTTTTTTTTTTTTTTTTTTTTTTTTTTTTTTTTTTTTTTTTCTGAGTTCCCTACGATTTATTCTGTTGAGCTGTTTCGAATAGCAGACCATATAGCATTATCAAAAGGCTGTCTGAGAGAATTGTGTCCGCCATATTTGTGAAGGATAGCTCAGTTGGCAGAGTATTGGCAACTTAAGCCAAAGGTCTCTGGTTCAAATACTGACTTGGACATTTTTTCACTCAGTTAGAAAATTACAACTCGTATGATTCATTTACAAATTAGATTTATTGTTCTGAATTAATGAAGGGTAATTGCGTATCTAACCTTTTCTTGGAGTTCCATTACGTGCGTTTTATTCTGCTGAGCTGTTTCAAATAACAGACCAGATGTCATAACCAAAAGAAAAAGGTTGTCTGAGTGAATTGTTTGCCTGATTTGTCCGGGATAGCTCAGTTGGCAGAGCGGTGGCAGCTAAAGCCAAAAGTCCCTGGTTCAAATCCTGGACTGGACGTTTTTCACTCAGTTGGAAAATTAAAACTTGTATATAAAATTATATAAATCTGATTTCACAACCGACAAAATGTAACCCTTTAAAATGTTATTGCATTTAAAGAAAAAGAACTGAAATTAACCGATAGTTTTTACCACCTTTATTATCCGAAGTCAAAGAAATGCAAGCCATTAATTGAGGGAAAAGGATTGCGGAGAAGGAGGATATAGGAACAATCCCTAACTTTACTGTATGAGGAAGTAAAGGAACTGAATACATCTGTAGAACATAGAAGTACGTAATCAGTGAAAGTTCAACTATAAACTCAAGGTTGAGGCAAAATAACACGACTCAGGTGTAATTTTTAGATGAATCGAAAAGAAAATAAACATTTACTGCAGCCTTGCAAAGATGAGGAAAGGACTAGTTCATCTAGCCATGGCCATAAAAACAGAGAAAGCAATTCAGTTTTTTTATAAAAATATAAACACGTCAGACAATAGTCAATCAAGAGAAAGTGCAAAGTCGTTTATTATTTTAACTAAACATGGTGGTTAACTATACATAAATTTCTTGCGCATTAAAGGGCATTCTTTGCAAAGGTTCAAAGACTTAAGATAGGTTTAGTGAATTTTTCCATTATATTTGATGTCATTCAAATGTCTGATTGGTTAAGAAGTTGAATCATAAAATTAAACTACATTTAATTGTTAGTAAACCTTTACTATTAAAAAAAAATTAGTTTTAATCCATGACATAAACATTTTCTGCATCTACAATTCAAGTTTACTGAATTTCATAGATAGCAGGGGAAATGACTCAGCATTCCACAAACATGATTTCCTACGGTCAGCGCACATGAGTACAAAGATGGTAGTTTTAATTTGCATTGATGGAAAAAACAGTCAGTTTTCAGTTTTGCTTTATATCCTATGGTTGGACATAATATTTTTTCTTTTTTGTTTATAAAGTTATCAGCTGATGTTTGATCACACTGGGTAGCTTCTACAAAGACAATGAAGTTAGAGGGAGCTTAAGATTTTTTGGTGGCGCTAATCCAAATACTTTTTCCCTTCAAATTTAATAAAGAATAAATTTAGATATAATTAAAAGGCTGGTACTCCTGTCTATCGAGAAATTTTGGATAAAAATTATAATTTGAAAATATTTAAAATTTACCAAAATTTAAAAAGCTATTATAGGAACAGTACTAAAAATAATACTTATATCTATTCTATAATTGAGGATCCTAGCAAATAACATATAATTAAAGTAATATGATTCAGAAATCTTTCATGTACTAATGGCAGAGTTGGGAAAATTTGTAATTCAAATTATCTTCAATGTAATTACAGTTTAATTGTATGTAATTAATTACAGATGAAATTATATGCCATAAAAAATTATTGCAGCACTGTAACCGGAACCGCCACCATCCCATTATTTGACAAAATTTCTGTGTTTGAATGCGAGTAACTATAATTAATTACATGCGATTAACCTGTAATTACACTGCGGGTAATTGAGATTACAAATTTGCCCAACTCTTACTAAACATTTTTCGGGGATAGAAAATGTCACTAGCTTAAACTATTTGACATTTACAATATCTTTATTATGAATAAAACATTGTACCTAAAATGCTTCTTTGCCAGTTTTTGTCGTCATTTTTTATACATTTTTATATTTTGACAATTTCAAAGTGTTTCCAATAATAAGTTTAAAATTTTTTTAAGTAACAGATACATTATTGTAATAAAAGATTATGGGAAGTAGTGGAGGCTCAGTCCACCCGTTCTCCATCAGGTTACGGTTCCGAAATGCTAAGCAGCTAACATTGAATAATGCAGATTACATATTTTCCTTCTGAAACTTTATTTTATAAATACAAATCTCGGAAATATATTCGTTTCTGAAGCTAAAGATCGCTTTTCGGAATCGCGCGTAACTCGGAAGAGGCTCTTTTGTATTTTGGTTCGTGGTTACTCCGACTTACGTCCCCCGCATTTACGTCGTCTGGACTGGAGAAAAAAAATTCCTTAATTAAGACGCACTTTGAACTTTTTTGATGACTTTTTGTTCTATGAAGGGAAAATTTCCTGCGACAGTCACGTGATTGTGACAAATAAATAAAAAAAGTCACTAGAAGAAGCTTATAAAATTCACTCTGCTGTCACAAAATGCTTCTATGAGAAAAAAAAAAAAAATTCGTCCGTTCAAACTTTATTGCAAGATCTTTTCACATCGTCTAAAATTGGAATGGGGCAGCTAGACTAAACAATAAATCGTAAGTTAACAATTTATTGATTTATTCCAACTTCTTGTATTGCAAATGCATTTTTCTTGCTAATGTTAAATGTATGTTGTAACATAATCCCTAAATACAATAGAATATGTTCATTAGATTTTGAAGAATTTTTATTACTTCTCCACTTTTGCTTATCTAAATGTACCTCGACTTACGTCATTTTCGACTTACGTCTCTAGTCTTGTAACGAATTGCTGACGTAAATCGAAGTATTACTGTATATTATACTTTCCTAGATTAAGAAACATTCGTCTTTTTTTACAGTATGGTATTAAAAAACAACGTCGTTAATTGACGCCCGTATTCAAGAGGTTAAACAAAACAAAATAATCCAAAATAAACATTTGTTGGTTACATAGTCTATCGGAGGAAAAAAAATAGATGGAACAGTTTCAGTAGCATAACTCGTAATTTTGCCTTCCAATTTTCAGCCAAGAATAACGCGTTTTTTCAATCTTAGATTATCAACAACATTCTTCTGTATAAGACCTCGAAATTAAGGTTTATATGATAAAAAAAAAAAAAATGAAGCTGACGTGTGGTGAAATAATATTTCTGAATGGGCACTTTTTGACGAAAAATGATTATTTTGAGTTGCTCTGTCACTCTTAGAAATCGGTTCAAATGTTTTCGAAGAATCTTGTGAAAAATAACAGATAGCAGACGGGTGATATCTTAAGTGATTTTTTTCAATTTGCTTCAGCCAATGTATACATTTTTAAAAATCTGTTCAACACGTTAGCAACGATAGTTCTGCATTGAGCAAATCATTATAAGTATAACATCTTTAGAAATAATATAAAATTTGTATTTACTTATGTATTTAGTTATATAATTGAAATCTTTGTAAATTTAATTTTCCTTTGATTTTTCTCCTTTAATTTATTTACTAGCAGATTTAAAAGAAAAATCCGTTTAACAATTAAATCATACAGGTTGTATGAAAGATTTAAACGATTAATGGTGATGGTGACGACGATTACGACGATGGGGAATGAATGAATGAACGTCTTATTTTTTTTTTTTTTTTTTTTTTTTAAACATTCATCGTAAGAAACGAAATAACTTTAAGGAAAAAAATACACTTTTAAAGTTCAAAATATTCATTTAAATATTTCATTTGATTACTATTCTAAATGGATACCGTGACATGGATATAGGATACGCTTATCATTTAACTAAACATTTCATATTGTTGCATACGTACATATTTATACAGATTTCTTCAGACTTTTAATTATAGTAATAATTGAAATCATCATTTCGAGAGTATTCTCAAATTGCAATATTTTCAACTGATTATTTTATGTATATAATTATAGAAATATCCGAACTCCGTATCCTGGATTTTTTCTTCAAATTGCGATTTTTACAGATTCTTTTATGCATTTAATTATAGCCATAACTGAAAATGAACATCTTCAACGTCTTCTCAACTTTTTTTCTCGAAATATAAGCATGCCCAACGGCATCCCTGACAGTTCTTCTAGCAAAATCCCTTTGACAGTTAAGGGTACAGTAATTTGAACAAAAAATTCCGAGTAATGAAACCATAAATGAATTCGGAAGAATGAAAATGGTTCCTTTCTGATGGAAAACGTCGACAAGCAAGCAGAGGTCTGGCCAACTGCATGGAAAGCATGCACATGCAAATAGCCACTTATCTTCGTCGTGCGGTATTCTCTTAGAATAAAGCCTGCGGAAACACTGAGAGATGAGAGCTATTTAGAGATGTTAATGAGGCATCCGATGAAAGTGAATATTCCGTTTAACCTTGGAACATGAAAACATAAGCAAATAAATAACAGATTTTTACTGTTTCTTGCCCCGAGTGAAGTGATGTAACAAGGAAGAAAACGGCAAACTCTCAAATAAACATGCTGTTCCACGAAAAAAAGACTTCAGGTAGAAATTCCAAAATGTTTTTTTTTTTTTTTTTTTTTTTTTTTTTTTTTTTTTTTAATGCAGGAAGAACTCTGGCTTGAAATTACACCGTAGTCAAACACTGATGAATAACTACTCTCCCAGAAAATTTCATATAATAGAAAATAAAATTGCGATATTATAGTGTGTTTTGCTTTATTTTTGGTCATAAGAATACGCCCAGTTTTCTAATCAGCTATTCATTATAAGTCGTATAATCTTAACTCTTTTGTAAAGAATTTTTTGTAAAACTCATCAACCAGAAAATTCATTAATTTTTCTAAAAGGATTTTTTTACTACTTTCAAGAGTGATAATTTCAATATTAGAACTTCAGGAAGTTTGATGTTCAAGTAATGGCGAGTAGTCAAGTGATGTAACAAGGAAGAAAACGGCAAACTCTCAAATAAACATGTTTTTCCACAAAAAGAGACTTGAGGTAGAAATTTCAAAACTTTTTTTTTTTTTAATGCAGGAACACCGCTCGCTTGAAATTACATCGCAGTCAAACACCAACGAATTGCTCTCCCAGAAAATTTCATATAATAGAAAATAAAATTTTGATGTAATAGTATATGTTTTTGCTTTGTTTTTTGGTCATAAGAATACGCCCTGTTTTCTAATCAGTTATTGCATTATAAGTCGCATAATTTTAACTCTTTTCTAAAGAATTCTTTTTTTTAACTAATCAACCACAAAATTCATGAACTTTTCTAAAAGGATTTTTTTACTACTTTAAAGAAAGATAATTTCAATATTAGAACCTCAGGAAGTTTGATGTTTAAGTGATGGTGAATAGTCAAGTGATGTAACAAGGAAGAAAACGGCAAACTCTCAAATAAACATGTTGTTCCACGAAAAAAGACTTCAGGTAGAAATTCCAAAATGTTTTGTTTTTTTTTTATGCAGGAAGAACTTTGGCTTGAAATTACACCGTAGTCAAACACTGATGAATAACTACTAGAGGTCTGCACGGGCCGGAATTTCCAGGCCCGGGCCCGGCCCGGCCCGAACGAAAGCTATCATGGCCCGGCCCGGCCCGGTGTAAAAATTGGAAGTTCGGCCCGAGCCCGGCCCGGCCCGTTTCATTTTTACAGTTCTCGGCCCAGCCCGTACAAAAATCGGTGAAAACAGGCCCGGCCCGGCCCGGCCCGACACAATTTCTACAAAAAAAAAAAAAAAAAAAAAAAAAATCAGTTTTTTCTCAACGCACAATTAAGATTCTTTTAATGAATACTATACATACATATTTATGGGAACATTTTACAATATATTTTACATTACTATGATGTTCGCAAAACAGAAAACACACAATAGTAAACATTAACGATTACTTACAGTGTTTTAGCCATCGTGTCTACAGACATTTCAAAATGGAAATAAGGATTCATTAAAAGATTAATGTAGTTCAGAATAAAGGATTAAAAACACGATAACTTTTGAAGCTGTATAATAAAAAGTAGATTTGTGAAAATATTTCTCTCATTTTTAAGGCTTTTCTCAAATCCAAAGGAGCTACATTTCGACACATTTATGATTTCATTTCTTTTCGGAAACGCGTAAGATTTGTCGGTAGTCTTATTCAGAAGTTATGTAAATGTCGTTTTTTTCATAGATAAAAGCAATATATCTTTCTGAAAATACTGTCAAAATTAGCGTTTTGAATTGAATTTCCGGAAGCGATAGCACAGGAAAGGAGAAAAACGTACAGTCACGTGACAAGAATCTCTGTTATCTCTTTAAGTAATTTATCAAATATGGAAAAAACTATTAGTTTACAAATGCCTTCAATAGGCAGGCCTGTCAATTTTACGCCTTTATAGTTAAAAATGAGTCAGAAAATGTGTCTGAAAGTTTCGCATTCTTGAGCAGTGAATATGAGAACAACCTTAAGGTATATTTCCGAAGATACTGTTAAGAGAAGTTAATTATTACTATTAATACCACAAAACACAATGACTGTCCTACACATCCTGAGATCGATTAAGACCAGTTCCGTCCCGGCACGAGTCTGCTGAAAAAAATTAAACTCGGAATCAGACATCTTGTAACTGTACGATGCCGGTCTCTACGATGGACATGTTACATTTCTGTATTGATGTTGTTAAACACGCATCGGCTCGTGACGCACATTTATACTTCTCGAGAAAATCATATTCATTGAAAATGGCTCGTATTTTATCTGCTTCGCTTGAATTCTTATATCGGGCCGATAGGCCCGATTAATTTTTTTGCCGGCCCGGCCCGGCCCGTTTATTTTGTCTGTCGGCCCGGCCCGGCCCGGCCCGTTGAAAAAATTGTCCTAATTCTGCCGGCCCGGCCCGGCCCGTTTGAAAATTCGTCTTCATTCCGCCGGCCCGGCCCGGGCCCGTGCAGACCTCTAATAACTACTCTCCCAGAAAATTTCATATAATAGATAATAAAATTGCGATATTATAGTATGTTTTGCTTTATTTTTGGTCATAAGAATACGCCCAGTTTTCTAATCAGCTATTCATTATAAGTCGTATAATCTTAACTCTTTTGTAAAGAATTTTTTGTAAAACTCATCAACCAGAAAATTCATTAACTTTTCTAAAAGGATTTTTTTACTACTTTCAAGAGTGATAATTTCAATGTTAGAACTTCAGGAAGTTTGATCTTCAAGTAATGGCGAATAGTCAAGTGATGTAACAAGGAAGAAAACGGCAAACTCTCAAATAAACATGCTGTTCCCCGAAAAGAGACTTCAGGTAGAAATTTCAAAACGTTTTTTCTTTTATGCAGGAACACCGCTCGCTTGAAATTACATCGCAGTCAAACACCGGCGAATTGCTCTCCCAGAAAATTTCATATAATAGAAAATAAAATTTTGATGTAATAGTGTATGTTTTTGCTTTGTTTTTTGGTCATAAGAATATGCCCTGTTTTCTAATCAGTTATTGCATTATAAGTCGCATAATTTTAACTCTTTTCTAAATAATTTTTTTTTTAACTAATCAACCACAAAATTCATGAACTTTTCTAAAAGGATTTTTTTACTACTTTAAAGAAAGATAATTTCAATATTAGAACCTCAGGAAGTTTGATGTTTAAGTGATGGTGAATAGTCAAGTGATGTAACAAGGAAGAAAACGGCAAACTCTCAAATAAACATGCTGTTCCACGAAAAGAGACTTAAAGTGGAAATTCCAAGATTTTTTTTATTGTAATTTTTTTTTTTTAATGCCGGAAGACCTTTGGCTTGAAATTTCATCATAATCAAACACTTGTGAATAACTTCTCCTCTACCAGAAAATCCACATAATAGAAAATAAAATTGTGAAATAATAGTATGTTATTATTATTTTTTTTTTGTCCATAATATTACGCCCTGTTTTCTAATAAGTTATTGCATTATAAGGCATATACTCTTAACACTTTTCTAAAGGATTTTTTGTAAAAAGAGCTTTTTTATAAAATTCATCGACCATTAAAATCATTAACTTTTCTGAAAAGACTTTTTTACTACTTTTAAGATTGATAATTTCAATACTAGAACTTTAGGACGTTTGCTGTTAAGGCTGCTGGTCACTCGCAGCTTCCGAATTTCTCTCACTAATGCTAAGTCTATGGGTGTTGGATGCCTTCGTATATTTAAAATATCTCCTCGGGAAATTAATATTGCATACTCTTCTTAAAGGATGTCTCCATTTTCTTACTTCTCAAAATATTTCTAAAATATAGTCTTAATTTTATATGAAGTGTTAAAATCTTACTCACCTTTCCGTTCGTCACCTTTTAACACATAAAATATTAAATTAAGCATAGACTTCTAAAATATTTTGGGAACTAGGCAAAAAAGAGACGTTCTTTAAGAATAAAACACAGAAAAAAGGAGTTAAAAATATTATTTTTCCGAAGAGATATTTTAAATATACGAATTCATTCTACGCTCACAGACTTAGCTTTATCGAGGGGAATTCGGGAGCTGGGTGACTACGAGCCACCTTTTAACACATAAAATATTAAATTAAGCATAGATTTTTAAAATATTTTGAGAACTAGGGAAAAAAGAGACGTCTTTTAAGAATAAAACACAGAAAAATGGAGTTAAAAATATTAATTTTCCGAGGAGATAGTTTAAATATACGAATGCATTCTACGCTCATAGACTTAGCTTTATCGAGGAGAATTCGGAAACTGGGTGAATACGAGACTTAAGAGCAGGATCCTGCATTGGGTCGGGTAACCCGATTTTACCCAACCCTGATCCGACCAGCTGTTCGGTTCGGGTCAGGTTGAATCTAATCTTTTTCGTTACGGGTAGGGTTCGAGTTGAATTTTGTTTCTTTCAGGTCGGGTTCGGAGTGACCCGGTTTATCAAAAGAAAGTCCTGAATATTTTTCAATTGAAAAAGAGCTATATATTTGGATATTAATGAGTATATATATGTTCAATTTACTTTTTTATGTGTGTGTGTGTGTGTGTGTGTAATTTGTTGTTCCAAATTTGAAATTCATAATGTTTGAATCATGTCTTAAAACTTAATTTATAATTTATATATTTAATATAGATGATAATTTGTAATATTTTATAATGGTTATATATGTTCTTTTTTATACAAAAAAAAAATAAAATTTATATTAAAGATATAATTGCAGAATACTTTCCTATAATTATATTAAAGTTCTTTCACTTCGGGTTCGGGTTGAAATATCTCGGTTTCGACTTGAAGTGTGTCTTGTTCCGGTAGAGTTTTGGGTTGACAAAAAAAAAAAAAAAAAAAAAAAAAAAAGCCAAATGTTTCTTAATCTACAAAAAATTAATATTTTTAAGAACGAAAATATACAATAACGATCTCTGAACGTTGCGTCCGAAAGTCCTGAAAAGCGTTCTTTATCATTAAAAACCACAGAAATCAATATATTTAGGAGATTTAAAGAGTCATTTATATTCAAAGTTTTTTTGTTGCCACTGCTTTTAGGAAATGTTTCCGAAACAGCAACCTTTTGATTCGGATTATTTCATGGGTTATCGGATTATGTGTAAGCGGGTAGTTTACCTATTTGTTTTTTTCTGTGAAATATTTGATTTATTAAT